>JBAMNC010002019.1:125000-240000 GCA_037902135.1 Cetoscarus ocellatus | reverse complement strand
GGAGCTGTGGGCCCTCACCAGAGACCTTCAGGTCAATTTCAGATTTATAAAAATGTTAACAGAGAACAGAATGATGAATATCAAATAAATGAATCTATCTCCACATTAAATAAATATTTTCTCCACTTTAAAAGAGCTGTAAGAATTGACTTCAGATACATTTAGGATAAGGTTCGGCTGGGTTTAAACATTAAACATTGATGTCATATTTCATATAAATATAAAAATACATGTTATTGTTCCTTTAATAAAGTTAGGAGTTTGTCTCAGACACTAAATAAACTAACCTTGCAGAGCAGATGAACCTGCCTGATTCATTATTTAAAATCACACAAATCCATCTTGCCAAGCTCCAACTTCCTATGACTTCACCCAATCAGGGAAGAGAGGCGGAGCTGCAGACATGACGACAGCAGGAAGTGACTAAATGCTTGAAAACAATGGCGGCTTCTGAAGCAGTCAGTATTGGCAGTTTTATCCGAAATGGACTCAATTTTTTCTTTAAAAGAGGAGCAAAAAGTGTCACTTAAAGCTTTTCTTATGGGAAATCATGTTTTTTTATTTTGGACGATCAAATCAGAGAAGCTGGGAAGACGGGGATCACTGCTGGGAAACTGGGAAAGATGCAGAAATCCTCCAGACAATGTCGGCTAGTCTGTGGTTGTCGGAGTTGTGGTTACTCAGTGATACCTGGTGAAATCTGCTCTCCTTAGAAGTTTATCTGGAGAACTTGGTGGGGATTGTCATTGACGAGGTTCATGCCACATATCAGTGGTAAATGATACATCTGTGTGGTAATTTAATGTAAGACGACAGTCTAAGGACTGAAATGTTGTTTAAGCTAACGGCTAACAACAGGGTCAAGCTGCTACGTCATGCTGTGGCTTGATATGATTGGTCTGTGATGAGTGTGACTGGCAGAACGATCGTCCAATCACCAGCTGCGGTTGTTTTGAAGGTTCTGCCTCTGAAAACATTTTCTATGGGCTCTTCTCCAGATGGACGAGGAGAAGTGTGTCAGGTTATAAATAAACCGAACAGCCAGAAACATGAGAAATGAAAACATTACAGCACACAGGGGGCACACCTGTCCAGGGGGCAGCCTGTAGGGGGGGTTAAGGTCCACCTGAGCTCTGAAGGTGTCCAGGAACAGGTCACTGATGGTCCGGTGGATCACCACGTTAGCCGAGCTCCTGATGGGGGCGTGAAGCTTCTCTCTGAGCTCAGAGTACTCTGACGAGTTCACACTGGAACAGGAGAACGAAGGGCCGGTGAACCACAAATACCCGTTTAGCTACGGTTAATAACAGGTAATAATAGTAATACAGCATTCAAATAGTAAGAAGGTTTTAATCTAAACCATTTTAATACTCTAGACCATTATTAAAAGAAGAGGGTGATGTTGAACAAATTTATATTGTCAGTTTGCTCTTATGTAATTTCAATGTTTTTAATCTATTCAATAAAACTGATTCTTTGGGGGGGGTGCTTTTCACGGCAGGGCTGGTGTTGGACCCTGCTGTGAAAAGCACCCCCCCTCCTTAATTTTTTTTCTGTTGCTCTCAGCATCAAGAGGATTTGAGGGAGACAACATGTCCTCTAATGGTGAGAACCACATAGAGGCCATGACGTGTCTATCAGTCTAAAGGCATACTGACTACATTACATTTTCCTTGAAGGTGATATTCTGGATCAGAAGGCTATTGTTTTGACCTACATGAGCAGCTTTTATAGGCTACAGGTTAATCCAATTAAAAGCGCATACTTTTTAACCTGGATATTGCAATGAAAGCAGGATTTAGCCTTGGTAAACGCAGGTCAAATACATTCAACTTGCTAAAAAAATCAATTTAATTGATTTTGTAATTATAGCTGGGGTATATTTTCACATAATATACCGAAAGGTGTTGGTTTGCATTAGCTATTATCCAATTCTGTGTGGAGAAGAACATGTTATTTACGCTCTTTAGAGGAGCTTTAAAGACTGTAAGCAACCAATGTTTTTCTCTTGTATCTCCTTCACAAATAATTAAAATGTAAAATAGTATTCTCCCCTGCGTTTGTCTATCATATTAAGGCCAATCGTTTCACTTTCCCAACAGCTGAGTGGTGAGTGCACGCTCCCACGAGGGCGTGCATTTCACAGCACAGCACCTTTATGCTTAGTTTTTAACCGCCCTAGCTAGCTGTACCGCGCTGCTCTTCCTGGTGGGAAAACAAAAACTTAATGTCCAATCACGAGGAGATACGCAAATGTAACGCAACATTAACTTAACAGTAATGTTAATAAGCAGTGAACAGAGACACTTACCAAAGAACCATATCCATCATTTATCCATTTTGAGTTAGTAATATAGTTATATCCACACATAACGTCAGACCATCCAGACAAAACTTCAACAAGCGTCACCATCGGCTAATACCATGGCTCTGGCCAGCTTTATTGGTTGAGAGCAGCATCAGTTTAAAGCTTAGATTGAATAGTCTAAACGAAACCACAACAAAAACACATGTAGCCTTTTATTAATTATTTTTTCATTGACGGAAATCCGACGTAGCAACAGAGAACTTTCATCAATGCTGAAGGACAGTAGATGGACCTCAATCCCACCTCCAAGGACTGTCTCAGCTGACGGAGTGTCTTTAACGTGTGAGGTCTGGGTCTACATCACCGAACTAGTTCAGGTGGGAACAACTCAGACCCCCACCATGGACAATCTGAAGTATCTGATGTCAATGTTTTCATGATGAAACTGAGACCAGAAGCTTTATTTAAAATCTGTGCTCACCCATAATGATGCCATCAGGAGATACGAAGGAGAACAGGGAGGAGTGTCAAAGTAAAACATTAAAGCACAGAGCTGCAAAGCTGATGACGTACACTAGAATAGTTCAGATTTACAGGGACGGTCAAACATCTGAGATCTTTAGGAGAATCTCAGGAGACCTCAGGGACCAGGTCTACATACCTGAATGGTTATCATGAACCTGTAGATGGGTCTTGACGATCTAACAGACACAATTGTGTGCAGGGTCATGTTGTCATGCGTGTACCTGATGCTGAAGGCAGTTGCGGCCGGGTTGATGCTCTCCACCCTCAGGGTCAGCATCTGTGTCGGGGAGGCGGAGTCTGGACTCAGCTGGTGCTGCCTGGACTCTGTGACGGTCACATGACACTCCGACTGCAGGGCCATGTACACGTGATAGGTGGTCACCTGCACACACGCGTGACCATTTAAACTCTGTGCTGTAGTTTGGCTCCGCCCCCTCTCTACTGACTGACAGGTCTGACTCACCTTGAGCACCCAGCTGTCGGTGACAATGACTCGAGCTCCAGGTGCTCCTGTGGCGAACTTATCAATGCGTCTGAACTCTGTGTTGATGCTGGATGCCACAGCGCCCCAGCTGGTGTGGGGGGGCCGGAGGTGGGCCTGAAGGGTGCGGCTGATTGGATGGTAGGTCCAGTTCTGGCGTGACCAATAGATGACGAGCAACCAGCCAATCAGCTGCAAGCCAAGAGAGAAGAGGAGGAACGTCTTCCAGCCGTCACTCACCTGGATGAATAAAGATCACATGACTGTGACTGAGAAAAAGTGGGCAGGGCTCCATGTCCCGTGACTCTAACATAGGTCAGACCACATGATACAAATATGATCTTTGACCAGCCCAAGAGGTCAAGGTCACAGGACCCCCAGCAAAAAAAAAACAAGGTCATTGTCTCGCCTGTAATGTCACAGGCTAAACTTAATCTGGTTTTATATTTAAGAGGATTAAAACTAAACCTGCTTTTATACTTAAGAGGGTTAAAGCTAAACTTAACCTGATTTTATATTTTAGAGGGTTTAAGCTAAACTTAACCTGTGTTATATTTTTAAGAGGGTTAAAGCTAAACTCAACCCATTTTAATATTTAAGAGGGTTAAAGCTAAACTTAATCTGTTTTTATATTCAAGAGGCTTAAAGTCAAACTAAAATGTCTCCCTCTCTGTTTATGTTAGTTTGATGTTCATGTCCACAAGAGTTGGGAAAGGTGCAGGCTGGGACACTGAGAGCACTTACGAAAATGCACCAACAGGTGCTTTGAAGCGTCCCAAAGTAATTTCCACCTACACGTGGACTCACCTGGTGAATGTACGTGAGGTTTTTATCTGGAGCAGCGAGACACATGCCCAAGTAGTAACCTGCAGATGAAACAAACAAACAAACAGACATTAATGTAAACATGATGAGATCAGCAGAGACATTATTTATTCTCCTATGTATTTACCTACAAAGGTGTGGCCAACAGGTCGGATAACCCAACAGGGTGACCCTGGTTCTCCAACAGGTACCGAAGCATGGTACTAATGTGGTACCAGGATCATGACTGATACCACCCAAATCAGATCAAAAAATCGAACGTGGACTCCACTGTTTTGGTTCTGCTCATCCTCAGGATCAGGTGTGTCCATGCACACCGACAGGTTATTAGTTTACCTGTATCTATGATGAACACCTGTACCTGTGTCTCTGATGAACATCTGTACCTGTGTCTATGATGAACACCTCTACCTGTATCTATGATGAACATCTGTACCTGTATCTATGATGAACACCTGTACCTGTGTCTCTGATGAACACCTGTACCTGTGTCTATGATGAACACCTCTACCTGTATCTATGATGAACATCTGTACCTGTATCTATGATGAACACCTGTACCGGTATGAACACCTCTATCTGTATTTATGATGAATACTTTTACCTGTATTAATGATGAACGCCTGTACCTGTGTCAATGATGAACACCTGTACCTGTATCTATGATGAACACCTGTACCTGTATCTATGATGAACACCTGCACCTGTGTCAATGATGAACACCTGTACCTGTGTCTCTGATGAACACCTGTACCTGTATCTATGATGAACACCTGTACCTGTATCTATGCTGAACACCTGTACCTGTGTCAATGATGAACACGTGTACCTGTGTCAATGATGAACACGTGTACCAGTATGAACTACTCTACCTGTATTTATGATGAATACCTTTACCTGTATCTATGATGAACACCTGTACCTGTGTCAATGATGAACACCTCTACCTGTGTCAATGATGAACACCTGTACCTGTATCTATGATGAACACGTGTACCTGTATCTATGATGAACACCTGTACCTGTATCTATGATGAACACCTGTACCTGTGTCAATGATGAACACCTGTACCTGTATCTATGATGAACACCTGTACCTGTATCTATGATGAACACCTGTACGTGTATCTATGATGAACACCTCTACCTGTAATTATGATGAATACCTTTACCTGTATCTATGATGAACACCTGTACCTGTATCTATGATGAACACCTGTACCTGTATCTATGATGAACACGTGTACCTGTGTCAATGATGAACACCTGTACCTGTGTCTATGATGAACACCTGTACCTGTGTCAATGATGAACACCTGTACCTGTATCTATGATGAACACGTCTACCTGTATTTATGATGAATACCTTTACCTGTATCTATTAAGAACACCTGTACCTGTGTCAATGATGAACACCTGTACCTGTGTCAAAGATGAACACCTGTACCTGAATCTATGATGAACACGTCTACCTGTGTCAATGATGAACACCTGTACCGGTATGAACACCTCTACCTGTATTTATGATGAATACGTGTACCTGTATCTATGATGAACACCTGTACCTGTGTCAATGATGAACACCTGTACCTGTGTCAATGATTAACACCTGTACCTGTATCTATGATGAACACCTGTACCTGTGTCAGTGATGAACACCTGTACCTGAATCTATGATGAACACCTGTACCTGTGTCAAAGATGAACACCTGTACCTGTGTCAGTGATGAACACCTGTACCTGTGTCAATGATGAACACCTGTACCGGTATGAACACCTCTACCTGTATCTATGATGAACACGTGTACCTGTATCTATGATGAACACCTGCACCTGTGTCAATGATGAACACCTGTACCTGTGTCAATGATTAACACCTGTACCTGTATCTATGATGAACACCTGTACCTGTGTCAGTGATGAACACCTGTACCTGAATCTATGATGAACACCTGTACCTGTGTCAAAGATGAACACCTGTACCTGTGTCAGTGATGAACACCTGTACCTGTATCTATGATGAACACCTGTACCTGTATCTATGATGAACACCTGTACCTGTGTCAAAGATGAACACCTGTACCTGTATCTATGATGAACACCTGTACCTGTATCTATGATGAACACGTGTACCTGTGTCAATGATGAACACCTGTACCTGTGTCTATGATGAACACCTGTACCTGTGTCAATGATGAACACCTGTACCTGTATCTATGATGAACACGTGTACCTGTGTCAATGATGAACACCTTTACCTGTATCTATTAAGAACACCTGTACCTGTGTCAAAGATGAACACCTGTACCTGAATCAATGATGAACACGTCTACCTGTGTCAATGATGAACACCTGTACCGGTATGAACACCTCTACCTGTATTTATGATGAATACGTGTACCTGTATCTATGATGAACACCTGTACCTGTGTCAATGATGAACACCTGTACCTGTGTCAATGATTAACACCTGTACCTGTATCTATGATGAACACCTGTACCTGTGTCAATGATGAACACCTGTACCTGGTTTTTGATCACACCATGGTCTCTGTACAGGTGCCTGGGTGTTCAGCAGGCTGCAGCAGAAACCTGCCAGAGACCAGGTGGATCCAGTATCCTGGACTCTACCGGAGGCCTCCCGGGTCAAAACCTGGTCCCACTGAAGAACCTGACTGTGGTTTTTGGTCTACTAAAGGTGTATCACCTACAGGTATGGCTGTGTGGACCAATAGGGTGACGCGGCTCCTCTGTTAATGACGTTACGTGACACCTCCATTATGATAAGGTAATATATGAAACCTGTACAGGTGTATTACCTAAAGGCAGGGCTGTATGGACCAACAAGGTGACGCTGCTCCTCCGGACATGGTACTGGACGAAGCCCCGGTCCTCGCTGCCTAACCAGGTGTTGAACAGGTGCTGCACGGTGATCCCCGCTGACACGAACTCCGTGGGAGTGAAGACGAAGCACAGACTGAACACCAGGTAAGCTAAGGTGAAGCTGAGCTCGGGACTCTCCATCTTCATACCATTCTGTTTACGTCCTGCTTCACTTCCGCATCACTCTTCTTCTACGCCTTCTGCAGAGTGACACGTGTACATGTTTGTGCTGCCACCTGCTGGCACGAGAGGGAACGGAGCCGGGGGCCGGTCGGTCTTCCTCAGAGAGGCTGAAGGTCGGCCTGACCCCGGAGGACCCAGGGGACCAGGGGACACCTCTGTGAGGATGAATCTCTGTCCTCTGGTTTATGGATAACACAGACCACGTAAGGGGACACTTGCATGGAGCCTGATGATGGACTGATCACAGATGAGCTTCATGTATGAAGAAAATGTCTCTGACTGCTTAACATGGAACTGACAGGTTTCGAAATGTCCTGCTCATACTTGGACAGACAGAGACCTTAAGAGGACAGAGACGGTGAGAGGACAGAGACCGTGAGAGGACAGAGACGGCGATAGGACATAGACAATAAGAGGACAGAGACCGTGATAGGACATACACCATGAGAGGACAGACACGGTGAGAGGACAGAGACCGTGAGAGGACAGAGACGGTGATAGGACAGAGACCAGACCATGAGAGGACAGAGACCGTGAGAGGACAGAGACCGTGATAGGACATAGACCATAAGAGGACAGAGACTGTGAGAGGACAGAGACGAGACCATGAGAGGACAGAGACCATGAGAGGACAGAGACCGTGAGAGGACATAGACCATAAGAGGACAGAGACCGTGATAGGACATATACCATGAGAGGACAGAGACCATGAGAGGACAGACACGGTGAGAGGACAAAGACGGTGAAAGGACAGAGACTGTTGTTTTTATTTTTTAATGAAGTTTTAAATTCTGAATTTTTTTTTTTTGTTTTTTCTAGATCATTTGTCTTCAGTGTTTCTGGCCCATCTGAACTCAGACGTCTCTCCATGGTGGACATCATTTGGACATTATTTGGACAGACTCCTGCATGCTGTCCCAGTCGGACAGGCATTGGTAAATAAAGAGAAGAGGGTGGACTGTTTCTGTGGCTCCCAAGCATGTCCTCACACAGAGGGTGCCTCACAAACACGTCCTCGTCCCCTCATGGTCAAACTGCAGCAGTTTCAGTGAAAGGACCTGAGCAAAGTGATGGGGGGTCCACATGAGGCCCGTCATCAAACTTCAGGATCAGAGACAAGCTCTCAGAAAAGAAGGCATCAGATCTGTAAATAAACAACTTTATTAAATATAAAAATAAATTCAGACGTCATCATCAGACACTCAGCAACTCACAGACAACAAGAAACACCAAGAACTGACGAGTTTGTTCTTCACCACATGTTCAAGACCTCAGACTGATGAAGGTCTCTGATGAAGGTCTCTGATTGTGGTCTCCTTCCCGTCATGGTTCAGTCTTGGACAGACAGTGCAGTCCTGGTAGTCTCCAGCGTCGAGCAGAGCTGCTGTGGATCCTCAGGTCTAACCAGTCCTGCTGAGCTGGGCCCAGAGCAGCGCTGAGACACACAAACACACAGTCAGACCTTCAGACCTGCACTCACATCCACAGGGCGTGGTGGTGACCCTCACATCAGGATGGACCAGGACTCTAATCTAGACTAACGTCTTCAGGGTCACCACTCGCCGCTCATGTCAGGTCTAGAGGGGCCCTTGAGACTGAAACGCCAGGTGAAACCACATCCAACAGATCAGGTGTGCAGCTGTGCATACCTGGGTGCCAGGTAAGGCTCTCCAGGGGAGGAGGGGTCTGCAGGGGGGAGGTCAGAGGTCACCATGGAGGGGTCGGTAAGCTCCTCCCCCTCCATACACCTGAGGTTAGTGATACTGCTGCCCACCACCGAGTCGATGCTGCCCCTGCTGCCGTGGGACGGACCTGCAGACAGATGCAGCATGGTAGTCATGGTGGACCTTCTACACTGGCTCGTGGGGATCTTCTGGAGCTCTGTGATACTCACAGCAGTGTGTGAACGGCTCCCACGCTCTGGACTGAAGGTACGGCTTGGCCTGAGGCTGCTGCAGCAGACACACCACGGCAGAGTCCACCTGCTGGAACACCCTAAAGATACCACAGGGTCAGTCTACAAGCCGGCTTAGCTATGAGTATAGACCTAAAACAGTTCATCTTTTGTAACAGCATCAAGATCCTCAATGTCACCTATCCCTCACTGACCAATCAAAGTGAGCAGGGGCGGCACTTTTGACCTTCATATTGTAAAAAACAATGGCGGAGGTTAAACTGATCTGACTCGTACTCTTGAGGGAACATGGTCCAGGTCTTCAGCTGCTCAGTGGGAGGACCTGATCCTGGTGAGCCCTATTAGTGGACTCAGACCCTGAACGATGTTTCATGAGTCTGAAACAGGTGTGTTTATTGGTGATGTGTTTCAGGTGTGTGTTACCTGAGGCTGAGCAGTCTGTGGTGCAGGTCAGCTGACAGGCCGTACTGCTCTGATTGGATCATCTCTCTGATGGAGTCGAAGTCCTGCTTCAGCTGCAGAGCTCCCTGCACACTGACAACCACACAGAGTTTAGACCATCAGACTGTCTTAGATGAATGAAGGATGGATATCATCACGGCCTTTGACAATAACTCACCTGTCTAAGGGTCAATCCCAATGGTACCCCTTAGCCCCTGTCCTACCCCTTGGTCCTTCGTTTTGCACGTTCATGTCTAGTGAAGGGGTGTACCAGTTCTCCATAGGGCTAAGACGAAGGCTACACAGCCCTTGAAACAAAGACAGACCTGGACCCCACTTGAAAGGAAGAGGTATGAGAATTTCCCATAATATACACTGCACCCACTGACAAGAAGGCAGAGCGGAGACCAAAGGAAGTGCATAATTATGGGTAATTATTAAATCGCATAAATATTAATCATGTTTTGAATTGTTGACGGTATTTTAGAATTGTTCATTATAACGAGCTAGCTTTCATAGCTGTAGCTACAGCTATTGTTGCATCTGCCTACGACACAGTCAGCGAGCAGCTCTGGGTGATGATGTAGCATAAATCGAGTGGCGTCTCGTTTCTCAGGAGTGTGTTTTCACCCCTTCCCCTTGGCTCTCAGAACAGGGGGCCAAAAGGAAGGGCTAGACAAAGGGGTAAGACAAAGGGAAAGGGCAAAGGGGGAGAATTGGGATGGACCCTCACACACCTGTGGAGGTGCTCAGGTAACTCACAGCAGCTCATTAACCTCAGATGAAGACCCACCTGAACTTGATCCTGTGGCTGAGGATGTGCTCCATCCAAGCCTCCATGAACGCCGTCATAGTGATGCTCAGAGCCTGCACACGGGCGTCCTCGGACAGTGGGGCCACGCCCTCCAACACCTGACCAATCACAGACTGTGCTGCTGCAGAGGCGTATTCACTAGGGCTGCTGGGAAGTCCTGCTGGCACCAACACAGAGACACAATCGCATACCGTGCACTAAAACATACATGACGGGCTGTGCGCCGCTAACTGCAGACTAATCCAGTGTTAGAGAGCTGCCCCGCCATGTTCGACAGCCCGTCACACCAACATCATGTGACCTTTACACTCTGGGCTCCACGCTGTCCTGGCTGAAGGCTCCTAAGATAACATGAACAGCTCCCATGATCAGCGTCTACACAGTTAAGGTTACTGAACAGGTAAGGACTCTCACCTGTCCGTGGATTGAGTCTCCAGTGAACGGCAGCAGGCATCATCTGCTCAAAGAGCTCTCCTGACATCTTCTTACAGTCTCTGGAGAATGTCCTCAGGACCACTGAGGATAAGGACTACAAAACGAACAGGCATGATCGGGTCAGCTACGTCAGCTCAGTCTGTGATAACCAACTCTTCACTGAGGGCAGGATGTCCCCCATGCTCCCAAAAATAAAAGTTCAGGTGTTAGACTTTTAGCTCGGTTCTAGTTTGTCTGTTACTGGGGTAGTTCAAAGACCGGACTGACCAGCTGTTCAGGGTTAGGGTTTTATTGTCACACCTTAGAGGAGTTACCTGCAGCTGAGACACAGCTGTGCTCAGGACTGTGAGCTGTTTCTTTAGCAGGAGCTGATGATGAGGATGATGATGAAGAGCAGACGGACTCTCTGAGCTCCGCATTGTGGTCTGGATCTGATAGAGCATGGTCTCTAAGGACTCTGACAGCACCTTGGAGCATGAAGCAGAGGAGAGAAACAAACCCTGTTAGAGGAGCTGCTAGAGCACAGACTGGTGGACTCCAAAAGTCTACGTAAAGAGGAAAGAGCTGGACCTACTTTGAGGTCTCCCTGAGTGACCAGCAGGAACTTGTTGAGGCTCCACGAGGACAGGAACTGAAAGGACTTGGACATGACCCAGACCGTGGACAGCTGCACGGTGGCTAATGCTAGGCTAACAGGGTCTCTGTGCAGACAGAGGCTGGAGGGGGGTCTCTGAGGACCTGTGGGAGGGGCAGAAGAACATGGTAGACATCATCAGATCACACAGGTCACCCGTCCCATCTTAAACCTTAACACTGGCCCTGTGATGTCACGCTGCAGGTGTGTCCCTGCTGATGAGGAGCGATGATGAAGATGATGGTAACACTCATGAGCAGTTACCTGGGCTCCTGCTGTTTGACTGACAGCTGCTCAGGCACGACATGAGAGGAGGGGGCAGACGCAGGAAGTGCTCCATGGTCGACGTCATCAAGCTGCCGTCCTGCTCCGAGGAGGACGGATGGTTCACACCTGTGAGACACCTGTCCTTCAGGGCGGAGCCTAAACTCCTGCACACCTCTGGAGAGAGATAATGGGGATTAATGTTTGTAAGGGTTTACGGTTCCTGGTTTTAGCACAGGACAAAGAACCTCCTGACCGAGAGGACATGTTCATGCACTGAGAGGCTCATCAGTGCTGATGAATCCTGATGGTGACATCATTAATGATGCAGGAGCACCAGACGGCGGCGATGACCCTGGCGGTGGCGCTCAAAGACTGATGCATGTTGTTGTCAGCAGGATGAACCATGAATAAAAGGAGCCGCCCTGCGGTTATGATGTGTTCAGAGTGGGGCTGGGAGGTCAGTGGATTAGACAGCCGTGGTTAGCATGGCTGTGCTAATAGGAGGCTGGGTGATGTTTTCACTGAAAATGTCCAGGATACAAAGTTTGAGCTTTAGTCCAAACCTCAGGACTTTACAGCCCTCTGCATAAAAACAATCCTCACTTTGAGCTTCATTAACCCACTATGAAACATGGAGATTACATCCAACTTCGCCATTCACCTAAAAGTGTCAAGAGAGGAATTTCTGTCTCTATCATCAAGCCCTAATTCAGGTCAAAGAAATGGACAGTTTACTGAAAAACTCAAAATCCATCATGATGTGTTCAAGTGCAGCTTCAAGAAAATAAAAATTCTGTGTCTACTGAGAAAACTGGAGGACAACCTACCCCGCTCTCCCCTATCTGAGGACACTCCCTGAGGGGAGATCATACACCTCAGATTAAACAGCCAAAGGTTCATGAGGAACCAACAGGACCAGCAGAGATGATGGGAGCTGACATTCAGCTGTCAGACATGGTTGCAGACTAGGGATGCAAATTATCGAGTAATTCATTAATCGATAGTTGTTTCATCTTATCGATCGATGATCGATTAATTGATAAGCGGCAATTTTTCTGAGGAGCTGAATTTCCTTTCTGAATCAATAGGTTCCTTTCTACGAAAATGCTATCTTTCTTATGAAAGAGAAAATGCAAATCATATTCCTTAATAAAACATTTATTCTTAACAGCAGGGAACAACACATTCACAAATAGAACAATGCAATAACAAGAATACTTTAAGGCTACTTGAAACATGAAAATAAATAAGTGCACTGTCTGTTAAAAGCAAAACAAACTTCTCAAATAGTACATTCATAAATAGAACAAAAATGAAGCTGACTTTAACTTGAAAATAAATTAGTGCACTGTCTCTTATTTAGCAGAATAATAAAATATATAAAATACATTCTGAAAAGAAATTAAGGTGTCACAATTGGACTATTAGCATCATTTATAATCCTCCTTTACCTTAAAATACAGGCTGCCTGTAAACAACTAAAAACATCCCTAAGAATAATGGATGTGCCCATAAACAAAACAAAAACATCCATGCCATGTTGCTCCTCCTTGCAAAGTGTGAGACTTACCTATTTTTGTTTAAAAATATGAGCATATCGACATGGTCAGGAGTGAGCCTTGTGCGCAGCCTATTCACAGTTAGGCCAGCTGCTGAAAACACTCGCTCAGCAGGGACAGATGTGCCAGTTATGGCCAGGTATTTCTGTGCAAGGTTTCCCACTCTTGGAAACCTGCCTTCATTTACCTTCCACCATGCTGCAGGACTTGAGTCAAGGAGTGGTGGTGGATCTTTAAGAAACTTGTCCACTTCTTTTCCCACATCATCAGTGCTCCTGCTTGTGTAGTTGTCACCCATGAGAAGAGCGTAGGCACTGCGTCTTTGAAGCACAGCTCCCTGGACTGGCTCTGCATGGACATCCTCTTGATGGTCTCCAGTGGCATCGGCTGATGTGGAGCTTCCATGTCCTGCTTCTTCTTCTGTCAGCACTTGAAGCAGTTTGGCATGAGCTTCAGTTCTCTTTGGTAGGGTCAGAAATCCCAGGTGCTTGTGCCTCGGATCCAGCATGGTGGCTAGCATTGGTGGTGTTGACGTCAGGTCATCAGAAGCAATCTGTGAAGAAAAAGAAAATAAATTAGAACGAAATGTAATTTTGTTCTTAATCATTTGCTTTTAACAGATTTGAAAGCAAATTAACAGACTTTTAAGTGTTTTATCATTTAATGAATTAACCACTATTAACCATTATTGTATTGCTTGCTACTAATCAATATTAATCAAATAAGATAGTAGAAGCAGTTAAAAACTACAATTGTCAAACAATGAGCTCTGTGTGCAATGCATAGCCTGCAGTTAAAAATATCTGCAATAATTAAATTAATGGATCTCGCTTACCTTCATCCTTTCAACCAGCGAAGTGCACACTCGGGATTTGAATTCCCCCACTTCACTGGTTTCTCCGTCGTCTGTCTGGAGATGGATGTTGATCGGGCTGAAGGTGATGGGATAAGTGTCTGATGACACCTCAATCTCGGTTGACATGACGGTTGTTGCGCATTTCAGTGTTGCCAGCACCGGAGCCACATCCTCCATCAGCTGCCAGTACTGGTCCTTCAGCTCCAGCGTCCTGGCATCTGCCAGTCTGGTTACAGTGCGGTCTGACAGCACAGCACATACGGCCCACCGCTACTCCGTCAGTCTATCAAACATGTCACTGACCAAATTCCACCTGGTTTTGCAGGATTGGATGAGTTTATGATACGGCAGCTGCATTTGTTGCTGTTTTGCTGTGAGCACTTTGTTTGCTATATTACTGTAATTGAAGTGTTGTACAAGTCTGCTTGCAGCTACAATGACTCGGTTCATGTAGGTGGAGAAACCATCTTTAATGACCAGCTGCAGGGTGTGAGCTAAACATGGAACTGAGTGCCAACTGACTCGTGAAGGACTGTTTGCTGAAACAATATTCCGTGCATTGTCGTGTACACAAGCAACTACACGCCTGGTGAGCCCCCATGTTTCCACAGCTTGGTTCAACTTGTCAGCTAAATTATCAGCCGTATGTCTCACTGGCATGCTCTCCGTGAGTAGGACTGCTGACTTAACCTGCCAATCCGCTTCAATGTAGTGGCATGTAACTGTGATGTAGCTTTCTGTGTTCAGGGAAGTCCAACAGTCCGTTGTGAGGCCCACATTCGTGGTTGCAAGTTGTGTTTTTAACTCTGCCTTCTTCCTCGCGTAGCTTGCTTCCACACGGGTGGTTATTCTTGTTCTAGAGGGAATATACCCCCATGTACCCTGGCTCAATGTACTTTATTACCTCTCTAAACCCCTGTCCCTCAACGACATTTATTGGCAGCATGTCTGTAGTAACCATGTCACATATCTGCTGGGTAATGCCCTCTGCCTTCGTGGAGTCACATACTCTTCGTCCCAACACTGTGGTGATTGTAGGCCAAGAGCTACTCGCTCCTTGCAGCACAGCTGAACGTATTGAGGTGGTAATTTAGCGAAGCTGTGGAGGAGTTGTACTTTAAAATACTTCCACAGATGGTGCATTTGGCGTCTTTGTCTTCATTAACCAACTTAAAGTGGTTCCATACCGAACTCTGTCTTGTCCTCTTCATCCTGCCAGCTTATTGCTTCTCGTTTGTCTTGTTGTTGTCGTCAGAGGCCAGCTTCTCTTGTGTTCCCATGTGTGCGTCAAGGACGTCTGGCGTCAAGCACGCCCTCATGCGGGCTGGCAGGGAATTGCAGTTTCAAAACGCAATTAATTGCAATTAATTTATTTTAATCGAGTAATTTCTTATCGACAATTAATCGAAAATCGATTAATTGTTTGCATCCCTATTGCAGACCGAGCAGTGCAGAAGAGCCAACTGAAGCTCAAACATCACGTCTGCAGCCACAGACCTGGTCATGGTGAGGATGGACCTCACATCCCCAACAAATCAACTGACGCTAGAACCAGACTGTTTCAGTGCAGGTGAAGTGAGGAGCTGCAGGAGAACTCACTGAGCTGCAGCTGCAGGACACAGATCTTTGTGCCTCCACCATCATCTGGACCTCCCTGTCCTACAGCAGGATGGAGCCTCTCCCAGCTGACTCTGGGCCACAGCACCACCTGCTGCAGAACTCCCTTCACACTGAAACCCTTAAATGGCCCGGCTGACCTTAATGTTTCCCTATTGGAGGTACCTGGAGGTAATCCTGGTATTTTATAAGAAAAACCAGGGCTGCACGTGTAAAAGGGGCAACAGACTGTACTTTTACATCACCTGTGTGCATACTGACCATGGTCCCACTGAGCGTGTGCAGTGGAGGCCAACAGGTACAGACTGAAGTCCTCCAGCATGGCCCTGAACTCCACTGGGAGATGATCTACAAGAAACCAGATCAGAGACAGAAACCATGGAGAGCATCATCAAGACCTTAAATCACAAATCTGAGTGAGAAGATACAATACTATCAAGACCCCAGAGATATGATGTTCCTCTACACATTCCTCTACATGTTGCACTACATGTTCTTCTGAATGTTCCTTTTCATGTTCCTCTGCATGTTTATCTACATGTTCCTGTTTATGATTCTCTGCATGTTCCTCTAAATGTTCATGTTCCCCCTCATGTTCTTCTACACGTTCCTCTACATGTTCCTGTTCATGATCCTGTTCATTTTCCTTTACATGTTCCTCTACACATTCCTTTATACATACAAATACATGCTCCTGTTCATGATTCTCTGCATGTTCCTCTAAATGTTCCTTTACATGTTCCTCTACACGTTCATTTATACATACAAATACATGCTCCTGTTCATGTTCCTCTACACGTTCCTCTACATGTTCATCATGTAAACTGCTTTTTTTAAAATAAAAAGGTAAGATCAAAGGTTGGATGAATGGTCAGCATTAATCTGATGGTTGTCCGGTACATCGGCCTTCCTCTCACCGCTTCCTGCAGACCGCCGGACTCCGTTCAGGATTCTGATCCTGGAGGGGGGGTCCTGCAGGTTGATGCTGGCTGCACAGTTTGGAGGTGGGGGTGCGATCAGGTGCAGCCATAGGGCTCTTCTGCTCATGGTCACCAGCAGGGGGTGGTACTGTCCCAACATCTGGGCAAAGAGAGCGGACTGACCGAGATCCAACCACTGAATAGAGGGGGACCATCGCTGACCCCTGTCCGAGGTCTGCTCTGATCCAGCAGGCTCCGCCCCCTTCTCTGGGTCTGCACCAACACCTGGACTGAAAACACACAAACCATAAATGATGATTATGAGGACGATACAGTCTGTTCACCTGCAGCAGGATCAATTAACCTACTGGAGATGAGCTCTGATATCAGCATGGGAGAGACAAGAGACAGGAGACACTCAGATACAAGATACATAACAACACAAAAAGACAGGAGACACGCGGATACAACAACAAGATAAATAACAACACAAAGAGACAGGAGACACTCAGATAAATCAACAAGATACATAACAACACAAAGAGACAGGAGACACTCAGATACAACAACAAGATACATAACAACACAAAGAGACAGGAGACACGCGGATACAACAACAAGATACAAAATAACACAAAGAGACAGGAGACACTCAGATACAACAACAAGATACATAACACAAAGAGACAGGAGACACTCAGATACAACAACAAGATACATAACAACACAAAAAGACAGGAGACACTCAGATACAACAACAAGATACATAACAACACAAAGAGACAGGAGACACTCAGATACAACAACAAGATACATAACAACACAAAGAGACAGGAGACACTCGGATACAACAACAAGATACTTTACAACACCAAGACACAGGAGACGCTCGGATACAACAACAAGATACAACACAACTCAAAGACACAGGAGACACACGGATACAACAACAAGATACATAACAACACAAAGAGACAGGAGACACTCAGATACAACAACAAGATACATAACAACACAAAGAGACAGGAGACACTCGGATACAACAACAAGATACTAAACAACACCAAGAGACAGGAGACACTCGGATACAACAACAAGATACATAACAACACAAAGAGACAGAAGACACGCGGATACAACAACATACAAAATAACACAAAGAGACAGGAGACACTCAGATAAATCAACAAGATACATAACAACACAAAGAGACAGGAGACACGCGGATACAACAACAAGATACATAACAACACAAAGAGACAGGAGACACGCGGATACAACAACAAGATACAAAATAACACAAAGAGACAGGAGACACTCAGATACAACAACAAGATACATAACAACACAAAGAGACAGGAGACACTCAGATAAATCAACAAGATACTTAACAACACAAAGAGACAGGAGACACTCAGATAAATCAACAAGATACTTAACAACACAAAGAGACAGGAGACACTCAGATAAATCAACAAGATACTTAACAACACAAAGAGACAGGAGACACTCAGATAAATCAACAAGATACATAACAACACAAAGAGACAGGAGACACTCAGATACAACAACAAGATACTTTACAACACAAAGAGACAGGAGACACGCGGATACAACAACAAGATACATAACAACACAAAAAGACAGGAGACACTCAGATAAATCAACAAGATACATAACAACACAAAGAGACAGGAGACACTCAGATACAACAACAAGATACATAACAACACAAAGAGACAGGAGACACTCGGATACAACAACAAGATACTTTACAACACCAAGAGACAGGAGACACTCGGATACAACAACAAGATACAACACGACTCAAAGACACAGGAGACACACGGATACAACAACAAGATACATAACAACACAAAGAGACAGGAGACACTCAGATACAACAACAAGATACATAACAACACAAAGAGACAGGAGACACTCAGAAATAACAACAAGATACTTAACAACACAAAGAGACAGGAGACACGCGGATACAACAACAAGATACAAAATAACACAAAGAGACAGGAGACATTCAGATACAACAACAAGATACATAACAACACAAAGAAACAGGAGACACTCGGATACAACAACAAGAGACTTAACAACACAAAGAGACAGGAGACACGCGGATACAACAACAAGATACTTAACAACACAAAGAGACAGGAGACACTCGGATACAAGATACATAACAACACAAAGAGACAGGTGTAGTTCAAATGCCATTACAGATATTTATCATCTCTAAGTCACAGTCTTTACCTGGTGTTGGCATTCAGAAATGATCTGGCCTCTGCTGTGTCCTCCTGGTTCTGGTTCTGGTCAGTCTCAGTCCTCCTCTCTGCTGATTGGTCAACATGCTCTAATGTTTCTGATGTCACAGGGTGCAGCAGCTCACCTGTTGGGGCCAGCATCCGGATCAGCAGCTCCACTGCCCACCGGTCTTGCTGGACTCCCCACAGTAGCTCAGACCTGGACCCTGAGGATTCTGATCTGAGCTGGACTTGTGCAGACCTGGTTGAGTCTGGTTGATCTTCCTGGTCCTGGTGAAGGTGTGAGCTGAGCCCTGAAGGAGTGTGTGAGGAGGTGTGTGGTGGGGGAGACAGCAGCAGCAGCGAGGGCTGCTGGGTAATGTTGTCTGTGAGCTGGTTCCAGGTCCAGTCAGGATTCAGAGTCTTGGTCCCACAGGAATCTGATCCTGTGTGGAGTGGTTTGACCTGCTGGGGGCTTTGGTTGAGCAGCAGCTGGGGGGCTGTGTGTGCATGACGCTCTGCCATCAGGATCATCAGATCTTTGACCCCCACCCCTGCTGGGTGATACCCCCTGCTGGCAGGAAGACCAGGACCTGGGCCAGGGATGTGGGCCTGCTGCAGTACCCGAGTCCTCCTCTGGGTGGAGCTGTACTGGACTCTGAGCTCCCATACAGTCTGATTAAATAAACCTGTCCCCCCCCACACCTCCTCCAGAACCTCCACAGGCACACAGCCAAACTCAGACTGGACCACCGTCCTTAAAACCAGGACCACATACCGCTCCACCAGGACCAGAACCTCCACAGCCAGTAGGTCCAGACTCTGACGGACATGATCCACCATCTGGGGATGCTGCACCAACACACGCCTCAGATCCACGTCTGACCCCGCCCGACCACAGAGACTGGACCAGTGACCCAGGTGGACCCTCAGCTCCTGGACCAGAGATACCAGAAAGGGCCTGACAGAGGACCAGGGGAATTTGGTCTAAAGGGGAGTTGGAGCAGAAACAGTCAGAACTGAGAGTTTTGGCAGAGTGGAACATGTTTTATGGATCAGAGTCTCCTAACCCTAACCCGAACACTGGAGGACATTACTCACTGGGATTCAGGTCGTGGGGGAGCTGTGTCCACTGAGGGCTCGGAACAGTTTGGTACAGTTTGGAGCGGTAACCCTGAAGTCACCTGTGTTTCCACTGCACTCACCTGAGGGTGGGGGTGAAAGCTGCACCTCTGAGGGTCTGAGCGGCACTGATCTGATTGTTCTTAAGTAAAAGTCGCTCGGTCTGATTCACGGGGGACGAAAACACGGTGCGTTGTTTTGGTTTTAGCTGCTGTCTCATGGAAAGTGATGATTCTTGAGACCAATCAACTGACTGCAGCCTATCTAGCTCCACCCTGTGGGGCGGCACAACAGATTGGTGCAGAAACAGTGGGACAGCATGGATCAATAGTTTGGGTACCATTACCTGTACTGAAGTACCGCGCTGGACTGCCTGAGTAAAACGCAGCTTAATGATACTGTGTGACGTCTGACACAGGTGTTCATTTAGACATGGAGAACCTTTATTTCTGACCTACAATCAGAAACAGCTCTGTCACAGAGATTTAATCATGACAGAAAGACACTTTAAGCACTTTAAAATCCCAAACCCAGTCCCTGGAAACCCCATTTCAAAATTAACGCATCTTCAATGAACTCAAGTATCTGTGCAAACCCTGAACCTGATCTTGCTCTGTCTGTTTCTGGGTTGATCCAAAGTTAGCCTGAGACATTATTTTCAACATGGGGGCCATCACAGACCACTGCTGGTTCTAAAAGTCTGTTTTGACCTAAAAGGGGCTTACCTAGTTAAAATTCAGTCACTGGTATTTTCTGAGATTTGTGTGGGTCCAAGTGACCAGTGTGAGGTTGTAGCTGAGGTGCACAGGTGTATCTCACCTGGTTGAACTTGATTCTGTCTCCCTCCAGCAGCTGAGTGACCCTGCATACAAACGCTGCGGCCAGCTGAGCTCTTCTGCTGAACTCGTGGATGAAGAGCAGCAGACAGCGCTGCTCCTGGAGCCTCCTCAGGGCCAGGTAGCCCTCCTGCAGGGAGGGGGAGGAGTGGGAGGGGAGGAGCCCAGTCTCACCTGAGAGACCTTTGAAGCACACCTGAAGAGCCAAGAGACAGACAGAGAGCGGTCTTCAAGACTGGATCTGGTTCTTTCTGAATGTTTCCTTGATGTAAACGGTGTGATAGATGAACTGAACCCCTCTGCACACCAGGGTCGAAGCTTCGCCGTTTTCCTCCTGTTTCTAAAGCCTGTCTCATTTTTCATCTCTGGGCGCCCTGCTGTGACTCACCTGTGCAGACGTTGTCCCTGCCCTGCCCACAGGCTGCCACTGGGGGGCCACAGTGAGCAGAGCGTGCTGCAGCCTCAGGAGGCGTGCGGACGAGCGGGACACCAGGTTATGAGCCACCACGAGGTTCCCCTCCTCCTCTTCTTCGTCCAGACTGCGGACGTTGAAGAGCCACTTGAGGCTGGGGTTGATGGTGCTCCTGAGCAACGACTCTGCCCGCTGTAGGGAGCGAGAGATGGACCGCTGAGACCACGAGCCTGAGGAGGGGCCAGGATACAAGAGTCAGAGTCCACTAAGGGGGGACCAACACACTCAGGGGGCTGGGACTGTTTGACCAGCTGCCCCCTGACCTGAAACCAAGACCACAAAGAGGACCCGACACTCCTGCAGAGGACATCCAGCTGAGCAGCTGATGTATGTTTGAGGTAAGGACAACAACCACTGCAAGCCTTACATCTTCAGTGACAACAACTGCAGAGGTGATAATAATATTATCAAAGGTGAAAGGTAGATGCCTTATCATTAAGAACACAAAATCACTCAGTCTAGCTGTAGTCTGTAGTAATGGTGGTATCTGCTTATCTGGGCTCGACTCTGCACCGTTCAGACGCCTTCTGCTCTGTTTTCCATAACAGTATGGACAGTATCAGTACCTCTTAAAGCAGGGCTGTACTTTTTTGTCCATAGCACTGGTGCTACAGGGGTTTACAATCTTGTAGCATAAGGCAAAAACTTGTAGCACAGTATATAATATCTAAAGAAACAGGTTGTATGACTTCCCAGGAGGTCCCCTGCAAAAAGAGGAATCATTTATTTTCACTATAATTCCATCCATAAATAACACAGTAACAGAATGTATGACTATTTTGATCATGGGATTCATACACTTTTTGTAATAAAACATCTAAAAGAAAACATCTTAAAAGACGGGGATTTGTGGTCTAATTTGTGTCACTTTAGGGGTCCTTGAAGTGAAAAGTTTGAGAACCACTGCTCTAAATGTTTTTGTCTCACTCTTCAATGTCTTTGACGAAGATGATGTTATTTTTAAAATGCAATACTTTATATGTCAAGTTATATTAGCCTATTATTCTGCAGTTCATTGTTGTATTTCATTTAATTGGAAATATAGTCTAATAAAAGTTGTGACAAATGTCTGTAGGCCTAGTAAATGTTCTTAGACATAATAATTGAATGATAGTTGGAATCATCTACGAGAGTACCCTGAATCTAAATCTCTTGTGATTTCCACAAAATAAAATTTTAACTGGATAATATTACAAATGTGCTCGTCTTTATTTAAAATGCAGGTGATAAGACTGCACAACAGTTTCAGAAGTTCCTATTCACTGAGGCCAGAGGAAAGGAAATCATGGCATTCAGTGCACTCCATGGAAAATCGCGAGTTGACAGCAATTGTTGATATCATTTCCCCACATCTGATGTGGTTGTCAAATGAGGGGGTAATGTTTGCTCCATTTTTTCTTTTTAAGAGAGTAATAAGAGATCCAAACTTTGTGATAGGAAGCTCTTCTTTAGCTCTAAATTGTGCCATATTCATTTTTGCTTTTACTTCTTTGAGGGAGGCGTCACTGGCTTTGGCCACTTGGTTCTGTAATGAGCGCAGCAAAGTGCAGCTTGTTCAGGCTGCTGTTTGGCTAAAAATGCATCTCTTGCTAGAAGATGATGGTGGGAGGGGCTGTGTTTTTGACATGATCTTTTTTAAAATATATTCATGCCCTGCACATGTGGATTTTCCCTTCTGATACTTTCTGGTGCCTCCCGCACCACTTACAGAAGAACAGCTGCTCGTTAGCTTTGAACACTGGCCATGGGAGGCTGTATTTGTACCGTTTTCCTTTCTCTTTGTCATTACTTTCGTTTATCTGTACGTCCTTGGAGTTCGTTTGTGTATTTGGTCCAGTGTAGTCCTCTTCATCTGCTCATTTCTCTCCACTTTTCTGCAGACTCGTCTCACGATTTGCGAGTCAGACTTGCGGGAAGTGACGCAACAGTGAAGGAATTTTGGGAATTGGTGTGCGATATGTAGTTTTTAGCCAGGCAAAGAACCAAATTATAAACTATGACTACCATACTGCATTTGAGGAGGAGCTACTGATGAAAATAGCGTACACATATACACTAGGGTTGGGCATCGAAGTTTAATGCTGATACGATACGTGTAACAATTTGAGGTTGTTAACTTTGATTTTAATCAACTTAAATATATAATCTTTAAAGAATAACTTATTTTATTATGTTATTTAATTTTAGGGGGGAAATATATAATGATTAATTCAATTTTCTTTTTAACTAAGAGCTAGTTCAAACGAGAGTTACGAATGTAACTACGGTTCTATGAATCCCGAATGACCGCCAGAGGGCGGTGCTGAAAGCACTGAATGTTCCCTTCGCGCATGCGCAGTCCGAGTATGCATACCAACAATGTCACCTGTGACCCCTGGATGACCCGAGAAAGGTAATAAGTTCCGGTGTCACCAGAGGTTCGTTTCCTACAGAATCTTCTCGCGTGACCACGAGGATTCTGAGAGACAGAACGCTCTGGCGGTCATTCGGGATTCATAGAACCGTAGTTACATTCGTAACTCTCGTTCTATTTCATCCCTGCTGACCGCCAGAGGGCGGTGCTGAAAGCACTGAATGACTTATCCCAGCTTAGTCACGAGGAATCCTAGCTACCAACCTCAATGAGAAGCCTCTGAAGACTGAAGGACCACACCAAGTGGATGGGGAGTGGCGACATTCACATAATAGAATCTGGAAAATGTGCCAGGCGATGTCCAAGAGGCAGCAGCACATATTTCCTCCAGGGGGACTCCCTTCAGGGCAGCCCAAGATGTAGACACACTCCTGGTAGAGTGAGAGCGCACACCTGTTGGTAGGGGGCAGTCTGACGCCTGATAAGAGTGCCGAATGACATCCAAGATCCAGTGGGACAGGCGCTGCTTGGAGAGAGCAGAGCCCTTGTTTGGGCCTCCGTAACAAACAAAAAGCTGATCACACCTACGAATGCCTGCAGTAGCAGCAATATAACATCTCAGAGCCCTCACTGGGCACAAGAGTTCTGGTCTGTGTCCACCATCACCTGATGGAGGTTCATATCGTGCAAGCCTTATAGGCTGATTAAAATGTGAATTTGACAGCACTTTCGGAATAAAAGCAACATTTGGCCACAACGTGACGCCCATACCATCAGGGTGCCACTTCAGGCATGATGGGCTGATCGACAATGCGTGCAGCTCACTGACACATTTTGCCGAGGTAATGGCCAGCAAGAACGCAGTCTTACGCGATATCCACTGTGGCTCCGCTCTGTCCAGAAGCTCAAAGGGAGGCTGACACAAGCCATCCAACACCAAGTGTAGGTCCCATGCTGGGGCACGTGGAGCTCTAGGGGGGTGAAGTCTCAGAGCCCCCTTAAGAAATAAAGACACCAGATTGTGGCTCCCCACTGTGCCTTTGTCGACTCTAACATGTCGGGCTGATATTGCTGCCACATACACCTTTAGAGTGGATGGAGTTCGACCTTCATCCAAGAGTGACTGCAGAAACTCTAGAACCGTGGGAACTGGGCGTAGCACTGGGTCCTCCCCGCGGTTGCCGCACCACTTTACAAACAATCTCCACCTATTGTCGTATTGTAGCCGAGTGGATGGCGCCCTGGCATTCAGAATGGTCCGCCTGACAGGTTCCACACAGCTGCTCAGCAGCGGGTCGGACCTTTCAGGAGCCAAACATATAAGCGGAGGCGGTGAGGATTGGGATGCCAAACCTGACCGCTTTGTTGGGATAACAGATCTTTCCTGTTGGGGAGACACCACGGTTCGCTGCAACTGAGCTTGCGCAGTAGGGGGAACCATGTTCGAGCCGGCCAGAAGGGGGCCACCAGCAACAGCCTGTGGCCCTCCTGAAGGACTCTCTGAAGTGTTGGCCAAATCAGAGGAAGCGGTGGAAAGGCATAAAGGAGACCCTCTGGCCAAGGGTGCGCCAGTGCATCTTGGCCGAGAGGGCTGGTGTTTTCCCTCAGGGAAAACCAAAGGGGACAGTGGGTCGATTCCTCTGAGGCAAAGAGATCGACCCCCGCCCTGCCGAAAAGACCCCAAATTGTGTGCACCACCTCTGGGTGGAGGCGCCACTCCCCTGGTGGAGGATTCTGACGGGAGAGGGAGTCCGCGAGATGGTTCAGAGTGCCTGGCAGATACATGGCCCGCAGACTGGCTAGACGGGGGGCAGCCCACCTGAGAAGGCGCTGAGACACCTCTAGGAGCCGTGCTGACTTGGTGCCTCCCTGGTGGTTGATGTGGAAAACAGTCGAGGAGTTGTCTGACCGTACCAGCACATGCCGTCCCCTGAGGTGTGGTAAAAAATGCTGGAGAGCCAGGTGCACTGCCCGGAGTTCCAACACATTGATGTGATCGGTGCCGTCTTGCACAGACCACAGTCCCCGAACTGTCCTGTGTTGCCAGACAGCCCCCCACCCTAAGAGGCTGGCATCTGTAGTGACAGTTTCGCGGCGGGCTGGGGCCACACCCAATGGAACGCCTCTTGACAGGAAGGCCTTGTCTCTCCAGGGGGCCAAGGCAAGGAGACACTGCCGTGACACTCTTAGCTTCCGGTGTCGATGCCACTTGGCGTCCAAATGGAAGCTGTTCAGCCACCTCTGCAGGGGGCACAACGACAGCAGACCCAGCGGGACCACAGCCGTCATGGATGTCAGTTTGCCCAAAAGCCGCAGGAAAGTGACATATGGTAATAGTCTGCTCCCCTGGAAGAGTGCGAGGAGACGAAGAACATCGTCCACCCGGTGAGAGGATGGCTGAGCCCTCATGGCTGAGGTGTCCAAGGTCACCCCAATAAAGGTCGTCCTTTGGGTGGGGTCCAGACAAGACTTCTGGAAATTGACCCTGAGGCCCAATCGGGCCACATGGACAAGGAGCCTGGTGGTATCCAGGGCCACCTGGGCTTGTGATGGTGCACAGAGTAGCCAGTCGTCTAGATACGGCAACACTTTCATGCCGCCTGACTGTAGGGGTGCAAGAGCCGCTTTTACACACCGAGAGAAGACCCTCGGGGAGAGGGAGAGCCCGAAAGGGAGAACTCGGAACTGCCAGTGGTGGCCTTTGTAAGCAAAGCGAAGAAACCTCCTGTGTTGAGGTGCTATGGGAATGTGGAAGTAGGCATCTGCCAGATCGACAGACGTGAACCATTCCCCCTGGGCGACAGTTCTTAGGACATCTGCCGTAGTCAGCATGTGGAATGGTAATACCTTCAAATATTGATTGAGTCCCCTCAGGTCCAGTATTGGGCGATATCCACCAGTCTTCTTCGGCACGAGGAAATATATTGAATAGAAGCCTCTTGGGTGTAGAGGATCTACAGCCTCGATCGCCTTCTTTGCCAGGAGGGCAGACAGCTCCTGGTCCAGGGCCAAGGCCTTTGCCGGGTCGCTGATGACAGTTGCTTTGACCCGGCTGGAGACAGGGGGCCGGCGTCGGAACTGGAGCTTGTACCCATGGGTCAAGGTTGAGACCACCCAGGGGTCCGGAGCAATAGCAGCCCAATAACTGAGCTGCTGGTGGGAAAAGTAACCGACGACCGGCCCCCAGGCCTCAGTCTCTGGCCCTCCGGCCCCTAGGGGCCCCGGAGGGACGGTGGGAAGGACCTGCAGCTCGGGGTTGAGTGGGTGGCAAGCGGGGGGGGGGGGGCGCGAAAGTCCCTGGCTGATCTATGTGAGGGTTGCCGGGGACCATAACTCCCCATGGGATGAACATGTGGTGGAGGCCGAGGAACAGCAGAGGGGCCCCTAGGTCTACTCGGGGGTGCCATGCTCCTACTAAGGCCTGAAAGCTGCTGCCTGGTTTCACGAGCCCTCACGGTTCTCTCCAGTGCATCCACTGCAGCTGAACCGAAAAGCTCTCCTGGTTCCACAGGAACGCTTCGGAGTGTCCTCCTGGATGCCTCTGTCAGGGGACCGCCTCCAAAGGCTGCGACCGCCGTCGCAGCCTTTGGAGGGCGAGTCTTCGCTGCTCCGACCAACACGGTCCCAAGGCTCCCAGCGACGGTTTATGAATCCGTATAGGCAATTCCTTTTTCTCAGTGTTGCTGTGTCCAGCGGTATGCGACCAGCACGCGAGAAGAAAATAGGAAACGAACCTCTGGTGACACCGGAACTTATTACCTTTCTCGGGTCATCCAGGGGTCACAGGTGACATTGTTGGTATGCATACTCGGACTGCGCATGCGCGAAGGGAACATTCAGTGCTTTCAGCACCGCCCTCTGGCGGTCAGCAGGGATGAAATAGAACTCTAAATTTCATTTAAGGGAATTTAAAGAAAATTATTTTGAGTTCAGATAACTTTGTTCTGTTTAATTTTAAGTTAAAGGAAATCAAATTAAATATAGTTTTACTTAAGTTTCACTCTTAAATTTATTTTAACTTAACTAAAATACCCAGGATTAAAGTAGGCGACAGGAAGAATAATTCAATTAAATAACCAAGGTTCGTCCCATGAACTCAAAAAAATTATTGAATGTGTGAAATCAAGACAGACAAATAATGAATTCAAGTAAGTAAATTATATTATTCTTCAGGTTCAAATAAAATAAACACAGGTCAAACAATCAGAACAAAACCATAAATACGTCTTTTAAAGAATAAGAGGGGGGAAAGAGTCTTTTTTCTCTGGTGGGGGTAGGAAACGTGTTCAGGGTACCGGGATGAGAACCATGTGGTGTCAACCGTGATCCAGGGAGGGAGGAAGGAAACAAAAGTCCGTGGTCTAGCTCGCCATCATCGTCTTCATTCTTCGTTTTTCATGGGGTATTGAATCATTACATGTGTAGCGTTTGGTGCATCTCGATATGCCTCCAAAATTGTATTAATTCTTGGCTGCAATACCGGTGTACTTGCATCGTGCACGCGCATGACCACGCATCGATACGTTTTGTTTAATCTTCTCATCCCTAATATACACACACAAACGTATACAGCGGCTCTTTGGCTCTCCTCACACTGGTGCTATGAGACAAAAAAAAAAAATCGTACAACAGGATGATTTTCTTGTAGCATTGCGACATATATGTCGCACTGTACAGCCCTGTCTTAAAGGTAGGTGGGACTATCATAGTGTGGCGCCATGAAACTATGGCAGCATCCTCACAATGACAAAGGAGCAAATGCAGAAGATAGAGCTACTGGCCTCTCTGTAGCTGCTTGTCACAGTGAGGAAATGAATTTGCTCCAAAGACAGCTACAAGCAGCAAAACAACATGCTGTTACAGCAGAGGACAGTTTGGGAGGTGGTGGGGTCATTTTTGTGTCAACACCCCCCAGAGGTCAGCAGGGTCACAGGCTCATTTAGAACTCTACTGGAGGTCAATCATCATAAATCAATCCGTCTTCATTTGTACAGAGCTACTTCTTCACAAGCGTTATCTTAGGATTCTTTACCATAGAGTGACAGGGCTGCCAACTCTCACGCATTGGCCGTGACACTCACGCATTTGATTGACTTCACACGCTCTCATGCCACACCTCCGATTTCTCAAGCTGAAGTGCACATCAAGAGCCTTTTTTTTTACTTTTGACTCAAAGCAGTTTTGTTTATCTGTGATCTGTTGTAGTGCCCACTGAGTTACACCACAACATATGCATTCATGGAGCGTGTAGCAAGATGCTCTCAGCATCATAGAGCTGAACGGGAACTTAGACGAACCAGCCTTAAGATCAACTACCCATCAGCCAATCAAAAAATAACATACAGCTATATGTCAGCCAATCAGATAATAGTACTGCTGTATCCAGGTAAGATACAGTTGATCTGACTGCAGCCACATTCTGAGATGATGATGCATACTTCACACTCATGGCCGGAGCGCCTTTTCCCATGAGTACAGTAAGTTGTCTCATCGTTTGATTTTGTAGCCTGCTGAATCATGAACTTACGTATAGGAAAAAGGAAAACGAGAGCTTATTCTTATTTTTCCTCCACACCTACCATTAAACAGTAAAGCAAAGTCTAATGCCATTGACATACAAACTGTGGTTACCATGCATCACATTACAACAAAATCATCAATGTTAAATTGTGCTAAAAACTGCACATTTTTAGTTTAAAAGAGCATGTTCAAATGCTGGAGGTAAATAATAAAAAATAGAACAATAATATTTGTATTATTACGGTTCATCATTACTTGGTATAATATACTAACATCAAAAAGTAACAATAAGACCCATTAAACTGTGGGGGCAAAATAACAGTACCTGACTACTAATAAACCCAATTTTAATTTTAAAATATAAGTGCATAAGGATGGTCACTAACTCCCCCCCCCCCAGGCACCGTGCACTATCCCTGATGGAAAAACAAAACAACCAAGGAAAGAGCCCAGTCCAGCAGAGACCACGTCATGGAAAAGTCCCATCAGTGACCCTGTAATACCCCTTTCAGACTGGCCAAAAAAACCTGTGTAAATCTGCCAACAATCGGCTCCTGTCCGCAGTTTGAAAGGGTCTAATCGGCATTTCGACCCAGGTCGACTTACCCTGCAAGAGACATGGGTTTTTATCGGCTCGTCTCCGACCAGCTCCAGTGAGAACATCACACCCGGGTCAAGCTGCTAAGTTACGGATGACGTCGGCGTTACGTGCTCATGGCATAACATCGCGCCCACCCCCTCTGTCTGTAACTTACATGACTCTTTGCCATCTCAGCAACAAATTCCATCCGCCTTCGTATCATCAGCGCCGAGTTTGTACATTTTTAAAGAGGGACAAAAGTACAAAGTACAGAAAACGTGTTTCTTCGCACCGATGACGTCATCAACATGACGACATCAGCTTGATGCGCCAGAGGAAAAAAAACAGCCACGCAGCTCGTCTGCTGCTGATTAGACCCGGGTCACTTGCGGGTTAACCAGCATTGAAAAAACCAGCGCTGATCCGCGGATTTTAGTGTGAAAGCGGTATAAGATCCCCAGTCCTGGTAAGACCTCAGTCTGAGACTAAAACCTCTGAGAGAAGATGATGACATGTCTTTACATGTGGGACAGGGGTGGACTTCAGGCTGATGAAAGACTGATAAATATAGTAAAGTATGAGTGAGCTTGAGAGGGATGACCCTCCAAAGAGTCAGACAACAGGCACAGAATCAGGGACTCAAACCTTTTCCAAAAAATGACCATTGACTTGAGATCAGAAAAAACATGTCAGGCACAACGAAAGACTATTTGTGCAAGAGTACCATCACTGTTCTGCTCCTCTGTCACCAAGCAGGACGTTCCTCTCCTCTGAAACACAAGACACACTAGAGATCATTCATTGACCACAAAGTCAGGTTTTCAGCATTAGTGAGATCTTCGAAAACCACTGAATTCATCAAAACACACCTGCTCCTGATCAAGGCTGAAGGACTCCAACGTCTGCCAGTCTGCAAGAAACAAACAACACAACCATCAGAACACAGCTACACTGTAAACACAACCATCAGAACACAGCTACACACTGTCAACACAACCATCAGAACACAGCCACACTGTCAACACAACCATCAGAACACAACTACACACTGTCAACACAACCATCAGAACACAGCCACACTGTCAACACAACCATCAGAACAAAGCCTTGCACTGTCAACACAACCATCAGAACACAGCCACACCGTCAACACAACCATCAGAACACAACTACGAACTGTCAACACAACCATCAGAACACAGCCACACTGTCAACACAACCATCAGAACAAAACTACACAAAGTGTCAACACAACCATCAGAAAACAAATACACACTGTCAACACAACCATCAGAACACTGCCACACTGTCAACACAACCATCAGAACACAACTACGAACTGTCAACACAACCATCAGAACACAGCCACGCACTGTCAACACAACCATCAGAACACAACTACGCACTGTCAACACAACCATCAGAACACAGCCACACTGTCAACACAACCATCAGAACAAAACTACACACAGTGTCAACACAACCATCAGAACACAACTACGCACTGTCAACACAACCATCAGAACACAGCCACACTGTCAACACAACCATCAGAACACAGCCACGCACTGTCAACACAACCATCAGAACAAAACTACACACAGTGTCAACACAACCATCAGAACACAGCCACACTGTCAACACAACCATCAGAACACAGCCACAAACTTTCAACACAACCATCAGAACACAACTACGCACTGTCAACACAACCATCAGAACACAGCCACACTGTCAACACAGCCATCAGAACACAGCCACACACTTTCAACACAACCATCAGAAAACAACTACACACTGTCAACGCAACCATCAGAACACAACTACACACTGTCAACACAACCATCAGAACACAGCCACACTGTCAACACAACCATCAGAACACAACTACACACTGTCAACACAACCATCAGAACACAATTACACACTGTCAACACAACCATCAGAATACAACTACACACTGTCAACACAACCATCAGAACACAGCCACATTTTCAACACAACCATCGGAACAAAACTACACACTGTCAACACAACCATCAGAACACATCCACACTGTCAACACAACCATCAGAACAAAACTACACACTGTCAACACAACCATCAGAACACAGCTACACTGTAAACACAACCATCAGAACACAGCCACACACTGTCAACACAACCATCAGAACACAGCCACACTGTCAACACAACCATCAGAACACAGCCACACTGTCAACACAACCATCAGAACAAAACTACACATAGTGTCAACACAACCATCAGAAAACAAATACACACTGTCAACACAACCATTAGAAAACAAATACACACTGTCAACACAACCATCAGAACACAGCCACACTGTCAACACAACCATCAGAACACAGCCACGCACTGTCAACACAACCATCAGAACACAACTACGCACTGTCAACACAACCATCAGAACACAGCCACACTGTCAACACAACCATCAGAACACAACTACACATGGTCAACACAACCATCAGAACACAGCCACACTGTCAACACAACCATCAGAACACAGCCACACTGTCAACACAAGCATCAGAACACAGCCACACACTGTCAACACAACCATCAGAATACAGCCACACTGTCAACACAACCATCAGAACACAGCCACACTGTCAACACAAGCATCAGAACACAGCCACACACTGTCAACACAACCATCAGAACACAGCCACACTGTCAACACAAGCATCAGAACACAGCCACACACTGTCAACACAACCATCAGAATACAACTACACACTGTCAACACAACCATCAGAACACAACTACACACTGTCAACACAACCATCAGAACACAGCCACACACTGTCAACACAACCATCAGAAAACAACTACACACTGTCAACACAACCATCAGAACACAACTACACATGGTCAACACAACCATCAGAACACAGCCACACTGTCAACACAAGCATCAGAACACAGCCACACACTGTCAACACAACCATCAGAATACAACTACACACTGTCAACACAACCATCAGAACACAACTACACACTGTCAACACAACCATCAGAACACAGCCACACACTGTTAACACAACCATCAGAACACAACTACACACTGTCAACACAACCATCAGAACACAATTACACACTGTCAACACAACCATCAGAATACAACTACACACTGTCAACACAACCATCAGAACACAGCTACACTGTAAACACAACCATCAGAACACAGCCACACACTGTCAACACAACCATCAGAAAACAGCCACACTGTAAACACAACCATCAGAACACAGCCACACACTGTCAACACAACCATCAGAACACAGCTACACATAGTGTCAACACAACCATCAGAAAACAAATACACACTGTCAACACAACCATCAGAACACAGCCACACTGTCAACACAACCATCAGAACACAACTACACACTGTCAACACAACTATCAGAACACAGCTACACACTGTCAACACAACCATCAGAACACAGCCACACTATCAACACAACCATCAGAACACAACTACACACTGTCAACACAACCATCAGAACACAGCCACACACTGTCAACACAACCATCAGAACACAGCCACACCGTCAACACAACCATCAGAACAAAACTACACACAGTGTCAACACAACCATCAGAAAACAAATACACACTGTCAACACAACCATCAAAACACTGCCACACTGTCAACCTCAACCATCAGAACACAGCCACACTTTCAACACAACCATCAGAACACAACTACACACTGTCAACACAACCATCAAAACACAACTACACTGTCAACACAACCATCAGAACACAGCCACACACTGTCAACACAACCATCAGAACATAATTACACACTGTCAACACAACCATCAGAACACAGCCACACTGTCAACACAACCATCAGAACAAAATTACACACAGTGTCAACACAACCATCAGAAAACAAATACACACTGTCAACACAACCATCAGAAAACAAATACACACTGTCAACACAACCATCAGAACACAGCCACACTGTCAACACAACCATCAGAACACAACTACGCACTGTCAACACAACCATCAGAACACAGCCACACTGTCAACACAACCATCAGAACACAGCCACACACTGTCAACACAACCATCAGAACACAACTACACACTGTCAACACAACCATCAGAACACAACTACACACTGTCAACACAACCATCAGAACACAGCCACACACTGTCAACACAACCATCAAAACACAACTACACTGTCAACACAACCATCAGAACACAGCCACGCACTGTCAACACAACCATCAGAACACAACTACGCACTGTCAACACAACCATCAGAACACAGCCACACTGTCCACACAACCATCAGAACAAAACTACACACAGTGTCAACACAACCATCAGAAAACAAATACACACTGTTAACACAACCATCAGAAAACAAATACACACTGTCAACACAACCATCAGAACACAGCCACACTGTCATCACAACCATCAGAACACAGCCACGCACTGTCAACACAACCATCAGAACACAACTACGCACTGTCAACACAACCATCAGAACACAGCCACACTGTCAACACAACCATCAGAACACAGCCACACATTGTCAACACAACCATCAGAACACAACTACACACTGTCAACACAACCATCAGAACACAGCCACACACTGTCAACACAACCATCAGAACACAGCCACACCGTCAACACAACCATCAGAACAAAACTACACACAGTGTCAACACAACCATCAGAAAACAAATACACACTGTCAACACAACCATCAAAACACTGCCACACTGTCAACCTCAACCATCAGAACACAGCCACACTTTCAACACAACCATCAGAACACAACTACACACTGTCAACACAACCATCAAAACACAACTACACACTGTCAACACAACCATCAGAACACAGCCACACACTGTCAACACAACCATCAGAACACAATTACACACTGTCAACACAACCATCAGAACACAGCCACACTGTCAACACAACCATCAGAACAAAACTACACACAGTGTCAACACAACCATCAGAAAACAAATACACACTGTCAACACAACCATCAGAAAACAAATACACACTGTCAACACAACCATCAGAACACAGCCACACTGTCAACACAACCATCAGAACACAGCCACGCACTGTCAACACAACCATCAAAACACAACTACGCACTGTCAACACAACCATCAGAACACAGCCACACTGTCAACACAACCATCAGAACACAGCCACACACTGTCAACACAACCATCAGAACACAACTACACACTGTCAACACAACCATCAGAACACAACTACACACTGTCAACACAACAATCAGAACACAGCCACACACTGTCAACACAACCATCAAAACACAACTACACTGTCAACACAACCATCAGAACACAGCCACGCACTGTCAACACAACCCTCAGAACACAACTACGCACTGTCAACACAACCATCAGAACACAGCCACACTGTCCACACAACCATCAGAACAAAACTACACACAGTGTCAACACAACCATCAGAAAACAAATACACACTGTTAACACAACCATCAGAAAACAAATACACACTGTCAACACAACCATCAGAACACAGCCACACTGTCATCACAACCATCAGAACACAGCCACGCACTGTCAATACAACCATCAGAACACAACTACGCACTGTCAACACAACCATCAGAACACAGCCACACTGTCAACACAACCATCAGAACACAGCCACACATTGTCAACACAACCATCAGAACACAACTACACACTGTCAACACAACCATCAGAACACAACTACACACTGTCAACACAACCATCAGAACACAGCCACACACTGTCAACACAACCATCAGAACACAACTACACACACTGTCAACACAACCATCAGAATACAACTACACACTGTCAACACAACCATCAGAACACAACCACACATGGTCAACACAACCATCAGAACACAGCCACACTGTCAACAAAACCATCAGAACACAGCCACACACTGTCAACACAACCATCAGAACACAGCCACACTGTCAACACAACCATCAGAACACAACTACACACTGTCAACACAACCATCAGACCACAGCCACACTGTCAACACAACCATCAGAACACAGCCACACACTTTCAACACAACCATCAGAAAACAACTACACACTGTCAACACAACCATCAGAACACAACTACACATGGTCAACACAACCATCAGAACACAGCCACACTGTCAACACAACCATCAGAACACAGCCACACTGTCAATACAAGCATCAGAACACAGCCACACACTGTCAACACAACCATCAGAACACAACTACGCACTGTCGACACAACCATCAGAACACAGCCACACTGTCAACACAACCATCAGAACACAGCCACACACTGTCAACACAACCATCAGAACACAACTACACACTGTCAACACAACCATCAGAAGACAACTACACACTGTCAACACAACCATCAGAACACAGCCACACACTGTCAACACAACCATCAGAACACAACTACACACACTGTCAACACAACCATCAGAATACAACTACACACTGTCAACACAACCATCAGAACACAACCACACACTGTCAACACAACCATCAGAACACAGCCACACTGTCAACAAAACCAGCAGAACACAGCCACACACTGTCAACACAACCATCAGAACACAGCCACACTGTCAACACAACCATCAGAACACAACTACACACTGTCAACACAACCATCAGAACACAGCCACACTGTCAACACAACCATCAGAACACAGCGACACACTGTCAACACAACCATCAGAACACAGCCACACTGTCAACACAACCATCAGTACACAACTACACACTGTCAACACAACCATCAGAACACAATTACACACTGTCAACACAACCATCAGAATACAACTACACACTGTCAACACAACCATCAGAACACAGCCACACTTTCAACACAACTATCAGAACAAAACTACACACTGTCAACACAACCATAAGAACACAGCCACACTGTCAACATAACCATCAGAACACAGCCACGCACTGTCAACACAACCATCAGAACACAACTACGCACTGTCGACACAACCATCAGAACACAGCCACACTGTCAACACAACCATCAGAACACAGCCACACACTGTCAACACAACCATCAGAACACAACTACACACTGTCAACACAACCATCAGAAGACAACTACACACTGTCAACACAACCATCAGAACACAGCCACATACTGTCAACACAACCATCAGAACACAACTACACACACTGTCAACACAACCATCAGAATACAACTACACACTGTCGACACAACCATCAGAACACAACCACACACTGTCAACACAACCATCAGAACACAGTGACACACTGTCAACACAACCATCAGAACACAGCCACACTGTCAACACAACCATCAGTACACAACTACACACTGTCAACACAACCATCAGAACACAATTACACACTGTCAACACAACCATCAGAATACAACTACACACTGTCAACACAACCATCAGAACACAGCCACACTTTCAACACAACCATCAGAACAAAACTACACACTGTCAACACAACCATCAGAACACAACTACACACTGTCAACACAACCATCAGAATACAACTACACACTGTCAACACAACCATCAGAATACAACTACACACTGTCAACACAACCATCAGAACACAGCCACACTTTCAACACAACCATCAGAACAAAACTACACACTGTCAACACAACCATCAGAACACAACTACACACTGTCAACACAACCATCAGAATACAACTACACACTGTCAACACAACCATCAGAACACAACCACACACTGTCAACACAACCATCAGAACACAGCCACACTGTCAACAAAACCATCAGAACACAGCCACACACTGTCAACACAACCATCAGAACACAGCCACACTGTCAACACAACCATCAGAACACAACTACACACTGTCAACACAACCATCAGAACACAGCGACACACTGTCAACACAACCATCTGAACACAGCCACACTGTCAACACAACCATCAGTACACAACTACACACTGTCAACACAACCATCAGAACACAATTACACACTGTCAACACAACCATCAGAATACAACTACACACTGTCAACACAACCATCAGAACACAGCCACACTTTCAACACAACTATCAGAACAAAACTACACACTGTCAACACAACCATCAGAACACAACTACACACTGTCAACACAACCATCAAAACACAGCCACACACTGTCAACACAACCATCAGAACACAGCCACACTGTCAACACAACCATCAGAACACAGCCACACATTGTCAACACAACCATCAGAACACAACTACACACTGTCAACACAACCATCAGAACACAACTACACACTGTCAACACAACCATCAGAACACAGCCACACACTGTCAACACAACCATCAGAACACAACTACACACACTGTCAACACAACCATCAGAACACAACTACACACACTGTCAACACAACCATCAGAACACAACTACACACTGTCAACACAACCATCAGAACACAGCCACACTGTCAACAAAACCATCAGAACACAGCCACACACTGTCAACACAACCATCAGAACACAGCCACACTGTCAACACAACCATCAGAACACAGCCACACTTTCAACACAACCATCAGAACAAAACTACACACTGTCAACACAACCATCAGAACACAACTACACACTGTCAACACAACCATCAGAATACAACTACACACTGTCAACACAACCATCAGAATACAACTACACACTGTCAACACAACCATCAGAACACAGCCACACTTTCAACACAACCATCAGAACAAAACTACACACTGTCAACACAACCATCAGAACACAACTACACACTGTCAACACAACCATCAGAATACAACTACACACTGTCAACACAACCATCAGAACACAACCACACACTGTCAACACAACCATCAGAACACAGCCACACTGTCAACAAAACCATCAGAACACAGCCACACACTGTCAACACAACCATCAGAACACAGCCACACTGTCAAAACAACCATCAGAACACAACTACACACTGTCAACACAACCATCAGAACACAGCCACACTGTCAACACAACCATCAGAACACAGCGACACACTGTCAACACAACCATCTGAACACAGCCACACTGTCAACACAACCATCAGTACACAACTACACACTGTCAACACAACCATCAGAACACAATTACACACTGTCAACACAACCATCAGAATACAACTACACACTGTCAACACAACCATCAGAACACAGCCACACTTTCAACACAACTATCAGAACAAAACTACACACTGTCAACACAACCATCAGAACACAACTACACACTGTCAACACAACCATCAAAACACAGCCACACACTGTCAACACAACCATCAGAACACAGCCACACTGTCAACACAACCATCAGAACACAGCCACACATTGTCAACACAACCATCAGAACACAACTACACACTGTCAACACAACCATCAGAACACAACTACACACTGTCAACACAACAATCAGAACACAGCCACACACTGTCAACACAACCATCAGAACACAACTACACACACTGTCAACACAACCATCAGAACACAACTACACACACTGTCAACACAACCATCAGAACACAACTACACACTGTCAACACAACCATCAGAACACATCCACACTGTCAACAAAACCATCAGAACACAGCCACACACTGTCAACACAACCATCAGAACACAGCCACACTGTCAACACAACCATCAGAACACAAATACACACTGTCAACACAACCATCAGAACACAGCCACACTGTCAACACAACCATCAGAACACAGCCACGCACTGTCAACACAACCATCAGAACACAACTACGCACTGTCTACACAACCATCAGAAAACAGCCACACTGTCAACACAACCATCAGAACGCAGCCACACACTGTCAACACAACCATCAGAACACAACTACACACTGTCAACACAACCATCAGAAGACAACTACACACTGTCAACACAACCATCAGAACACAGCCACACACTGTCAACACAACCATCAGAACACAACTACACACACTGTCAACACAACCATCAGAATACAACTACACACTGTCAACACAACCATCAGAACACAACCACACACTGTCAACACAACCATCAGAACACAGCCACACTGTCAACAAAACCAGCAGAACACAGCCACACACTGTCAACACAACCATCAGAACACAGCCACACTGTCAACACAACCATCAGAACACAACTACACACTGTCAACACAACCATCAGAACACAGCCACACTGTCAACACAACCATCAGAACACAGTGACACACTGTCAACACAACCATCAGAACACAGCCACACTGTCAACACAACCATCAGTACACAACTACACACTGTCAACACAACCATCAGAACACAATTACACACTGTCAACACAACCATCAGAATACAACTACACACTGTCAACACAACCATCAGAACACAGCCACACTTTCAACACAACCATCAGAACACAGCCACACTGTCAACACAACCATCAGAACACAACTACACACTGTCAACACAACCATCAGAATACAACTACACACTGTCAACACAACCATCAGAACACAACTACACACTGTCAACACAACCATCAGAACACAGCCACACTGTCAACACAACCATCAGAACACAACTACACACACTGTCAACACAACCATCAGAATACAACTACACACTGTCAACACAACCATCAGAACACAGCCACACACTGTCAACACAACCATCAGAACACAGCCACACACTGTCAACACAACCATCAGAACACAACTACGCACTGTCAACACAACCATCAAAACACAGCCACACACTGTCAACACAACCATCAGAACACAGCCACACTGTCAACACAACCATCAGAACACAACTACACACTGTCAACACAACCATCAGAACACAGCCACACTGTCAACACAACCATCAGAACACAGCCACACACTGTCAACACAACCATCAGAACACAGCCACACTGTCAACACAACCATCAGAACACAACTACACACTGTCAACACAACCATCTGAATACAACTACACACTGTCAACACAACTATCAGAACAACACTACACACTGTCAACACAACCATCAGAACACAGCCACACTGTCAACACAACCATCAGAATACAATTACACACTGTCAACACAACCATCAGAGAGACTTTGGGAACTTTAAAATTAGACCTGATGTCATCTGAGACCTGAGTATGAGAGACACAGGAGGGACAGAGGGACTTGTCCTCTGCTGGAGGTCTGCAGACAGACCATGGACACATTAAAGTAACTTCTTCAGACTGTTTGACCTTTGGAGATGGAGCTCCAGGACGGTGATGACATGCTGCTTTATTCAGTCATCTAGATAATAACACACAGTGTAACCTCTGTGTGTGTGTCCTCTAAGGATGTAACGGTTACAGGTAAAGCGCGGTAAAATTTCTGATGGTTAGTATTACCGTGTCCTGTTTTAATTACCGGTAAACTGCGTTTGATTACCACACTGTGTCAATAACTTGCGGTTATGCTGCTCATTGCCTTGAAAAGCTGGAACTATGTGTCTGCTCCTCGGTAAAGCAGCCGCGGTCCCTCGCAGACGGAAGGGCGCATGCGCAGTTTGCAATGTTTGGCCTCAGAGAGCGAAAGTTATGGCGGTTGGTGCCCGCACAGACACTAAACCAGAGTTTTTTTTCACCCTCAAAACGGACAAAGTCTGGTCAAATTTTGGATTTACAAGGATGCCGAGGGTAAACTGATTGAAGCTGGTCACCCCGTCTAAAACACGAAGCTGTTGCCGGCGGAAGAAAAAGACGTGCGTGATAAAAACTCCTTTAACTCCTCGAGTAAGTGAGCTGACAGAGTGAGAGTGAGAAGATTCAGAGAGCCATACCTGAGTGAGTTATAGGTGGTTTATCAGTATTTTATGTGTAAATAATGTATAAATGTTGTAAATAATAGTATTAGTATCATTCTGGAGAGTGTTCTTGTCATTCTTTTGCCATTTATTCAGCAGGTTTTTTTTGCTGTATTTCGTAATTGATCGTCTTTTTCCATCATAATTCTTGATTTATGAATTTCATCAATCATAATTTAGAAACATTGGAGGAGGAAATCTCGAGGTGATCTGCCAGCGAGAGTGGAGACCAGAGGAGAGTCATGAAGGGGGCTAACTGGACAGGAATTGCCTCAGGGACTATCATCAGTAAACAAACGCCTGGACATGGTCTGATATAATGAGCTGTTTTTATTTAACCTTTATTTAACCAGGATAATAAACAAGTTGAGATTAGAAATCTCTTTTTCAAGAGTGTCCTGGCCAAGATAGGCAGCTGTAACATGGGCACTAATGCTGTAGGCAAACAAAAAACCTGAGTGTATGTAAAATAGGTTAAGTTTATTTTTGGTCATCTCAAAACTTTGAACATGTTCATTTACAATTGTTCATAAAGAGAATCCTGTTTAAAGTTCAAATCAGTTTTTCTTTTCTTGTAATTACACACCGTTTGAACATGTATAACATAATAATGACAAATACTTGATTATACTCAATTATGTCTTTATGCACTGTGACAAAATTTAAAAGCTAAAAATCATTAGAAAAAAGAAAAACGAACATAAAAAAATTCTAAATATTTATTAATATTTATCATATTCATTCATTCATTTTCTATACCGACTATCCCTTTCGGGGTCATGGGGGGGCTGGAGCCTATCCCAGCTGGCAACGGGCGAGAGGCGGGGTACACCCTGAACCGGTCACCAGTCGATTGCAGGACAACATAGAGAGACGGACAACCATTTTCGCTCACACTCATACCTAAGGGCAATTTAGAGCGACCAATTAACCTAATGAGCATGTTTTTAGTCTGTGGGAGGAAGTCGGAGTGCCCGGAGAGAACCCACACATGCACGGGAAGAACATGCAAACTTCACACAGAAAGGCCCTGCCCAACCCGGGAATCAAACGCGACCTTCTTGTTGTGAGGCACATGCACTACCTGCTGCGCCACCAAAGCACTCTTTCCTGTTTAAAAACAGCAGTTTGCTGGGAAAAGTTTGCCCTGTAACAGGTCTTCAAAGCACTGACAGCAGGTGTCGCTGCTCAGCACTTATTAGTTCTGAATGGCTCTGATCAGGAATTTGAGCCTTCAAGACACTGCCGTGGGCTGAAAATTCAAAGATTTTTTGAACAGCGAATTCAGGAAGTATGTGAATCATTAATAGATTTTTTGTTTTTTTTACAGAATTTAGCCAGCGCAAACGGTTAATTTTCTGTAAATTTTCATAGAAGACATGAGAATTACAGCGATGTTGATGAAATCTCATGAAATTCACCCTTTTTCTCCTGTTTTTTTCGATATGTTGCTGATGTTACTTGTGATACATGCAGGTACCTTCAGAAACTTGAAAATCTAACAATTACACAAATGTTCTCTGCTTCTGGATAGGACAAATTGTTTGTAAATGCCAGTCATTTAAAAATAAGTGGTATTTTGATCCCTCTGGCAGGATCGGGTAAGTAAGGGTTAAAGGGGTTAAATGATTTCAAGTGTGTGTAAAAGTACTTTTGGAACATTTTGAGCACACTGCAACAATACCGCCAAAATAATGATAACCGAGATAATTTTGGTCACAATAACTGTGACATGAAATTTTCATACGTTACATCCCTAGTGTCTCTACATGGATGACCTCTGTGTGTGTGTATCCACATGTATGACCTCTGTGTGTGTGTGTCTTCACATGTATGACCTCTGTGTGTGTGTGTCTCCACATGTATGACCTCTGTGTGTGTGTATCCACATGTATGACCTCTGTGTGTGTGTGTCTTCACATGTATGACCTCTCTGTGTGTGTGTCTTCACATGTATGACCTCTGTGTGTGTGTATCCACATGTATGACCTCTGTGTGTGTGTGTGTCTTCACATGTATGACCTCTGTGTGTGTGTGTCTCCACATGTATGACCTCTCTGTGTGTGTGTCTTCACATGTATGACCTCTGTGTGTGTGTATCCACATGTATGACCTCTGTGTGTGTGTGTCTTCACATGTATGACCTCTGTGTGTGTGTATCCACATGTATGACCTCTGTGTGTGTGTGTCTTCACATGTATGACCTCTGTGTGTGTGTGTCTCCACATGTATGACCTCTGTGTGTGTGTATCCACATGTATGACCTGTGTGTGGTGGGGTGTCTCCTGAAGGGTCTCTCAGCAGATCGGGGTACTGGTCCATCTCTGAGGCTGCAGAGCTGGAACACATCAGAACAACATTCAGGTGTTTGAGGACCATGTCCATGACCTTCCTGCAGTCCCAGCTAGACTGATGTTTATCTCCTCATGTAGCAGAAAAACAAACAGCATCAGGTGTCCTTCAGATCAAACACTTGGACAAACCTGAAGCTGTATCATCATTTCTTGGTTCTTAATCTTCTTTATTTATTTATTCATCTATTTAACCGAACAGAGCTTTCACAGACCCAGAGCCACCGTCATGGACCTTTCCAGACCTTCTTCGGGAAACTGAGACCCTGAATTTCACCATAACCGCTAAAACAGCGGTGACACTGGGCACCGTGAGCTCCGAAACAAGGTTATTGGTGTTAATTAATAATTAAGACACGTTTATTCACCTCTGATATCATCATCACTGTGAGATCTGATTGAAACAGAGTTTATTATTGTTAATCAATAATTAAGAAACTCTTCCTACTCAGCAGGAGCCTCTTCGTCCAGTCCTCCATCTCGGCTTCATCCTGACGGTTAAACAGCACACCCTGTCCGAAACACCTGCCGTTATTCTGCAGTCTGAGAGCCTGTTAGCGTCACTTAGCTTCACTTAGCTCCATGCTAGCTTGTTTAGCATGGAGTCCCGCCTCTAACATCGGCCTGCTCTCTTAGTTTCTGTCCTCTTATTAACCAAACTCCCTCCAGAGACACTCGGGGCCGTTTGGGTGACGAGCTGCTTTAATTAACACCCGATAATCCACCGTAACACGTCTAAAATAGCCCCGTTAGCAGCAAGACCGGAAATACCGACGGTAAACACAGGAAGCGGCTGCAGCCAATCAGAAGCAAGAGTGGTGGTTGCCATGAGAAACAGACCCTGCGTAATGGAGAGAGGAGACGTTCTCACCTGCTTGTGGGCGGAGCTTGTGGACACCCTGTTCTGACGTCACAGTTTGTGTTTCATTTGGAGACCACAAATAAAAAGGAAAACAGATGAAGGTTTGTGAGGCTGTGAGCAGGAGGCAGCGCCACCCTGTGGTCAAACAGCTGAACTGTCACTTCAATGCTACACTGCAGTGAAGAAATCACCTGATCAGACATTTATGATTAATTCCTTCTTTTCTATTGATCACTGATCAGTTATACCACACATGGAAGAGGCACAGAACAGAAAACTAAAAATTTAAACACCAAGAAGGTTATTTAATTATTGAATTGAATGCTTTATTTCGAACATGCAAAAACAAACATGGGTAGTCATCATAAACAAACACATGCATATACCAAAAAACAAAAGAAAACAAACTAATGTAAACCACTGATGACATCCTGCATGTGCAGCAAATTCACATGCTCAAAAAGCAGTAGGAAGTGATGTTTTTAATTTCTTCATATGAACAATATTTTATAAATATATATATATATATATATATATATATATATATATATATATATAAACATACACACATATATTATTACATATACATAATCAAGACAATATATCTATATTTTCTTAGACTCCGTCATTACCGTCCTGGGTTAAACTGCTGCTCTTCAGGCTTTTAGTTATTTAAAGTTTGCGTTTTGAATATTCTTTTAAAGGACCTCTTTCACAATACATGTAATTTTGCCCACAGCCCAGTTTTTTGTTTATTGTGTGGTATTTGTAGTACACCCAGAGACTCCCAAGAATATACCTTTAGAAAATCCAAAAGTCATCCAGGGCCTGTACTATGACCTATTTTATGATCATTGCCATAGGTGTGAGCCAGGGTGCACACTTTACCCCAAAACTTACTCAAACACAAATAATAAATCATCAAATTGGGTCAAATCACCTTCACTGAAGTCTGGTGCATCTTTTGAAATCAAATGTAAAGCTAAGTATTACAATTGAAAGAAGTTATTGAATTTTAACTGGAAAAAAAATAGGTTTTTTAATGATTTTTCAACAAATTCAATTCTTTGGAGATGTGTCTGACCAACTTACAGTTGCTGTACACCTAAAATACTTACAAATTATTTGGCCACATATATATTCTCAAAGTGGGAAAAAAATCATCAAATTCTGAGAACGGTAAAGTTGTTCAATTAACAGGTTGGGTTACTGTGGTAGAATCAGGATACTGTTCCATATCTTGTATATCAGGGAACATTTAAAGATTTGTTCAGAATTCATCCTTTAAGTATGATTTCTTTTAGAATTTGAATGCTAGATTCAAAACAAACATTTCACATGAAATGTTATTCATTTTGATATTGAACAGCCACAAAGGGCCTGTATATTATGCCTTTGTGATGAGATAATAATGAGCCATTGATACAAGTAAAAACCGATGCAGTTTTGGATTGTTGTAATCAGATTGTATATATCTACAATGACAGCAATACATAAACATTACTTCTGTCAATTTCTGTTTCTAGTACTTATATATACATGTAATCTGTTTTATGGCCTTCGTGTCTTTTTGCATAGCAACGGCTTGGACAATTTTAATTTGTAGACTGGAACTATAGTGAGGGAAAGGGGATCTGAGAAATCCATAAGATGTATGATTGGCTGGTTATTTCATAGAATGGAGTCTTTGAATTTGCTTGTGTATGGTTGGAGGGGTTTCTGATTTTGAAAATGTTTATAATATCCCAAATAATAGATTACAGATGCAACATGTGCACACATGCCAGAGGTTCTCTTTCCAGCAGGACAAAGACAATAATATGCCTTCACAGGATCATCTGATGCATTCTTGTCAAATTGAATCCAAACATTGTATTTTATTTGAGATCTGTGACGAGAATGAATCTGTCCCCTAATGAGATCAGCATCATGCTGGTAAACCCAAATCTCATAGTCACCATCATTTTTTTGATGCTCAGCAATGTAGCCAGGGGACTGTTTGATTTGGTATGTACCGCATGTTATACGCCCGTGGTAGGACTCTACTATCCATCTTGTTTTGGTACAGCAACGATCACTATTGGCTGTCGAGGAATCCAATTGGGATTTACCAGTTGGTAAAAATGACGGCATTCTAGCATCATACCCCAACTTAGCAAGAAGATCTAAGGCATCCCTGAAACCGCGATCTACAATCATATTGTCATTTGCTTCTAACCAAGATTTCAATATTTCAATTTTTTCCATGATGAGCCGAGTTATTGTTGCATCATTTATGTTACCATGGTAGGGGCCAATAGTGTCTAAAACATATCCATCAGGCAGTACAACTGACATGAATTTTAGGTAATTTCGTTTTTTCTGTCCTCCGTAAGATGCCCTTTGAAACTGATGATCACTGCATTTGTTGAGGTAGATATATGTACCATCTAAGATAAGAGTGACCTGGTCACCATAAAAAGCTTTAGTAAAGACAGTGTTGTGAGTTATGGCATCGTGGCGTGAAATATGATTTGTGCCAAGGTATTTGGGAACAACTATTGTGTTCAAAATATCTGCAATTGTATGAAAATATCTTGACAGTGTAGCTTGGGAAAGATTAGTAAGCATGGTCATTTGATTCCATGAAAGGTTTGTTTTCAGTTTTGCCCAAAAGTAAAGAAGCAAATCTATTGCTCTGGAACTATCACTTGAACCTGAAACAAGATCAGATTCACACATGTCATACATGTTCTTAAATTGCACCAATGTCCAGCCAGTCCATGCATGGCAGTCAGAATCTGACAAGGTTTCAAACTTCAGTTTGGGTGATGTCTCATGTTTGGATACTTCATGTACAATTTCAAGCAAATCATTAATAACAACTGGAGAAATAGATTCATTCAGTTTACTTTCCAGAGGAATACGACTGTGCATATTTATCTTTGTGTCAGGGTGTAGAAAACTCCCGATGAGGTGTTCAGAACAAACACGAGTATCAGGCGGGCACCAAAGTGAACATTCAATGATAAGAGAGTGACGAACAGACTTAGGAATGTTTATACAGTTGTCATTGTACTCTAAACACAAAGAACACTTACGATGTGAAGAGGAAGCATACTTCAAATCTTTGATTTGGATAAGAGGTATAACAGATCGGTTAGTTCCAGGATTAGTGGGGCTATCCTCAATCTCAAATGAATCACAGATGCCTGTGGATTCATTGTCACTGTGAGTGTCTTCTTTTGAGTCAGGGCGTGGCCTTTTTCTAAGATATCTCATGTAGCATTTTAGACACAGCTTACTTCCACTCTCAACATTCAGTCCTTCTTTACTAAGCACCTGCTTTAACCAGTTGTTACTGGGAGAATCTAGACTCCTTCCAGATTTTAAGTTCTTCCCTTTATCTTTGAACCTGGTTTTACAATCGGGTATAATACAAACCCCGTCCATTTTAACTTCAAACAATATGAAAATAAATTATCTGGAGGATTTAAATATATATTGGTATTCTCAGGGAAACAAACCTGGAAAATACACTAACAACAAAAAGGTATAGTTATAGGTATAGATACCACTTAGTATTGTACTAGATGCACAATTTTTTCATAAAATGTACATGTGTGCACACTAAATTGTGGTAACAGAAGACACTGTATATGAACAGCTATACTTAAAAAGAAATCTGCTGAATATAACACTTGCAGCAGAATATATGTTGTTTATACTCAAATGACAAATTGATACTAGCTAGCTAGGGACATATGTTGCTTGGACAACAATTCTTTACAGAATGGCAGAACTGACTAAACTCGTCTTGACCACAAGCGTGAAGGTCAACAATAGCATATTGCCTCAGCTTGAACGTACTACTCTATCATACAAGGAGATGCACCACTATCCCATTTATTCATTTGAAATATATAGCATGTATTGCAGTGTTGATTAGCATTGTGTTGGATGATATTTTAAAAAAGAGGAATTACAGGCCCTGCATACCTTTTCTGTTTTAAATGAAAAACATTTTGAAAAAAAATATAATTCAATTGAATGCACAATACTAAATTGAAGTTAATATTCATTTGCTGCAAATTGCATGAAATAAAACATTACCCTTGATATAATACAAGACATGGAACAGTATCCTGATTCTACCACAGTAACCCAACCTGTTAATTGAACAACTTTACCGGTCTCAGAATTTGATGATTTTTTTCCCACTTTGAGAATATATATGTGGCCAAATAATTTGTAAGTATTTTAGGTGTACAGCAACTGTAAGTTGGTCAGACACATCTCCAAAGAATTGAATTTGTTGAAAAAATCATAAAAAAAACTATTTTTTTTCCAGTTGAAATTCAATAACTTCTTTCAATTGTAATACTTAGCTTTACATTTGATTACAAAAGATGCACCAGACTTCAGTGAAGGTGATTTGACCCAATTTGATAATTTATTATTTGTGTTTGAGTAAGTTTTGGGGTAAAGTGTGCACCCTGGCTCACACCTATGGCAATGATCATAAAATAGGTCATAGTACAGGCCCTGGATGACTTTTGGATTTTCTAAAGGTATATTCTTGGGAGTCTCTGGGTGTACTACAAATACCACACAATAAACAAAAAACTGGGCTGTGGGCAAAATTACATGTATTGTGAAAGAGGTCCTTTGCTTATGGTTTCACTTCTCTTTAATGCATCTGTTAAACTGTTCCGTAATTTAACCCCGGACATTGACACACATACTTTTTAATGTTGTTCTGCACGATGTATTTTGAAGTTCAGTTCCCCTCTTAAACTATAGCTTCCTTCTCTTTCTGTAAACAGTTTCCTTACGTTCTCTGGAAGTACATTATTTCTTGCTTTGAATATTATTTGTGCTGTTTTAAACTGGATCAGATAATGAAGTTTTAGAGTGTGTAGTTTTAAGAACAGTCTATTTGTGTGGTCTCTAAATTCTGCTTAGGGCGGCACAGTGGCGCAGCAGGTAGTGCCCGTGCCTCACAGCAAGAAGGTCGCTGGTTCGATTCCCGGGTCCGGCAGGGCCTTTCTGTGTGAAGTTTGCATATTCTTCCCGTGCATGCGTGGGTTCTCTCCGGGCACTCCGGCTTCCTCCCACAGACCAAAAAACATGCTCATTAGGTTAATTGGTCGCTCTAAATTGCCCTTAGGTATGAGTGTGAGCGTGAATGGTTGTCTGTCTCTATATGTTGCCCTGCAATCGACTGGCGACCGGTTCAGGGTGTACCCCACCTCTCGCCCAATGACAGCTGGGATAGGCTCCAGCCCCCCCATGACCCCGAAAGGGATAGTCAGTATAGAAAATGAATGAATGAATTCTGCTTTGTTGATGAATCTGCTGGCTCTTTTCTGCATTTTAACTATTGTTTGAAGATTACTTTTACATGTGCTTCCCCATACCTCTACACAGTAGGTCAGATAGGGTAAAATTAATGCACAGTAAAAAATATATAGTGCTTCCTGGTTAAAGATTTGCCTTGTTTTACCCAGGACCGCAATGCTCCGAGCCATCTTCCCCTCAACAATTTTGATATGTGGCTTCCAGCAGATTTTGTGGTCATGAATTACACCCAGGAATTTAATTTCATTCACTCTTTCAATGTTAACATTGTCAATATTTAATTTTACATCTATATTTTCCTTATGATGCCCAAACAACATAACATAACATGTCCGTTAGCAACTTGTATTTTTCAACAAAACCATCAAATCGTTTTATGAATACTTTTTCTAATATTTTGGAAAATTGGGAGAGTACTAATATCAGCCTGTAATTATTGAAGTGGTGTTAACAGAGTAAGCTATACAGCGGCATAGCATTGTGAACCCAAAAAGTTAAAAACAAGCACCAGAAAATTAGGAAAAGAGACTGGAGACGCGCAACTACTATCAGCTGCAAGTGTCAGGCTTTTTATTGAACACGTCCACATCAGACTACAAGTTTGTCGATCAATCAGTCTCTTCATGAATTCATACAATAAATAAACAAAAACATAACATTAGGTTTGCCCATCAAATTCATAAAACAATAAACAAACATTTAATAATAATTGGGAGCACCGCCTCAACAAGTGGTGTTTGTCGTGTTAGGATATGACCCTTTGTACTTTTGTAGTTGGACCCAAAAGCTCAAGGAAGGAGGCAGGTAAGAAGTTGACAGTGGTTTTATTGATTAAACAACTCGTGAATGGGGGCAAAGAGGGAATCTTTGTGTCAGTGAGGGATTCCAGTGACACAGGTGAGTGAATACAGTCAGCAGCGGGGGTGAGGGCTCATGGAAGACACCGCAAAGAAAGGAGCAGAAAAACAGGTAAGTGCATCAGAAGATCCAAAAGTCTTCAGTCACAAAAAACACACACGAGGCAAAAACACTCCCAAGGGGAGATGAAAAATAAGGATTAGAGCCAGAGAAAGATCGCTGGGAACAAACCACAGTAGAAGAAGAAATCCACTGACGCTGAAGGGGTGTCCAGAGCCGGCTTAAGTAGAGCGTGGTGATGAGGTGAGTAGAATCAGGTGTGCAGCTGGAAGCGAGGAGGCTTAAGGTGCGTTCACATAGAACGCGACTTGGGCGACCTTTGGAGACCACTCTACATGCAAAGTCAAAGTTCAGCCACAATCATGACCAGATCTCACGCAATGCGTCGGACCCGTTCTGGGCGACTTGGTCGCATCTTTGGAGACATGGGGGCAGCGCCCCTGTTGCTGCAGATGGGAACTCTGGGGTCGCTTTGGACGCGGAGCAGGTCGCCGTGCTCCGTCGCCAAAGTTGAAATATTTGAACTTTTAACGCAATGTCCCGCCGTGAGAGCCAATCAGCGTTGTGTGGGTGCGTGATTGACACCCATGACCAGTGGCGTAGCCAGAAAAAAGACACTGGGTGTGCACCAGCAAACACTGGGTGTGCCAAATTTATTCTCAACAAATAGAACATTTGTTTTTTACTGTGTGCATGTAATGCCCCTCTGAAGGGGGAAAATGTTGCCAGTTTCATAAAGCAGAGCGGCAAGGGCTCCCCCTACAGGCCTGCAGGCAAAACTAATAAATGCAGAACATTCAAAATCACTGGCTGGCATTAACTTGTATAATCAAACACATTCTCAAATACATGAAATACATCATAATAACTTTTCAACCTTTAAACATGTTTTTAACACTTTTTACATGAGTTAACAATTTTCAAATGAATTTCCTGCAATATTTATAAGTAAACCTGTTTCTTATCCTATTTATTTCTTACTCGCACTATCACATCTACATATTATTTAAGCAAATTTCCTCATTCAGGCTTTCTGTATCCTTTATGCCAGGCCACAGCAGAAGAGTGAGCTTTACTTTTTTCATGTTTCACACAAAACTGACCTAGATGTCCCCAGTCTCTCATTCCTGTTTTTCCGAATCTGTCCTCCTTAATATCTGTGCTGAAGTGGCGACAAGACTTGCAAAAAACCGCATCCATTTTAATGCTGTACTCCAACCAACTGTAGCGGGCATACCATTCAGCGGGAAAATTCCTCCTCTTTCCACTGACAGCCTCTGTGCAGGGGAAAGCTTGAAGTTTTGGCTGGCATGGATGCTCGTCCACCTCGGAGAGGTCGGTGGTTTCCATGGAAACGTCTGCCATGTTGCCGTTAGCTGCAGCCTGTGTCGGAGCCGGAGGAGCCGCTGCTGTGGGCCTGCTTGTCGATGGAGAGGAAACATCCTCCTCAGTTGTAGAACTTAACTTCTGGAGGTCAAGTCTTGGTTTTTTAAAATAATCTGTCAATGAACTCTGTTTCATTGCTAGCAGCGCTCTAGCTACTAACACTTTTATCGCTCCTGCAGTGCTCGCTGGGCGGGGGGTCACAGTCAGGTCATTAGGTTGGTTGCCAGGTGCAGGTGTCACAACCCCCTTCGCCTGATTATAATTTTTTATTGATTGATCGAGTTAACATGGCCATGCAGGTGTCGCAACGCATCGCCTGGTGGCAGTTTTTACAAATTGATCGACTGGTGAGTCAAACATGTTAGGAAAAGCTATACGCATATAAAAATGCATTCATTTTTTTTTGGGGTGTGCCAGCTGGCTATGTGGGTGGCACTGGCACACCCTGGCACACCCGTGGCTACGCCAATGCCCATGACAGACTGTTTTTATTCTAGTCCACAGAGTGACAAACTATTTTTGTGTGGGGAACATTAGTTCACCTAAACGGACCACAGAAAACTCACAGAAGATGCTGCTGTAGGGCCAGCTGCAGTGTTTTGTGGTTGGTAGGTGAGTGTAAAGGATACAGTTGGAATAATGTCAGCTATTACGTAGTATTAAATGATATATGATATGATCGTGGTGAAACTCCAGCGGGCGTGATGTCACTGAGCAACAGCGGCAGCGACAAAATGAGCTAAGTACAGGCGACAGGACTTGGGTTTGCGACGCAATCTTTGTCGCAAAGTCGCATTCGGTGTGAATGTACCTTAAAGCTGCGTTCACACTGAACGCGACTTTGCGACTGAAATTGCGTTGCCCACTGAAGTGGCGTCACGTGTCCATAAATACCTTATTTTGGTCACCGTTGCCAATCGTTGTTGCTCGGTAGCTGACATTATTCCAACTGTATCCTTTACACTCACCTACCAACCACAAAACACTGCAGCTGATGGCTCTGCATCATCTGTGAGATCTCTACGGTCCCGTCTAGGTGGACTGTCACTCTATGAACCGGAATGAAAACTGTCACAGGTACCGTCACACACCCACACAATGCTGATTGGCTGTTGCCGCACAGCCATACGCGACATCGCCTGGAGAGTTCAAACTTTTCAACTTTGGCGACGGAGCACGGTGACCTGCTCCGCGTCCAAAGCGACCCCAGAGTTCCCATCTGCAGCAACAAGGGCGCCGCCCCCATGTCTCCAAAGATGCGACCAAGTTGCCCAGAACATGTGCGTCACATCAAGTGATATCTGGTTGCGCGTGGTCGTGGCTGATCGTGGCTGTACATTGACTCTGCATGGGGAGTGGTCGCCGAGGTCGCCCAGGACAAGTCCGTCGCGTCGCGTGAGGGTTAGCCCCACCCCATTGCGGCTGTACATTGACTTTATATATAGAGTGTTCACCGAGGTTGCAAAGTGGCGTTCGGTGTGAACGCACATTAAGCCTACTCCTCGAGCAGCAGGGAACACAGAGAGGGAGGGGGGAGAGCAGGGCAGAGGAGGAGGCCTCCTCACATGTTGCCTGCTTTGTAAAATGGGAACAACTTTTGCTACTTTCATGTTGTGTGGAAATATCTCTTTTTGAAAAGACAGGTTAAAGATATATGTTAGTGGTTTTGCCATACCATTAATGATATTCTTGTCATGAACCAGACCAGAAAATTGGACCCAAATGCAGGACACGAGGCATAAAGAAAGTTTCCAAAAATCGAGGTTTTAATGGCAAAAGAGGTCGGTACAAATGAAGGCAAAACAAGACAGGCAGAGGTATCCAAAACACTAGGCTAAAGGCAGAGTCGAATAAGCTAAACAGGATCAAAAAATAGATGAAGACTAGACTATAAGAATGCTGGAGTGTGACACAAGGTACTAACGAACTGGCAACAAGACAGGGGAAGACACGTGGTTTAAATGCATGAGGTAATGAGGGTAAATGGGAAACAGCCGGGGAAGCACAATCAGGGATCAGGTGTGACAAAGCCAGACAGGAAGCAAAACCTACGGAGACAAGGGGAGAGAGGTGAATGTTCAAAATAAAACAGGAAGCACAAGACAAGACACAAAACATAACACAAAATGGGTAACTTAACTAAACACAGAAGCAGGATCATGACAATTCTTCAGAGTCACTATGTCGATATCATCCCAATCTTTAGTGGTTTTGTTCTTAAATCCTTTGACAAAGTCATAAATTTCTTTTTCTTCTACAGGTGTTAATAACATTGAGCTATTATTTGTCTCAATACAATCTGTAGGACCAATTTCTGTTCCTTCGAATTTTATTGTATCGACCAGTTTTGGTCCAATATTTACAAAGAATGAATTGAATCCATCAGCTACATCCTTCATTTCTTTAACACTACATCCTTCATCTACTGAGGATATTGATTAGTATTTGTTCCATTCTTAATTACACTGTTTAATGTACTCCATAAACCTTTTGTATTATTTTTAAAATGTTATAATTTATAACTAAATATTCTTTCTCATTATATTTGTTAGCTTATTTTGATATTTTTTATATTTTATTTTCAGCTTCAGTGGTTCTATGTTTTATAAATTCTTTGTATAGGATATTCTTTTTTTGCAGGCATTTTGTAGTCCTTTAGTCATACATGGTCTTCCTGTGTATTTTTTTCCATGTTACATTGTATTACTGGATAGTGTTTATCATATAATATTCTAAATATTTGTAAAAGTGTTTCATAAGCTTTATTTACATCATTCTCTTCATATATGATACAATTTTGCTTTAGTAGCTCATTTTTTTTAAAATCATTCAGTGTCTTCTCTGTTCTGATTCTTTTATACATAATGTTTCTCTTGTTTCTGTTGTCCTTGTACTTACATTCACAAGCTGCAAAACAGGTAGATGATCACTAATTTCATTGATTAATAGCCCACTTTTAATATTGTCCTCCATTGTATTTGCAAATATATTATCTATAAGGAGTGGCAAAATGAGTTGTTATACTACTTGGTCTTGTTATCAGTGGAAATATCCCAATGCTGTACATGGTATTAATAAATTGGTCTGTACTTTTGTTGTGATTTGGATTTAGTAGATCTATATTAAAGTCTCTACAAATAAACACCCCTTTGTGATATAAATTTGTAAATAATCCCTCCTTGCTGTCAGTAAAAAAGTCAACACTGGATCCTGGTGTTATATATATGCAACTGAAAACTATGTTTTTCTTTTTTACCATACTAATTTTAACAGTTTGACATTCCATTACATCATCAATAATAGTTGTCATATTTTCAACTCTTTTAAAATTAAAGTCTTTATCAATATAAAGACCAACTCCACCTCCCTTTTTATTTGTCCTATCTGAATGAAGGAATTCATACCCATTTAATTCAAAGTCACTGCTCTTTTCAGGGGTTATCCACGTTTCTGATATGGCTATTACACTGAATGGTCTTTCCAACTGTCTTAGATATTCCATGGTGGCTTCAAAGTTCTCATATAAACTTCTACTATTGAAGTGAATCATTGTTATGCTATCTTCTACATTTATTTTCATACCAAATTGGTCATCTGTGTAATATGTGCAGTCATGTGTCAGTTTGTTAAAGAGATTTTTGTCTGGGTCGATGTTGTTTTCAAGCTCCACTATCCTGTGATCTGTGTCTTCATGGAGTGTAATTATCTAACTATATTATCACTAAATTATTTTTTATATAAGTATTTTATTATTTTACTTTATATAATTAATTAATAATTTTATCATTTTATTATTTTGTTACTATTTTGCCATTTTGTCATTGTCTAATCTTTGTTCATGGTTCAGTCTGGTGAGAAGTAGGGAGTCCTGGAAGGTAAAAAGACTGAAGAAAGCCTCCACCATGAAAGCCATCTGCAGCTGACATGCAAACAATCGATTTATGGACTTCAACATGAAACTTCAGCTAGAGACCTCTGACTCATGTTCAAATGAGTCTGAGACGGCTGGCTCATGAAGATATCAGGGTTATGTTTAGTGTACTTCATATTATCAAATTAAAATATATTATTTTGTATACTTTATTACCTATGATATAATTTTTTTATGTGATTTTACATTTGAATCAATTATATTCTCTATATTATATTATTCATATCAAATTACATTCTTATTTATTATATTATTTAGATTATATTAAACATGTTATAATACTTAATAATATATCACATTTTTATCTTTTATATTACTACTTATACTGTATTAATCATACCATAATAGACTATATCAAATTACATTATAATTCATTATTTTATTTATATTTTATTATATCAAATTAATCTAGTTATATTATTAATCGGTAAATTGGAAGAGTCTCCAGTAGGCCTTGACCTCAGAGATGAACTGACACATGAACATGTTCAGATGTTTTAATTTATTTGGATAAATGCTGAAGATCACATCCATGAGAGCAGAACATCATGTCAACACCATGAAGGCTGTGGCGTCCAGCTGATAAGCCCCGCCCCCAAGAACAGTATTTCCAGGAATCCCCGTTTCTGATTGGTCAAGGGATTCCTGGGAAAACTGGACCCCAGGAGAGAGGAGGACACACTGTCATCATCTCCACCCTCAGCTGATCTCCTGGTCACTCTTGTTGATCACCTGATCACCTGAGTCCCAATGGAGTCAAACTTCTCTGTTTTGAACATTTTTATGATCCTTCAATAAAAGCAAACTTTCTCCAGCAGGTTAAAAAGGTTTTTGATTTATTTATCACCATGGGGAAAACATAAACAAACAAAAACACAAACTGTTTCTTCAGTGACCCCTCCCAGGTGGACACACCTGGAGATCCTCACTTCTTGTTGTAGGTTTAATTCTTGCGTCCCGAGCTACAGTGCTTCATCTCAGACTACCAACTGACCAGAGATGCAGCACTGCACCAGGGGCCGCAGGGAGGGCGGGGCCACAGGTGGGAGGGGTCCCTGTGTGGGCGGGGCCAGGGGAATGTGCTCTCACACTGTCTTACCCAAAGTGCACCTTGATGGTTCTCCAACGATGTGCAGACCTAGGAGAAGAAGAGGACATTGTCATCATCATCTATCAGTGGCTCGGTCTGGTAGTTTGCTCCAATAAGAAGGTCAAGGGTTCGAGCCCAGCTCTGTTTGTTACATGTTGATGTGTCCTTGAGCAAGACCCTTAACCCAAAATGTCTCCCCCTGCTGTCGGTGGACTGTAAATGTATGAAAGGGCGTGCAAGGATGTGCAAGAGGATACTGACAACTAACAGAGAAGCTTCAATATCAGAGACTGACTGTGAGACTGACTGTGAGAGTGAATGGTGTGAATTCATAGCTTTGACCTACTGAGTTTAAGCACTATGAGTCATCACCACCAGAGAAGATTTAAGCTGAACAACATCTAACACTAACAGAGCTTTGGACGACTGTGTTCACCTGGGGCCCTGAGCGCTGAGGGGTTTGGAGCTTTGATGGGCCTCAATAGGATCAGAGGTAAGGTGAGAGAGAGAGCGAGAGAGAGAGAGAGAGAGAGAGAGAGCGAGAGAGAGAGAAAAAAAATACATGAAATTATTATTGTTATTATTATCTGTACTCATGTATTTTCTTTCCTCTTATATTTAAAAAAAAATCTAAATCTGTACAGCTCTGTTAGTTTATCATTTAATCTTTGGTTTTGTCTTATTGTTTGTAATTTTATGTTTTATGTTGACTTAAGCTTTAGCAATGTCAATGTATGTTTTCCATGCTAATAAAGCTCTTTGAATTGAATTGAGAGAGAGAGAGAGAGACAGGGAGAGAGAGTCATGGTTTTCCAGAAAAGGCCAGGTCACAAGAATCCAAGCATGTTTTCACTGTAAGAGGGACCACACTTCAGCACACAACTGAATACAATTACCTGGGCTTCACCACCAGTGCATCAGGCAGCTTTAACAAAGCAATAAACTCCCTCACAGATAAGGCACGCAGGGCTTACTGCAACATCAAAAGTTCACTCAATCTGTTCAAACCCACCATTAAAATTTGGCTAAAATTATTTAAAAGTGTAATTCAGCCCATTCTTATGTATGGAAGTGAAGTGTGGGGCCCTCAAATTACCCAGAGACAGACCTCATGGGACACAACACCCACAGAAAAATGTAATCTTCAATTCTGCAAAGAAATCCTCAAGGTGCAGAGAAAGTGTCCAAACCATGCATGCAGAGCAGAGCTGGGACACTTCCGTCTCTCTCTGCACATGATCACAAGGTAGCACAAGCTGATCCTGATTCCTATCACCACAGAGCCTTTCTCAGTAACAGCCTCCGCCCAGAGACAGACCCTCTGAGAAACATCAGAGAAACCTTCCACCTCAAAATCCAAGACCTCCAAAAACTCTCCAGAACTCAGCTGGCATGTATAGACAAAAAGAACAAAGCTGCTTACACTGACAACTGGAAAAATGAAATTAAATCCATCCATAAATTAGAATGTTATGGCTTATTGAACAGAGAATATTCTCTGGCAGAATATCTGATCAGCATAAAAACCCCAAACAGAGACGTACATTAACAATGTTCAGACTCAGCGACCATCAGCTCCAGGTTGAAAAAGGTCGCCATGAGAAGGAATGAAAGCCCAAAGAAATGAGAATATGTGAACACTGCTCTTCAGGGAAACCGAGACTGAGCTCCACTTCCTGCTCTCCTGTCCCCTGTACCAAACTGTGAGAGAGGCTTTCCTAAATCAGGTTACAGCAGCAGACTCTTCATATCAGAGGAAAACATGTGCTGAACTGATGAAACTCTGTTTAGGAGAAGATCCACAGTTTACACATTTAGCTGCTCAATATGTGACACTCTGCCATGAGCTCAGAGAAAAACATCAATGCTGACGATCTGAACCGTTATTAATGTGACAAAATCCCGCTGAACTTCTTTAAGATGAATTGTGTGTAAATATACCGTTATCATTACATCTCATTCATTACAACACTGAATCTAATTGTTCAATTTATGTAAATATTGTATATGATTGTATATGATTATTTATTGTTATGCTTTGGCAACTATGTATTTTTCCATTTATGCCAATAAAGCTTTATTGAATTGAACTGAATTTAATTGAGACAGAGAGAGAGACAGGGAGAGAGAGACAGAGAGAGAGAGAGAGACAGAGAGAGAGAGAGAGACAGAGAGAGAGAGACAGACAGACAGAGAGAGAGAGAGAGACAGAGAGAGAGAGAGAGAGAGACAGAGAGAGAGAGAGAGAGACAGAGAGAGAGAGAGAGAGAGACAGAGAGAGAGACAGAGAGAGACAGAGAGAGACAGACAGAGAGAGAGAGAGAGACAGACAGACAGAGAGAGAGAGACAGACAGAGAGAGACAGAGAGAGAGAGAGATGTAGGAATGTGCTGTGGTCCTTTTATGGTGTGATGTGTTCGAGGGTCGATGGAAAAACTAGTCCTGCTCTGATAAACAGAGAGATCCCCCCACCGATAGAGCCCCCCCCCCGTAGACATTCCTTTTGTGGTCACGGAGCAGACTGAGGGGCCGTCCACACCGAGACCAGTTTGGGAGGTTTTTATCGTACGGGAGTTTCCTCCACACAGATCTGCCCTATGGGAGCCTGAAGACACAATTTTGAAAGTAAGTCCCTGGGGGAGTAAATCTCTAAATGGCGCCCTTGTGTTTTTTGGTTTAAGCATATATTCATAAACAATGATGTCATAGCCCCGCCTCCCCCAACAGCATAGACATGGGCAAACACAGTGTGATGTTGGTGCTGCAGAAGCTGTTGAGCTTTTTACGGCTTTAAAATCATCTGCTCCTCCACCACCTCCTGTCAGGTATTCATGTTCACCCACATCTTCTGCTCTGTTTGTTTACATCCCTTATGTTTATGTCCATGCTGAACATCTTCTTCTCTGGTTTAGTGTAAGTCTGCAGCAGCGTTACAGTGCCACCTACAGGCCGGAAATATATACTATAGTATTTACAGTGTTTTCAGTTGGACAGGGAAATCTCTTGAAACAATGTTGCATTAATGGAGAACTTTAAAAAAAGAAATTATTTCATTACCATGTGGACAGGGCCTGAGGCTTTAGGACCCCTTCTTCATCATCATCATCATCATCATCATCATCGTCATCATCGACATCCTCATCATAACCATTATTAATATCATCTTTACCATCCTCATCATGATGAGGATGATCATTATCATCCTCATCATCATGACAACACCCTTATTTGCCCTGGAGAGTTCAGACTTATATACATCAAACCCATTGGTGTTAATATTCATGAATGGGTTTGTGTTTGTATTTATGGATACTTTATTTATTCTATTAATTTTTAAAAAATAGGACAGTATGCATTGATGAACATGTAAATGCATGGGATTATAGCCAAGCAGCTAATTTCCATCCCCAGTCCCATTAGTAGGTTGGTGTTTAACACATAAAACCAAAACAAACATCAATAATAGGAATAAAACAAACAGAGCGTATTAAAAGACAAAGCAACAATACAGATGACATACAGTCCAAAAATAAAAAGAGGCTGAGAGCTGGGGGACCATGGGAATTATATGCAATGAATTATAAAGTGCTAGAGAGCTAACTAAAGTGCCATAGTGCTAAAGTGCCAAATGCAAAAGTGCACAGTGCTAGCTGTCTGGGAGCTCTGGTCTTCATTATATTGCATATTGCCCAAAATTGCACAGAAATGAAAGTGCCTGTTGCATTGCACATCACCCTAACTGCCCAGGATTATAAAGTGTCAGATTGAAAATAATATCGCACGATGCCCATAGCACACGGTTGCACATGCAGATATGTGAGTAGATATGGCACTAAGAAAGCATACATAGGTGTCTTATGTACGCAACAGTGAACAGTTATGGAAGGTGCTCCAACATACTGAGCCCATTAGACGTATATACAAAATTAGACACTACATGTATATATATATATATTTCTGGATATATTTCTGGATTTATTTGTGTTTATCTTTATGGATATATTTATGGATATATTTTTGAATATAGTTATGGATATATTTAAGACTAATATATTTAAACTTAAGTTAATATTTGAGGATGTGTTAGATTTCTGCAAAAATTAATATAGAAGGTAGAATCAGTTAATTTAGAAAAAAAATGAAAATATTATTGTGGAATTTTCCAGACAACACATTTAAGTCACTCTGAGAGACTTTTATGAAATAAAGTTCACATGTCAAAGCTGTTTGAGGTTATTCACTCTGACACACCAACACCTCCACAGTCATGTCCACTGTGGTCACATGACCACATACCCAGGACACATGATCATGTGACTACAGGAGCTGGGGATTGAATCACTGACTATGAACCACTGAACAGTGAATATGTTACATTAACCATTTCAACCATCTCCACAGAAGCATCTCCAGACCTCTTTGAGGAACACATTTAGAGCCTGAACATCTTTGAGGAACACACACTACCGCCAGGGTGAGTCCAATCAGGCCATGATAACGGAGACGTCCCTCTCTCCCTCCTTCACACAAACATCTCCTTTTATGGTCGTCTGTGTGCTTCCCCTCTGCTCCTCAATCACACACAGGAAGAGAGCGAGCACGGTCTCCAGGACTGAACTTATTTAGATCACACTCCATATACGGTCAGACTGAAGCCTGAGGCAGCTGGGGGAACAAGGGACCAGGAGACAAGGGGACAAGGAGACAAACAAATGAGGAGGTGAGTAAACCAGAAGATGATCCACGAGCAGAACAAGGGGGCAAGGAGACGAGGTTGTGAGGGAACTAGAAGTCAAGGACACGAGGAAGAAGATATCAATTAACAATTATCATCATCATCAGCATCAAGATCTTCCTCAAAACATCCTGCCCCCATGACCTGGTGGAGCTGTAGATATGTAAAACAAACAAAAAACACAAAAACAATCAAACATGCGTACACAAAAACACACAAACAAACAAACAAACAAACAAAAATGCACAAAGACAAACACACAGACAAACACATAAACAAACACTCAGATGGGATTTCAATTTTTTTTTCATTGTCCTAAACTTTATCGTTGAGTTAATCTGACTGTTTGGATCAAACCATGAAGACGTTAAATTAATTTATAAACATCTTTAGTTAAATAGTTATCTAATTTATTAACTAATAAAACATCTAAAGCTTAATAATGATTTAGTGTATTAATCAATAATAACATCTAAAGTTGTATAATTATCTATTTACACTAATTAAAAGAGTCTTACACTAAATAATTCTCTAATTAATCTGAATAATACTAATGTCTAAAGCTAAAAATTATACAGTTATATTAAAATATTGTTGACAGCTTCATAACATTCTACTTAAAGTCTGATTGACTTGGTGTGACTGGGGGCCCAGGGGCCACCTGTAGTGCCTGGGCAGGTGAGTGACAGACACACAGGTACATCAAAACCATCATGTGCCCCTGTCTCAGGCAGTGAGGCCCCGGGGTCAAACAGTGCGGCCACCATCACATGTCTGAGCGTCAGCTGATTTTTGTTCAATAAAAAAACATCATTAATATTTCAACCTCACAGTCAGCTGACGCTCAGAAGATCCGTCCAAAAATAACTGGGACGACCAGAGAAGCTCCTTCACAGTAAACATTCGAGCACCTGAGTATCACCTGTCCCTGTGTTACCATGGAGACATTTGACCTTTAGGTGTTACAGCTCATCAACAGCCTGTGGGGTCAGAGGTCAGACAAGAAACACTCATCAGCTGAATTAAATTATCCAACCAGTCATCCATTCATCCATTCATTCATTCATCCATCCATCCATCTATTACTTCTGTAACCATACATCACTATTTTGCACTTTACAACATCCCCCCCCCCCCCCCCCCCCCCCCCAATTTGTTCTTGTGAATTGTGTTAATTATTATTCTTTTTTATTTAATAATTTATTTTTGGAAATTTAAAAATGTAAACTCTCATTCATTCTGAGAATCACCATTTCAATGTCTGTATGTCATGCACAGAATTGACAAATCAAAGACTGAAGGCCTTGGACTCTTCACGATCACTCAGGCTGAGGATGGCTCTTCAACATCTGATCCTTCTGCAGAAGAAGCTGCAGGAGCCAAAGACTCTTCATCACTGTGAACCTACCCCCCAGCCCCCCCAGCCCCCCCAGCCCCCGGTCCATGTGAAGCAGACCCTGAGAATCCGGCTCTGCGTCCCAGAGGACAGTCAGTGTGTGTGGGAGGGGTGACAGTCCTGCTGATCTTCTGACCTGAACACCACTGACTGCTCCCCAAATAAACACTCCACTTCCTGCTCCTGAACGCACACACATTTCTTTGAGTGTGACAGACATGTCACAGGAAGTTTTACAGCTGAGAGTTTCTCATGCTCAATCTTCAACTGTTTCAGACGTCTACAGCTTCACTGATGTTTAAGGAACCAGCAGGAACCAACAAGATTCACCAGAAACCAAAAGGAACAAATAAGAACCGACAAGATCCAGCATACAAACAACAGCCAACAGGAACCAGTGAGAAACGACAAAAGGAACAAAAAGGAATCGACAGAAATAATCCTACAGGAACCTACAGTTCAACATGAACCTGTATCTTCTTGAGTCTTCAGTCTGTTTTTAACACATAATCAGGATTATTAAAAGTGAACCAGCAGGAGCTCCTAAAACTACAAACAGACCCTGAACTGACGGGACTGTAGTTGGTTCCTCTGACACGTCATGAATCCTCAGATGATACCTGGTGGTCATGAAGACGTCCAGCTTTATGGCCGGGTCAGGGTCAGGTGGGATACGGACTGCCCTTTTTGGTCATGGTATGATTACCTGTTAAACTGATTAAACAGTCCTATCCTGGGAATTGAATCTGCTCAGCCAATCAAATCCCTCTCTCAGAGCAGGCCTCAGCCAATCAGCAGAGAAATCAAACATGATGTGGGATATAAAACAGAGAAGAGAAACTCTTTGAATCCGACTCAGGTGGACTTTCACGTGGTCTGTTTCCTCAGGGTTGTTCCTTACAGGTTGCTCTCTGCTGCAGATCATCTAAACTATCCTTCAGTACAGAACAGAGCAGACAGATCTTCAGCAAACATACCGACTGACCTGATCCTTCACTGACCAACGACACTGTGCTCCTAGAGTTCATTAAAGTCTTCGTTAAACGCTGAGGGCTCTGACTGGAGATCTGTGAAGGACGAGCTGGAGCTGATTATCACGCTGAACGAAGACTAAGAATGTGAAATACAGAAGCTGCTCATTAAATGTTCTCATTTTTAACATTTGTAAAAGTGAAGAAGTGTAGAGCTAAAGAAATCTCTGCTTATGTTCCTGAATACATCGATAATAAAGATGTCTGAGTTTTCTGGATGAAGCAGACAAACCTGAGCTTCACAAAAATAAGAGAAAATTAGTTTAATTTAATGTTCAGGACTTTTCAGGCTCCTTTGCTGGGTCTTTGTTCTCATTGAAGGTTTTCTTCACTGATGGAGAGTGTCGGGGAGACCTGCAGGAAAGAGGCCACAGGCCTGAATCACACCTGCAGCGCCCTCCTGAGGCCAACACCTAAACACATCAGCACCCCGACATCTGATTTTTAGTGTTGGCCTCTTCATACTATAAACCTGGATTATGTTCTAGGTTTATATATTTGAATGTCTTCTCTCAGAGAGGGACGGTCACTGGAATCATGGTCATCATGGCTGACTTGATTAATTGATTGACTAATTAATTCAACATACCTGAACGCTGGCTAAAAGTGATTGTAAGTCTAATTATTGTTCTGTCCTGTTTAAAATGATGCTGATGTTAACTAAACTGGGTTAGGGTCGTCAAGGTCATCAGGTTCAGGGTCAGGGTCAGGAACTGTTTATTCAGTTCTTTTTTGAGAGTCATCTTCAAAATGAACTGGATCATAGCAAATTAAACAGTATGATTAAACAATTAATTATAAACACAAATATCTAATAAATAAGATGGTCTCAGTCATGAAAGGTCAACTATGACCAGCAGGTGGCAGCAGGTCCATTCTAAACATGTTTTTTTCTGACAGGAAGGGACTAAAATATGAACCAAGACCATCTTAAAGACCTAGTCCTGCATGTGCGTCTGGATTTTACAAAAACTGAGAGGGTCATTCTAACCTGCTCCGTCTGGAGACTCTCTCCTTGTTCTTCTGCAGCTGTGTGATGGTCCTCCTTGTTCTTCTGCAGCTGTGTGATGGTCCAGATCACCTAAGATTCAGACAGTCATGGAACCACTTTAATGTTTGAATTTTGTTTTCATGCTGCAGAGTTTGATTTAAACTTCACCACAAAGACCTTCATGATGATCTAACAGGGTCACATGTTTCTTAGGGTGTGTTCTGGGTTGTCAGGTGAAACTTTAGAACTTCAGTCAGAACTTTCAAAAACATAGCAAAAAAAATAAATAAATAAATCAAATAAATGCGCATAGATGTTTGGCAATGTGATCATACCAGCACCATGTTGATGATGCATATCGACCACTTAAACACTAACACCTGTAAACAGAATACAAAAATCCAAAACAATAATAAAGCATGCTAATGGTAGATTTTAATAATTAAAACAATAATAAAGAATGCTAATAGTACATTTAAATAATTAAAAACAATAATAAAGCATGCTAATGGAGCATTTCAATAATGAAAACAACAATAAAGCTTGCCAATGGTAGATTTTAATAATTAAAAACAATGACAAAGCATGCTAATGGTACATTTTAATAATTAAAAACAATGATACATCATGCTAATAGTACATTTAAATAATTAAAAACAATAATAAGTATGCTAATGGTACATTTTAGTTATTAAGCCATTGAGGTATCTTAAAGAAATACCTACACTGACCCTAAAGAGCAATTCAATGAAGCTGATCCAGCTCCAGCAAACAAGTTGAATATTGTTTTCTTTTTTAAACCGGAAGAATGTTTAGAATGATCACAGATGAACCACTTGTGTTAAAAAATAAAGAATAAATTGTGTTGTGCTGTGTTAATAATTACACTGAGTCTGTACTCAAATATAAAGAAAGTAGATCCACGTTTTATGAAAAAAATCAAAGTCTAAAGCTCACCTGGACGAGGACCTCTCTGGAGGACTTGAGGACAATCTGATGATCAGACCTTCATCGCCATACAGAGTGTGTGCGTGTGTGTGCGCGTGCTCTTATCGGGCTGATTGCTGCTCCATGTACAGTCCCCTATTTCCTTCTATGGTCATTGAGGGTGGAGCTTACATCCGGAACACCTCTCTGACGGCACTGATTGGCTGACGTCAGAGGAACTGAGCGATGACCTACCGAGTCTGGGAAAAGATGGGGGGAGGGGGGCAAGGGGAGAGGGAGGGAGAGGAAGTGGGGGGGCAGGTTTTCATATTTCTTCTAAATTTGGTCTTTTTCTCATCAGGAGTCAAATGAACTCTGAAACTCCAAAAAAACACACACATGTGGAAACTATTACACTGCAGGGAGGGGGTGGGGGGGTTCACACAGCACCGAAAACCTGAAACCACAGGAGTAAAATAGTCTTATATCACAGGTATAAAATCATCTTTAATCACATAGATAAAATGATCTTAAATCGCAAGAATAAAATCATCTTATATCGCAAGAATAAAATTTTATACCACAAGAATAAAATCGTCTAATATCACATGAATAAAATCATCATAAATCACATGAATAAAATCATCTTAAATCACAAGAATAAAATCGTCTAATATCACATGAATAAAATCGTCTTATATCACATGAATAAAATTATCTTAAATCACATGAAAAAAAATCATCTTAAATCACAAGCATAAAATCATCATAAATCACATGAATAAAATCATCTTAAATCACATGAATGAAATCATCTTAAATCACAAGAATAAAATCGTCTAATATCACATGAATAAAATCGTCTTATATCACATGAATAAAATTATCTTAAATCACATGAAAAAAATCATCTTAAATCACAAGAATAAAATTGTCTTAAATCACATGAAAAAAATCATCTTAAATCACATGAATAAAATCGTCTAATATCACATGAATAAAATCATCATAAATCACATGAATAAAATCATCTTAAATCACAAGAATAAAATCATCTAATATCACATGAATAAAATTATCTTAAATCACATGAATAAAATCATCTTAAATCACATGAATAAAATCGTCTAATATCACATGAATAAAATCATCATAAATCACATGAATAAAATCATCTTAAATCACAAGAATAAAATCGTCTAATATCACATGAATAAAATTATCTTAAATCACATGAAAAAAATCATCTTAAATCACATGAATAAAATCCTCTTTCATTGCATGATTAAAAAGTCTTATATCACCTGAAAAAAATTATCATAAATCACATAAAAAAATCATCTTAAATCACAAGAATAAAATCGTCTAATATCACATGAATAAAATCGTCTTATATCACATGAATAAAATTATCTTAAATCACATGAAAAAAAATCATCTTAAATCACAAGAATAAAATCATCTTAAATCACAAGAATAAAATCGACATAAATCACATGAATAAAATCATCTTAAATCACAAGAATAAAATCGTCTTAAATCACAAGAATAAAATCGTCATAAATCACATGAATAAAATCATCATAAATCACATGAATAAAATCATCTTAAATCACAAGAATAAAATCGACATAAATCACATGAATAAAATCATCTTAAATCACAAGAATAAAATCGTCTTATATCACATGAATAAAATTATCTTAGATCACATGAAAAAAATCATCTTAAATCACAAGAATAAAATAGTCTTAAATCACATGAAAAAAATCATCTTAAATCACATGAATGAAATCGTCTTATATCACATGAATAAAATCGTCTTTTATCACATGATTAAAAAGTCTTATATCACCTGAAAAAATCGTTTGACATCACATGAATAAAATCGTCTTTTATAGCATGAATAAAGTTGTCTTATATCACAAGAATAATATAGTCTTATATAGCGTGAGTAAAATCGTCCTATATCGAGTGAATAAAATCGTCTGACATCACATGAATGAAGTTATCTTATATCACATGAATAAAATCACCTTACTTCACTCGAATAAAATCGTCTTATATCGCGTAAACAATATCTTATATTGCATGAATAAAATCATCTTATATCGTGTGAATAAAATTGGTTGATATCACATGAATAAAATCATCTTATGTTGCATGAATGAAATTGTCTTATATCCCGTAAATAAAATTGTCCTTTATCACAAGGATACAATCATCTTATATCGCATCAATAAAACCATCTTATATAGAGTGAATAAAATGATCTTAAATCACATGAATAAATTAGTCTTTTATTGCATGAATAAAATCCTCTTATCACGTGAATAAAATCATCTTAAATCACAAGAATGAAATCATCTTAAATCACAAGAATAAAATCGTCTTATATCACAAGAATAAAATCGTCATAGATCACCTGAATAAAATTGTCTTATGTTGCAAGAATACAATTGTCTTACATGGCATAAATTAAACAGTCTCTTATCCCTTGAATAAAATTTTCTGACAACACAAGAAAAAAATGATCTTATATCACAGGAATAAAATCGTCTTATATTGCTTAAATAAAATCGTCTGATACCACTTGAATGAAATCGTCTAATATCAAGTGAATAAAATCGTCTTTTATAGCATGAATAAAATCGTCTTATATCGCTTGAATAAAATCATCTTATAAAATCTCTGTGATTACAGGGTGAGTATGGTCACATGACCCTGTTAATCCAGCACCTGTGAACCATGATCAGGTGATGTAATAATTATGTGCCATCCTTAAAATATCTTCGGGAGATTTAAATATTTTAAATTTTCTGTTTGACTTTTATCTTCAGTGTCCAATGTGTCCCCACTGAGTCTTCTATGAGCAAGAAAAAACATCCACAGTATCAGGACGGAGCAGAGTGTGATGTCTCATCATCGTTTCACTGGCAGGTTTAGCCCATCGGCTCAGAGAGGGAGTCCCATATGAAGCCTGATCCCTGCAGCCATAGCCGCCCTGAACAGCAGGCCCCGCCGATGAGTCGTCTGGCCTGTCACTGTATTGTTATTGTCACGGTTTTTCACTGTTATGTTGACTGTATGCTGTTTACTGTTGTCTGTGAGGAGCAATGTTGTTGTTTCTTTGTAATGTACAGTCAGTGAAGATGAATTTCCCCACGGGGACCAATAAATCTGAATTTAAATCTAAATCTAATTCCGGCCCATAAATAAAATAATAAACAAATATTTAATTGTTAAATAAAAAAGGTTTGGAGAGCACTGTAAAGAAAACTATGATTCTTCTAACGTGTTTTCAATAAGGCACACAGCGACCTATATTAAAAACCTCTAAAGAAATTCAAATTTAGAACATGAACAATATTCTCAAATGTGAGCATGGATACAGGGGCTTTGACCAAGCTGATAGTGCGGGGATGCTGTTCTCAAGGTGCTGTTCCCTCCTCCTGTACTGATGATAAACATTGTCAAATCTATTATGGAACTACAACATGGCCGATTGATCTCAACACCACCTGCACGGAGCTCCGGGTAGGGTTAGGGTTAGGCGGTGAAATGTTGGGCTCATTTTGGAAACGTTATGATTGATAAAATTACCCTCACCTCGGCAAACTTCAACCAGCAGCTGCCACAATCCAGAAGTCAATCAGTAATGTGTGAATTTGTAGAAAATTAAGTAAAATGTTTGAAACTCTTATTTTAAAGCAACTTGTGACCCCTTCCTAGTGTCTCTTGGCCCCTTAGGGGTCTCGACCCTGACTTTGAAAACCATTGCCCTAAAGAAATGGTTTACTCAGTCCAAATAAACCAAACACATAAAATGTTTTATTCACGTTAAAGGTTTGTTCTCCTGCTCACTGACATCAGTTTACATCCCAGCCTTACTGAGGTCAGAGGCACCAGGTCTCTCCCTGAACCCCAATGAGGGTTTCTCAGAACATGTTCATGCTCCGACTGAACGCTGTTTTACCAAGAAAATACAGAAATATATGAAATAACTGAATGAATAAGTCAGAGGGTCCGACATGTCTTCCTCCAGGTTCCTGCTCTGTGTAAATCAGGTCTGTGTTTTCAGAGGGACTATGGCAGCCCCCCCTCACAGCGGCCCAGTGCGTCTGCTCTGTGTCTTAATAAGGTAATGTTTGAATGTTTGAACGTCTGAAGATGGTTCAGTGTTTACAGCAGCAGAGAAGAACTGACTATTAGTGATGTTAACCAAGCATGGACACACACACGTTCACGTTTGCCTTACCAACAGAGGACCATTACCCTGCTCAGACCAGGACCGGCCCACTGCTCCAGGTTGGTTTACGAAGACATGTCTCCAACATGTCTCTGCTCTCTCCAAGGATGTCTCACTGCCCGCCTGCAGGACTCACAGACATCTTTATAGTGCCTCATTTCCACATGTGATACCAGCTCACTCGTTTCTCCTCTGTCCCAGTTTCTCTGTTTTCCATCAAAATAAAAAGTTTGAAAATAATAGTACATTTCTTGGTGTTGCGGTCTTTTGAACGATTCGTCCGACTGTGCTGATAGACGTAGGAAAACATGAGGTCATACCCTTTAGTGCATAGTTGGCAAGTGTTTCTTAAGCATTTAATCAACAGTACTGATCAATAGTTTCTATGTCAGAAAATCAGCCAAAGAAACTAAGCTAACCCAAACATGGACAAAGTCAACCATGATGTCAACTGGTGTATAAGTCACTAGTTTACACAGTCATTCATTGAGGTAGAACACAAAACTTATTCCTTATTTCCCAACTTATAAAACAGAATGTACCGGTCAAAAGTTTTAGAACACCCCAAGTTTACCAGTTATTTATTGCAGCTCAAGTTGTGCAAGTCCAATGAACAGCTTGAAATGTCACAAAGGTAAGTGCTGTACTGGCATAGCTTAACAGAGAAGGTTAGGTTACTCAAAACTGAAAGATTATGTGCATTTCAGAATTATACAAAAAGGTCTCTTTCAGGGAACATGAAATGAGTTAACAATTTAAAGCTGTTCTGCAGCAATGAAGGTTGATCAAGCCTTGAAAGCTGGCTCTATTAATTCCTACAGGTGTTCCAACTTTTCTTGATTGCTTACAGCCCCCTCTGTCTGCACAAAAGCATACCCTGTGGTACCATACCCTTGTGAGCATCAGTTGAACAGCACTGTACTGCAGAAAGTCATGTGTTGCTACAAAAATGGCAAGAAAAAGGCAATTAACAATGGAAGAGAGACAGACCATCATGACACTTAAAAATGTAGGTCTTTCTTACAGACAAATTGCAAAGAAAGTCAAGGTGTCAGTGAGTCCAGTTTTCTTCTCCATCAAAAGGCACTCAGAAACTGGGGGAACTCTGACAGGAAGAGGTCTGCAGACCCAAAGCCACAACTAAACCAGAGGACAAGTTTCTGAGAGTTAACAGTTTGTGTGACAGGCGGCTCACAGGACAACAGCTTCAAGCACAGCTTAATAGTGGTTGTAGTAAACAAGTCTCAGTTTCAACTGTGAAGAGAAGACTTTGAGCTGCAGGTTTGACAGGACAAGTTGCAGCAAGAAAGCCATTGCTAAGACGTCAGAATAAGACAAAGAGGCTTGCCTGGGCCATGAAACACCACCATTGGACTACTGAAGACTGGAAGAAGGTATTATGGACTGATGAATCAACATTTGAAATCTTCAGTTCATCACGCAGGATCTTTGTACGCCATTGAGAAGGTGAAAGGATGGTCCACAGTGTGTGACATCAACTGTCAGACATGGAGGAGGAAGTGTGATGGTCTGGGGCTGTTTTCCTGGATCCAGGGTTGGTGACTTATACAGAGTGAGAGGCACCCTGAACCAAAACGGCTACCACGGCAGTCTGCAGCACCATGCAGCACCCTCTGTATGCGTTAAATTGGTCAGGGGTTCATCCTACAGCAAGACAATGACCCAAAACATCAGTCCAAGCTACGCCAGAACTACCTCAGGAAAAAAGAACAAGATGGTAAGCTTGAAAACATGGAGTGGCAGCACAGTCTCCAGACTTGAACCCCATCGAGCTGGTTTGGGATGAACTGGACAGAAGAGTAAAAGCAAAGCAAAATACAAGTGCCACACATTTATGGGAACTTCTGCAACAGACATGGGAAGAACTGTCTGAAGAATATTTGATTTCTATTGTAGAAAGAATGCCTCGAGTGTGTTCAGCTGTAATACCTGCCAAAGGTGGCTACTTTGATGAGTCAAGAGTTTAGAATACATTTGGGCCTATAAATTGATTTCATGATTTGTTTTTTTACTCCATTTGCTTTTTTGTACTATGCTTTCATTCCAGAGTGCAATGGGACATTAAAGTGAATACTGTCCAGTAAAAAACTGGAAAAATTTGGGTGTTCTGAAACTTTTGACTGGTACTGTATATCTGTCATCGGCTGGTTGAACCGTTATCTTTGATTAACTCCTTATTCAAATGTTGATGATGGTGCTCTTGATTTATCAGTTTGTCTTTAATCTTCACGTTACTGTCGATCCTGCTGATGTGTTTACGCAATCCTACAGGTCAGGTATAGACTGCAGCTCACTTCTGTATCGTGTAAATCCTGGCTGACATGCAAAAACGATCCACTGAATCGATGCAGGGGACATGTGGTGGCCTACAAGTGTGGACATAGTTTATGTATCTCCAGCCTAGACGAGTACTGAGCCAGAGACCATTACAAGCTGAGACAAGCTGGATCAGCTTGTTGATGACTCTGCCAGTCTTCTAAGATCCACTTTGGACTCAATTGCCCCACTGAGACAAAAAACTATTAAATGTCAGAAGACGGCTCCTTGGTTTACTTCCGAAATTCGTGAACTTAAACAAGCATCTCGTAAATTAGAGAGAATATGGCGCTCCAGTAAAAGGGAGGAGTCACATATACTTTGGCGGGAAAGTCATAATAACTACATGACAGCCTTACGACATGCTCAAGCTGCCTACTACTCCTCTCTAATAGAAGAAAATAAAAACAACCCTAGGTACCTTTTTAAGCACTGTAGCCAGGCTGACACAGAGTCAGAGCTCTGTTGAGCCTGTGATTCCTCTAGCTCTCAGCTGTGAGGACTTTATGAGCTTTTTTAATGATAAAATTCTTAAAATTAGAGATAAAATTAGCGACTCCCTGCTTTCACCCGAACCTGCCGTACCATTAAATGTAGTCAGACTTGAGTTAGATCAATTTTCTACAATTAGCCTTCAGGAGGTAAATTCTCTTGTCTCCTCCTCCAAACCATCTACCTGCCTTTTAGACCCGATCCCAACTAAACTGTTCAAGGAGGTCTTTCCCTTAGTTTGTCCATCCTTGCTGGAGACAATAAATATATCTCTATCAACAGGCTACATGCCACGGTCTTTTAAAGTAGCCGTAATCAAACCTCTCCTTAAAAAACCTAACCTCGATTCGGGAACATTAGCTAACTGCAGGCCTATATCAAACCTTCCATTTACTTCAAAGGTCCTGGAGAAAGTAGTGGCTAATCAGCTATGTGACTTCCTTCAAGACAACAGCCTTTTTGAGGACTTTCAGTCAGGATTTAGAGCTCATCACAGCACAGAGACTGCTCTAGTTAAAGTAACTAACTACCTACTCTCAGCTTCAGATGAGGGACTTCTCTCGGTACTTGTTTTGTTAGATCTTAGTGCAGCTTTTGACACCATTGATCATGATGTTCTTATACAGAGATTAGAGGTATTACTCGGGATTACAGGGACTGCCCTAAATTGGTTTAAGTCCTACTTATCTGATAGATACCAGTTTGTACATGTGAACAACAAGTCCTCTGTGTACACTAAAGTAAGTTACGGAGTTCCTCAAGGCTCTGTGCTAGGTCTAATTCTCTTCTCCATTTATATGCTTCCCCTCTGTGATATCATGAGGAAATACTCCATTAATTTTCATTGTTACGCTGATGATACTCGGCTATATGTATCAATGAAGCCAGGTGAGACAAATCAGTTATCTAAACTAGACGCGTGTCTAAAGGACATTAGGACCTGGATGGCCAAAAATTTTCTTCTCGTTAACTCAGACAAGTCAGAGAGCATTGTGCTGGGCCCTTGACACCTTAGAGAAACCTTTTCTAATGATTTAACTGCCCTAGATGGCGTTAGCCTGACGCCAAGCGCAACTGTTAGAAATCTTGGGGTTCTATTTGATCAGGATCTATCCTTTAGCTCTCACATAAAGCAAATTTCAAGAACAGCCTTTTTTCATCTTCGTAACATCGCTAAAATCAGGCCTATCCTGTCCCAGAACGATGCTGAAAAGCTAGTCTTTTGTTACCTCTAGACTGGACTATTGTAATTCTCTTCTTTCAAGCTGTCCCAGTAAGTCGCTTAAGACACTTCAGCTGGTTCAAAATGCTGCAGCACGTGTACTGACTAGAACTAGGAGAAGAGACCACATTACTCCTGTATTAGCCTCTCTGCACTGGCTTCCCATTAAATATAGAATAGAATTCAAGATTCTTCTTCTCAGCTATAAAGCTCTCAGTGGACAGGCACCAGTTTACCTCAAAGAGCTTGTAGTGCCGTACAACCCCTCTAGAACATTACGCTCCCAAAATGCTGGCCTGCTCGTGGTCCCATCAGTCTCTAGAAGTAGTATGGGAGGTAGAGCCTTCAGTTATCAGGCTCCTCTTCTCTGGAACCATTTACCGACCACGGTTCGGGAGGCAGACACCCTCTGTACCTTTAAGGTCAGACTTAAAACATTCCTCTTTGATAAAGCTTTCAGTTAGGGGCCAGCTCGTAGTCCATAGTTTAGACACATAGTTAAGATGCAATAGGCTTAGACTGCCCGGGGGATCTGGCACACTGGGCTCTATCCCTCTCTCTCTCACACTCTCTCCCCATATCTGCCTCTGGCCCTTTCTGTTTGCTCCTGTACTCGTCTCTGGCTCTGGTCTTGTAGGTGGTCTGGGATCCTTGGTGTAGACTGCCTGCTGCTGTGGAGTCACAAAGCCTCAATAACTACAATTACAGACATAACACATATTTGGCCATCTCATTACAGTTCATAATCATTATAACTGTTAATGTAGATATTGGCATGATCTCTCTATCCATGGTTGATACATCTATAGTAACTATCTCTAGCTCCACATGGACATGAGATCCCTCTTGAAAATGAGGTGTCACATCTCAAGAGGTCTACCATTAATACATTTATACTTAACGGAGACAAATATGGTAGGGATGCACTTGTGGTTTGGGCACCCATGAGTTCGTCACTACCATAAATTCTTATTTTCAGTAAGACTTTTATTGATTATACTTCTATAAAATTATCACCACAACCACACAGACATGAGGACCCTCCCGAAAACAAGATGTCAATCAATCAATCAATCAATCTTTATTTGTATAGCGCCAATTCATAACAAGTGTTATCTCAAGACACTTTACAATAGAGCACAAAGCTCTTCATATTATGGATACACATATATGCATAGATACATATATACATATAAAAATACACATATACATATATATACAAATATATACATCCAACACCCAACATGAATCCATATAGCCAATCATGAATCCCTCCATCATGGCGGCAAGAAAAAACCTTCTGTTAAGCAGCAGGAAATCTTGAATGTGGACCCCAGTCTCATGATGAACAGCAAATCCACACGATGCTGTGTTGGGTGTGTGGGCAAAGGGAGGGAGGTAAGTGGAGACAAGTGGACTAAAGTAAGAACTAAAGCTAGTGACAGGTCAATGGACCAATCATAGACCTGTCGTCGTCAAATTTGTTTCTGCTGGAAACAAATTTATTAGAGGAGGGTCCTCATGTCTGTGTGGTTGTGGTGAAAATTTTATAGAAGTATAATCAATAAAAGTCTTACTGAAAATAAGAATTTATGGTAGTGACGAACTCATGGGTGCCCAGACCACAAGTGCATCCCTACCATATTTGTCTCCGTTAAGTATAAATGTATTAATGGTAGACCTCTTGAGATGTGACACCTCATTTTCAGGAGGGATCTCATGTCCATGTGGAGCTAGAGATAGTTACTATAGATGTATCAACCATGGATAGAAAAATCATGTTAATATCAACATTAACAGCTATAATGATTATGAACTGGAGTGAGATGGCCAAATATGTGTTATGTCTGTAATTGTAGTTATTGAGGCTTCGTGACTCCACAGCAGCAGGCAGTCTCCACCAAGGATCCCAGGCAACCTAAAAGACAAGAGCCAGAGACGAGTACAGGAGCAAACAGATGTAGCATCTCAAGAGGCTAACCTCTAATAAATTTGTTTGCAGCAGAAACAAATTTGACGACGACAGGTCTATGATTGGTCCATTGATCTGTCACTAGCTTTAGTTCTTACTTTAGTCCACTTGTCTCCACTTACCTCCCTCCCTTTGCCCACACACCCAACACAGCATCGTGTGGATTTGGTGTTCATCATGAGACTGGGGTCCACATTCAAGATTTCCTGCTGCTTAACAGAAGGTTTTTTCTTGCCGCCATGATGGAGGGATTCATGATTGGCTATATGGATTCATGTTGGGTGTTGGATGTATATATTTGTATATATATGTATATGTGTATTTTATATATGTATATATGTATCTATTCATATATGTGTATCCATAATGTAGGAGCCATGTATTTGATTTCAGTATTTATATTGACTCCTCCAAACACTAGGGGGGCGTAATGGGATGTTAGTAAGAGTCTTAAGGCACTGGCATCAGCAACAGGTGCTGCTTATTGGTAGGAAGCGAACAGTTTTGGACTGTGCTGGGTGAAGGTCGTGTTTTTTTTGTTGTTGTATGTTTTAAGTTGTTTAAAAGACGGAACTGATGGAGCCGAACTGGAATAAACAGTGTGATGATTGCAAAGTGATGGTGAGCCTGGACACGTTTTTCCGAGTACACGTCAACTTTCGCTTAGCCCAATTAGCAGCCGGTAGTGGCTAACGTATAGGACAACTTAGTCACTACACATAATATGTAGAGCTTTGTGCTCTATTGTAAAGTGTCTTGAGATAACACTTGTTATGAATTGGCGCTATACAAATAAAGATTGAATGATTGATTGAAAATGCTATTGAAGAGTAAAGGAGAGTTTGAGGAGACATGCAGCAGGACCATGACCACCACCAGACCAATTTGATTCCAGTCTCAACATCCTACTGGTGAAGATATGCTCTGACCAACCAGAGGTCATCAGCTCAGTTGGAGATATGAAGTACCAGGCACCATGACTGATGGAGAAACACCTCACAGTGGAAGTGCTCCTGGAGATTGGACTGTCATGGCTTGTTTGTTCCAAAAGTTCATTGGACTCTGAACTGTGGCAGTTTCTTTTGTTCCTCAGTAAATGAGAGTTAAATGATATTATTGTGATCTAAACACTCCTTTTCTGAGCAGAGACAGGTAAAATATCTCCTGAGTGGTTTTTAAAGCGGGTCAAATGGTTCAAAACAAGTGTCCCTGGTGGTGAATGTGTAACAATGTCTGAGTCCTCTGAAGGATAAAAAGACAAGTTCAAACACACACACTCTGTTTCCCTCATAAGGACAAGAGCCTGGTCCTCCGAGCTGCATGTTCAGTCAAATAAACTCTGATCCAGTCATGAGACCATCATAAAAACAGGGCTGACAGAGAGAGTTTTCAATGTTAGATTCAATCAATATGTTTTTCTGCTTCTCTCATTGAAGTTCATCAAAGATATAACAAGGTGTGAGAAAAGAGTGTTACAACATAAAAACTGAAGGTTATCACAAAAATCAGACAATAAAGACTTTAATGACTTTAAACACAAAAATAAGAAAATAAACACTTCAATGACGTTTAACACAATAATAAGACAATAAACACTTTGATGACTTTTATCACAGAAAGGTGGGGCTGCAAGATATTTCTTTTCTTTCAGCTGATGAGACTGATTCCATTAATTAGCACCAAAAACTTTTTTGGACATCCAGCAAAACACCTTTGAGTTATCAGCGATAAAATGGTCTAGACAGCTCAAAAATGATCCACACGCAATTAGCCCCACAAGTCAGTCACATGGGAATTGTTTTATATGTAAATCTTTCAATTTGTTCATTCGTCTTGAAACAGGAGCTTGCAAGGTCATGCATGTCTGGAGTTTTTTTTAGCATTTCACCACTAGGAGGTTCTATTGTTTATCCACATTTTTTCCTCTCAGGTAGTTTCAGGCCTGAACTCTTATCAAGCACAAAAAAGTAGTATATTAAGTAAATCAATTCTTTTAAGATTTAACCAAAACCCTGTATATCTGATTATCAAAGACTCCCTTAGTAGTACACCAAACTTGAAGTTGATTGGACTAAAGCCTTTAGATCAGTGAGTCCTAGAACGACCATTGGAAGTGGCCCAAAATAGACCCAAATTTGACCTTTAAACCAGAATGGCAGCTTTCCTGTAGATATTTCACGACAACATCAAGAGACTATTTTAAAGTCTCAAGGTGCCAGACAAAGGGTCAATCCCAACTGTACCCCTTAGCCCTTGTCTTACCCCTTAGCCTTGGTGTTGCGTGTTCACGTCTAGTGAGGGTCCCAGTTCTCCGCAAGGTTAAGGGGAAGGGCTACAGTCCCTGAAACGAAGACAGACCGGACCTCACTTGAAAGGAAGGGGTATACACTTCACCTACAGCCACAACACTTCACCTACAGCCACAGTCATTACTAACTGACAAACCTCACAAAGCTTCACTCTTCACAGGGGGACCAGGCAAGGATGCCCACTCTCTCCCTCTCTGTTCACCTTTTTCATTGAACCCCTAGCAGCAGCCATACGTCAGAACCCCCTCATTACTGGAATCCAAACCCCAAACATGCACCATAAAATCAGCCTTTATGCAGACGACATTTTACTCTCCGTTCAGAACCCACAGCCATCTCTATCAGAAGTAATCAAAGTCATCAACTCATTCTCCTCTCTCTCCGACTACTCCATAAACTGGAACAAATCCTCTATACTCCCTTTAAACACCAACATTCTGGATGTGGCAGCCCTTACAGCACCCATCCCCCGCTGCATAAGTCACATCACTTACTTAGGCATCCACATTTCCCCCAGACTGCCAGAGTTGATTAATCTGAATTTCACTCCTTTACTCAAAACAATAAACGATGATCTCCAACAATGGATGAACCTTCCACTATCCATACTAGGCAGAATAGCAACAATAAAAATGACAATCCTCCCCAAAATTAACTATCTCCTCTCAATGATCCCCACTCAACCACCTCTCACCTGGTTTAACTCTCTGGATTCAGCCATCTTCAAATTCTCCTGGAAAAATAAACCCCCAAGAATAAAACTGGCCACACTTCAGAAAACAAAAACATTAGGTGGACTCAACGCACCAAATTTTCACCACTATTCACTAGCAAATCAACTTCAGTACATCTACAAATGGACCCACCCCACTCAACCAGACAACACTTGGTTAGACACAGAACAAACAGTTAGTAAAGACATCCATTTAGCAGATTTACCATTTCTCAGTCAGACTAAAACACCCCTGTTTCCAAAGCCCCACAATATCATCAACTCTGACAGCCTGGTGGAAATTTCACAACATTACTAACTCCACTGTGGCACCCTCACTCTTCACCCCCATCTGCCACAACCCGGACTTCACCAGCAATAAACATCCTTCACACTCAAGCACCTGGGTAGATAAAGGGATCACTCACCTCAAACACATCTTCAACAATAACATCCTGGTCCCATTCACGCTCCTGGTCCAGAAGTTCGGCATCAGGAGCCAACAATTTCTACAATACATACAGGTTTCATCATCCATCCAATCAGCAATGAAAAACAAAAACATAAACCTAGACCTCCCCCCTTCAGCCTCTGCACTCATTAACATCTCTTCTTCAAAAAAACTTTTATCTAAAATATCCAAATTAATATCACAGGTCGATACATCACCATCCATACCCTCAGAAAAATGGGAGACAGATCTCTCAGTTGCTCCTGATGCTGACTTCTGGTCCCAAATCTGCAAGAACATTTTCTTCATGACAACGAATGCCAATTTACAACTCATACAATACAAAATCATTCATAGAACTCATCTGACTGGACAAAAAATGCAAAAAATGGGCTTCTCATCATCTGGAAACTGTTCACACTGCACACAAAACTGCGCAGACACCTACATACATGCAGCCTGGCACTGCACACCTGTCCAACACTTCTGGAAAAACATTACAGACATCTGATCACAGATCATGGGCTCCCACATCCCACTTTCCCCCACCCTCTGTTTGTTAGGAGACCTGTCTACATCAAAACTTGACCAAACACACAACCGTTTACTTCTCGTGGCGCTGACTGTCGCCAAGAAAACTATCCTCATGAACAGGAAATCGAGGAACTCTATACACATCACACACTGGAAAAACCTGCTCATTGATTACATCTCCCTAGAAAATACAAACTCTTCTGACACTCATCACAACCCTGTCTGGCATTCATTAATTTCTTACAATCATGATCTACAACAAACTACTCTCACATAAACCACCTCAGGACATCATTATCTCCATGCCCATTCCCTGTAATAACTACTTATTCATAATTATTTATTATTATTATTATTATTTTTACCATTATTGTGATTATAATTGTTGTTCTTATTATTATTATTATTGTCATTATTGTTGTTCTTCTTATTATTATTATTGTTATTATTATTATTATCATTATCATTATTATTATTATTATTTTATTATTATCATTATTATTGTTTCTGTGTAGATTCTCATTCATCCAGGTCATTGTCATTCTGAAGATTCAAAGGCAAGGCAACTGGACTGTGTAGAGTTTGTTGGGAAGGCGTTTCACTTCTCATCCAAGAAGCTTCTTCATTATCATTATTATTGTTATTATTATTATGGTGATGATGGTAGAGATAATAATAGTAATAATTATAATTATTATTATTATTGTTGTTGTTATTATTATTGCTACTACTACCATTATTATTACTCTTTTTATTATTATTTTATGTATCATTATTTTTATTTCATTTATTTATTTATTTATCATTATTTTATTTTTATTATTTTTTATTATTATTATTATTATTTTTATTTTTTTTTTTTTACTGGCATCTTTTTGCATGATGACCAATAGACACCAAAACATATATAGCAACATACATTTTTTTTGGTTTGTTTTGTTAAATTATTTTTCTAGTTGGCACAACAGGCAATAATTAAATACACAATTTTGTTATAAATGCATGTGCTATTATTTATATTATTATTGTTGTTTTTATTATTATTATTATTGCAAAGTGTGATGTTAACGATGTTATATATTTATTACTATTTTTATTTTCCACCTACATTATTAGTCATTATTGTTGATCGTGCCATTATTACTTTTGTTGCTGTTATTACTACTTCATTTGCCATCATTATTATAAAAGTTATTATGATTATTATGTATATATGTATATGTATGTATATATATGACTTCTTTTTGTTTATTTATTTATTTTTTATTATTATTTTAATTTATTATTATTATTATTACTATCCTTCCTTGATAGTTGTGGTTTGCATAATTATTAAGGATTGCTTGATTATTATTAGTAATATTATAACTCCTACTACTTTTATTAGAATTATTGCTGTTGGTGTGTTTGTTGTTGCCGCCTGCACTTGTGGTTTGGTGGTGGTGTTCTGTCGGGGGGTGGTGGTCCCTTCCCCCTGGTGGTGGGGTTGCCCCTGGGCGCGTTTGTGGATCTGCGCCTCCAGCATTAGAGAAGATATTTAACAGAGAGTCCGCGTGTTGACAAAGTAGAACACTCCTAAGGGTCTGGGACCAGGCTCTGCCCTTGGCAGTTGACAAGCCCCACTCATGGCTAATCAGGAAAAAAAAGTCAAAAGAAAGAACTAAAAGCATGTTTGTCTTTTGTGGTGCTGGAGTGGCGGATTTGCGGATGTGCTTGGGGGTGGCCTTGTTGCCTGGGTGGGAGGGGGGGGCAGTCATTTGGTGGGGCGCCGTCATTGAGCTGTGGGTGTGGGTGGTGGCAATAAACAAGACCCTAACCCTAAACCCTAACCCTAAAACCAGTCTGCTTGTATGTTTTGTAACCTGTCTTGTTATATGTCTTAGTCTTTCTCTGTATTGTTTGTTTTTGCAATAAAAAAATAAAATAAAAAAATAAAAATAAAGGAAGGGGTATGAGAATTTCCCATAATACGCCGCACCCCCTGACAAGATAGCAGAGCGGAGACCGAAGGAAGCAAATAATTATAGGTAATTATAAAATCATTAAGTAAATATTAATCATGTTTTGAATTGTAGGTCGTATTTTAAAATTGCTCTTATATAGCTTTCACAGCTGTAGCTACAGCTATTATCACATCTGTCTACGACAGCCAGCGAGTGGCTCTGGGTGATGACGTGGCAGGAATCGAGTGGCGTCTCGTTTCTTTGGAGTGTGTTTTCACCCCTTCCCCCTGGCCCTCAAAACAGAGGACGAAGGGGAAGGGGTAGGAGTACAATTGGGATTGACCCAGAGCTGGAGCAAAATTTGTCAGGAGGTTGTTCTTCTAAAAACCAAGAAGTGGGGCTATGGAGCCAGTTCCATAATGATTTACTCAAGACCACTGAAACATTAAATTGTCCATCAAACCTGATCTTTCTTTCCATATAAATTGAGTTTTTACACATGTTCAGGCCCTCAAATATTTAAAAAAAAGTTGGTAGAAAAGAACAATTCGGTTCTTGCACGGGACCCGTCTCTGTGCTCTGAATATGTCAGATGTTTCATGATCATAAACTTGATGACCGTGGTGTGAAGGACGATCTCAGAGAGGAAGAGGAGAGTCTGCTCTTCGTCACTCTCTCTGTTTACACTGAGTGTGTGTCACAGCAGGAAGTGTCCCTCTGAGTGTGTTCAGGTTTAAACAGAGTTCAGGTGTGCGTCTGCTCTTCATCCATGTTTGACTCTCAGCACCCGACAGATGGACAGACTAATTACAGATTAATACCCGATAACTGAATAAATAATAAATCATTGACATATCTGTGTGTGCTGCCCCCTACAGTCAATATGGGGTAATATGTCATCATGGTTCATACCGAGTTCTCTTAATCCAGATTTCCTGTATATGTGCCGAGTTCTGTGCGTAATCCAGGTTTTGGTGATGACAGGATGCACTTCACACACAGTCACATGACCAGTAAAAACTACCCATTATGTTGTAAAAGCGGATTTCGACCTCCATCAGACCCTGACCACGCAGAGGACCATCCACGTGCAACAGTGTGGGACATGAGGATGGACTCTACAAGCAGGAGCCTGAGAGGACCTTAAACAAGAACAAGTGTGAGTTGTTGTGCATTGTGTAACACAATCATCCCCTCATACAACCACACACAGGAGCACCCTGATTGGTTCAGAGCTCAGAGGAAAAAAGACAACAGGTTTGATTTAATTTTTTATTTCAAGCTTGTGAGATATTTTTTATAAACATATAAACAGGATGGACCAAACCATCCATCACACCCTCACACACACACCAACATGAAATCAACAGCAACTCAACATTCAGTGATTTACCAGCCTGCACCAACATCATCAGATGAATGACCTGATCAGTGATGGATCAATCAACTTATCAATAATAGATCAAACAGATCAATGATGAAACAAAAACCTGATCTGTGTTGAAGAAATGAATACATGTTCTGAATAATGAAAAGAGGCAGGTGAACCACTCTGATGGTTATTGACCTGCACTGATGGTCTGTGACCTGCCTGCTCTGATGATCTGTGGCCTGCTCTGATGGTCTGTGAACCGCTCTGATCATCTGTGACCAGCTCTGACGGTCTGTGACCTGCCTCCTCTGATGGTCTGTGACCTGCTCTGATGGTCTGTGACCCGCTCTGATGGTCTGTGAACCGCTCTGATCATCTGTGACCTGCCTCCTCTGATGGTCTGTGAACCACTCAGATGATCTGCGACCTGCTCTGATGATCTGTGATCTGCCTACTCTGATGATCTGTGACCAGCTGCTCTGATGGTCTGTGACCTGCTCTGATGATCTGTGACTTGCCTGCTCTTATGGTCTGTTACCTGCTCTGATGGTCTGTGACCTCTCTGCTCTGATGATCCGTGACCTGCTCTGATGGTCTGTGGCCTGCTCTGATGGTCTGTGACCCACTCTGGTGGTCTGTGACCTGCCTGCTCTGATGGTCTGTGAACTGCTCTGATGGTTTGTAATCGCTCTGATGGTCTGTGACCCGCTCTGATGGTCTGTGACCCGCTCTGATGGTTTGTGACCCGCTCTGATCACTTGTGACCTGCTCTGATGATCTGTGACCTGCCTGTTCTGATGATCTGTGACCTGCTCTGATGGTCTGTGACCTGCCTCCTCTGATGGTCTGTGACCCGCTCTGATGGTCTGTGACCTGCTCTGTTGATCTGTGATCTGCCTGCTCTGATGATCTGTGACCCGCTCTGATGGTCTGTGACCTGCTCTGATGGTCTGTGACCTGCCTCCTCTGATGGTCTGTGACCTGCTCTGATGGTCTGTGACCCGCTCTGATCGTCTGTGACCCGCTCTGTTGATCTGTGACCCGCTCTGATGGTCTGTGACCCGCTCTGATGGTCTGTGACCAGCTCTGATGGTCTGTGACTCGCTCTGATGGTTTGTGACCCGCTCTGATCACTTGTGACCTGCTCTGATGATCTGTGACCCGCTCTGATGGTCTGTGACCTGCCTCCTCTGATAGTCTGTGACCCGCTCTGATGGTCTGTGACCTGCTCTGTTGATCTGTGATCTGCTTGCTCTAATGATCTGTGACCCGCTATGATGGTCTGTGACCTGCCTCCTCTGATGGTCTGTGACCCGCTCTGATGGTCTGTGTCCCGCTCTGATGGTCTGTGACCTGCCTCCTCTGATGGTCTGTGACCTGCTCTGATGATCTGTGACCTGCTCTGATGATCTGTGACCTGCTCTGATGATCTGTGACCCGCTCTGATGGTCTGTGACCTGCTCTGATCATCTTTTTCTTCCATCAGAACTTCTATGAGTCTGAATGAAGAGACCATCTGAAGAAGAGAAGATTGGACAGCAAACGTGTCACAGAAGCAAAACTGGATCTCCAGTCAAAAGCTTCAGAGCCCTCGTCGTCACGTTTTTTTTCTGACAATCTTTACTGAAATGTTGAGGCCCTCAGATCTGAAGGGGCCTCACACTGAGGGTGGAGCTCTGGCCCTGATGGATCATCTGAAATAGGAACATCCAGAGAGACCTGCAGCACCAGCTGACCATCAGCTGACTGTCTAACGGCCTGATTCCTCAGAGCACTGGAGTTCATTTGAGTGAACTCTGACCTTTGTGTTTCTACAGCCAATTAGACTCTTTCTTTGTGGATCCTACAAACGGACTGCTCAGTGGGAGAGAACATGAGGGACACTTTGAAGATCATGTCGTCAGTGGTCCTGAAGACAGGAAACATTTTCAGCTGATCGCACCACTATCGTCTGACCTTCATACGTCCATCTTTATCCTGTGATGGCGAGATGTTGGCGTCAGTTCATGGTGCGGCGTGGCGCTACAGAAGCTCCACAGACAAAGCCCCACAGCACTGGCTCCATGGTGTCATGTCAGCTCCTCTGATGGCGACACAGAAGGGGGATCACTGTGTCCCTCCATCACAGTATGACATTCATGTCAAAGGTCATTGAGGCCTAAGTTTGTTTAGAAACACAACAGTGAAGATGAAGGTGTTTCCTCAGAGATGATATTGAGCAAACCTGATAAAGCCTGGTTTATACGTCTGCATCAGGTCTAAGCTGAAGGTCTAACCTGAAAGTCTAAGCTGAAGGTCTACAGTGAAGGTCTATGCTGAAGATCTAAGATGAAGGTCTATGCTGAAGGTCTAACCTGAAAGTCTAAGCTGAAGGTCTACAGTGAAGGTCTATGCTGAAGGTCTATGTAGCCCAAGATGATTCAGATACCTCCTCAGACAGCCTGCCATGCACCTCCTTAAAAATGTAACCATGTGAAAATGTCAAAAACCATGAGCCCTGTGATTGGCTGGAAGGGTATCATGAAAGATCTCCACTGGTTTATTTTTGTCTGCAATCATAGCCTGATGTTAACAGTCAGATCAAACAGATGACAAAGGTCACCTCTTTGACCAAACATCTGAACACATCTGAGGGTGGGTCCTCCATGGCCCTCAACAAACCAAAGCATCTGATTCAGCGGCCGTACATTCCATCTCACGTCAGTTTATCAACAGCTGCTCTTTATTCACCAGCTCTACACAGCAACCTCAGAAGGTTTGTTTTGGTTGCCATGGTTTCCTGTACACAAACAAAAAGAGGTCATGGGAGGACCACAAACTGAAGAAACAACACCCATAGAAATCACGCTGCCATCGAATGCTTGGGTGGAGAACTGCAGAGCTACGCTGACACCAACATCAGTATACAGCTCAAGATGGCGAGTACTTAACGGCGTGAATACGACACAGACGTATGGACCAGACTTTTGACCACAGGCTCTGCAGAGTGTCACAGAGAAGGCTATCTTCATGAGAATATTAAAAATCAATACTGTAAGGACACACTGAGGTATGACGGTGTGGATATTTGGGATTATTGATGTATTGACTATATGATGATGTCATCGTCCAAGGGCTCAACAGGTTCCTCTCTATCAGTCCGATGAAGTGCTGATGAACTGTTGCATGGATGGAGTTATGGGTGAAGTCCTCGTCTGTGCGTCTCCTGGTTATCTTTGTGCTGATGTATGGATGTCCTGATTTTTTAATGAGGTCGTGGTCCACAGGTCCTGCATGTTTTCTTTGTACTTATGCACTGATGCACGGCTTTATGGATGTAGTTGTCATCCATGGATCTCTGGGAAATCAATACGATGTTTTCAAGTACTTATGTATTGATTTAGGGATGTATTGATTGTTAGATGTAGTCGTCATCCACAGGTTCTCCTGGTGTGTCGCAGTGATGGAGGAAGAGCACCACCACCCTCTGAAACACGCCCCTCTTACTCTGACGGCGCTCTGAGATCTCCTCGCCGATCGTCTCCATGCAGATATCAGCTGACAGCTGACCTTTACGCCGCGGGGCATAGATGGTGGCTGATAATAAACCAGAAACAAGTCAGTGATTTAAAACATGTCTGATCAGTTGATGACATGTTCTGCTGTGCATGGATTGAAAATTCTTTTTAAAATGTTTTGATGGATGCACTGATTCCTTGACACTGATTGAAAATTCCTAAATAAATGTACTGATGACAATTGTTTGGGCGTTACTCACTGCTTTCATCATCCTCAAAGTCATAGCGAGCGTAGCTGTTGGGCTCAGCTGCTCTCAGAGTCCTCAGCCAGGGGAAGTCTGTGATCATGCTGTAGGGGGCGCCGTCCACTGTCCCTGAAGCCCAAAAGCAGAGACAGTTAGAGACAGAAAAAGCTGATGCTTAAAACCATAGAGACATTCAAGGATGACACAAGCAAAAACCAGAAAACTGCTGGGCTGAAATGATGAAGTATAACAAAGCTGCAGTTCGCCTTGTGTCCACTAGAGCCTGTGCTTGGGGCGGTAGGCCCGTCCAACAGCCACGATCACATGTTTGTGTTTACACAAGAGATTAACATGTTGACAGCTGCTGAGATAAACATGTTTAAAGGGATAGTTCAGTTTTTTTGAAGTGGGGTTGTATGAGCTCCATATGGCCACTTAGTAGATTAGATGCAGTAGAAAGTTCTCTCCTCTCCCTCAGTAAGCCAGTCTGTAAGAGTCTGTTGCGCAGAACCAGCTGCAAATAGGGAAGTAACGTACCAAATAAGAGTATTTTCTCCGCCTACAAGAACTCCCATCAAAAAATAATCCCACAGTTTAAGAGTATGCTACCTATACATGTTTTTTTTTTTTAAATTTTTATTGTCCAGTCATACAGTCCTTACATTTACAAGTAAGAAAATAAAATGGTAAATTATCACAACATTGTACATAATCAAGCATTCCAACAGTTCTTCATGTACCTTATTACAAGTTCTAGGTTTCTTTGTTGACGTGCATTCTTTTGGACATTTTTTTTTTCCTGCTCAAAAGAGTCAGGAAAAGGAATAGTGATACAGAGAAAAAAACAGAAAAGGAAAATGATAGTAATAATAGTGAGTAAAGAAATAAATTACAATATGGACCATCCAAACAAGAAAGGCAGATTTCATCTAACAATTTGCAAAAGACAATAATCATGTAGTAAAGAGAAGAGGAGAGAAGGAACATGGTCAAAAAATCGCTAAGTCCAATGCTCCCTCACTATACAGTGATCATAATATCAGATCTCAGAGGCTTAACAAATTGCACCAACTTTGCCCAATGCAATTTAAATTTGTCCAGTTTTAATTTAACAGAAAATATGATCCTTTCCATCTTATAAATGTCTGTCACATCTATCCAGCTATTAATTGAAGGTTCAACAGGTGTCATCCATCTTTTAGTAAGAGCCTTCTTACCTGCTGTAAACAAAACAGCCATTAAATAATTATCAATACCTTTTATGTCAGCGGAGATATTATTCAGGTATATGGTTTTGAAATCAAATGGTATTTTGGCCTTAAAAATATCTTGCATTGCTGTATGTATTTCTTTCCAGTATTTCTTTATTATTGGACATTCCCAAAAAATATGACAATGATTTGCATTTTGATGTCCACATCTCCTCCAACATTGAGAGCTACCCTTGTCATATTTTGCTTTCATGTGTGGAGTAATAAAAAAAAGGAAACCATTTTCGAGCAAAATTCCTTCCATGCAAGAGATTTTGTACATTTCCACTGAAAGGAACATATATCCTCCCATTCTTTATCTGTTATCCTCGAAGTGCTTTCTTTCTCCCATCTTTCTTTTACATACTTTGAGGAGTAAGAGTTTAGGTTCTGGAGGCTCTTGTATAACTGAGAGACAACACCTCTTAACTTCAGATTTATATGCATTTACAAACAACTGAAAAAAGGGTTTACTGGCTTCTCTAATCTCTTTCTTCTTGATTTTTTGGTTATAATAATTTATTAATTGAAGGTACCTTAAGAAATTCTCCTTTAATGTCTGAAAACACAACCTCTTCTTTCTTAACAATGTTGCACACAGTCGTTATGCCTTTACTTATCCAAGATTCTATCTATTATCCAAGTTATTCGGTTGAAGTCAGAATCATAGGCACACCAAGTTATGATTTTAATGTCATCATCTAATTTGTGTTCTTTTATCACGTTTTTCCATAACTTCAAGGTGGATTTTACCCAGGGATTTTCTAGTCTGTCTATGTAACTCTGCACATTTTTATCTGGTAAGACTGCTTGTATGTGAACATTTGACATGAATTTACATTCTATATCTTTCCATTGTGCATTGTAAGAAGGGTTGCACCAACACAACAATGTTTTAATCCGAGCCGAGATGTAATATGTTTTCAGAAATGGTAAACCCCATCCTCCCTTGTCTTTTGCTAATTGTAATGTTTTATATTGAACTCTTGGCCTTTTTCCCTGCCAAATGAATCTTGAGATCATTTTATTCCATTCTGTAAAATAATTTTTACTTATTGTTAATGGGACGGACTGAAAAAGATATAAAAATCTTGGCAGTATGTTTATTTTGACTATTTCAGTTCTTGAACTAAGACTTAAAAAAGGGATGAGGTTCAATCTTGCAAGATCTTTTTTAATTTTATCTTGCAAAACTTTATCATTTTCACTACACATTTTAGATAAATCTCTCGTTGATACCACTCCCAAATATTTAATGGATTCTTTATTCCATTTCAGGGGATATGATTTCTTGAAATTTTCAGTTAAATTCAGATTATATATCAGAGTTTCTGTTTTCCAATATTCAATTTATAGCCAGATAATGGGCCCAGTTTTTAAAGAAGATTCATCACTTCTGGAAGAGATTTTTCTGTTTTTTTAAAAAACAGGAGGACATCATCTGCAAAGCTTTTAGATTAAATTTTATGTTCAATTCCGTTAACCTTAATACCAGTAATTTCTTTTATTTTGTCTAATATGTTGTGCAAGTGGTTCCAAAAAAAGTGCAAACATAAGTGGGGACCAGGGACAGCCTTGCCTTACTTCTCTCTGAAGTGTGATTGGTTTAGATAGGTGGCCATTTATTTTAATTCTTGCTGTTGGATGATCATAAAGTGCCTATATAGTGTTAATAATGGATTCACTAAAATTAAATTTGAACAAAACTTTGTAGAGGTATTGCCAACAGACAGAATCAAACGCTTTTCTGCATCTAAGCTTAAGATCATAGCTTTTTCTTTATGCTGCTGAACAAAATCCATAATGTGCAAAGTATGTCGTATATTATCCTGAGTTTGGCGTTTGTGAATTAAACCGGTCTGATTGTTATGAATTAAGTTTGGAAGGAATTCTTCCATTCTCCTTGCCATGATAGAGGTATTTAAACGATAATCAACATTAAGAATTGAAATCAGCCTATATGACCCACAATCAACTTTATCTTTTCCTTCCTTAGGTATCAGAGATACAATTGACTCTTTCCAAGTGGGTGGAGTCTCGGCTCTTTTCAGTGCCCAATTGTATGTGTTTAATAACAATGGCATTAATTCCTTTTTGAAAGCCTTGTACCACTCACTTGTGAAACCATCACTACCTGGTGATTTGTTTGGTTTTAATCTGTTTATTGCTTGTATTAATTCTAATTCAGTTATATCTAAAGCAAGAGCTCTATTTTGATCTTCCGTCATAACTGGTAAATCTAAATTCTCCAAGAAAGCATCAACCAGGTCTTCAGCAACAGGAGGACTGGAGTAAAGTTGTTCATAAAAACTCTCGAAGATCTGCTGAATTTTATCCTGTTTACTGTCTATGGTGTTTTTATGGAAGCCTTGTATTTTATTTATAGTTTTATCTGCTTGCAGCTTCTTCAGCTTCCTTGCTAGTACTTTAGTGAATTTAGAGCCATTCTCATTGTATCTTTGTTTAGTCTAAAGCATCTTTTTCTCTATGTCTATGTCTATATAGATACTGCCAATTTCATCTCTAATTTTCTTTATTCTTTGTAATGTCTTTGAGTCTCGATTCTGTGCATGACAAACCTCCAACAATTTTAGTTCATTCTGTAACTCAATCAATTTTCTATTCGTTGTTTTTTCTTAAGAGAGGCTACCGCTATTATCTTACCTCTTAGATAAGCCTTTGCTGCATCCCATAGCATGGGAGGAGAGACTTCGCCATTATCATTTTCTTTTATATATATTTGTATTTCATTACTCATTTGCTGTTTAAATAAGGGATCATTAAGAAGACTTGAGTTCAACCTCCATATGCTACTTTTGTGAGTATCACCAAATCCAATTGACAAATAAATAGGGGCATGGTCACTCAAATCTATTGTCCCAACATCGGCATCCATAATCTTTGATTTATCCTTGTTAAAAATAATGAAGTAATCAATTCTACTGTATACTTGGTGGGGGTTAGAATAATGTGTATACTGTCTAGCATTATGATACATTTCTCTCCATATATCTATTAGGCCAATGTCTTTCAGTAAGTCCCTAAATTTCTTATTAATAGCTTTAGATACAGGTTTATTGTTTGATACATCTAATTTTGGTAGTAGGTGTAAGTTTAAATCACCTGCACATATTAATACCCCTTCAGACTGACTGACTATTGTATCAAAAATCATCTTGAAAAAGTGAAAATCCCTTCCTGGAGGGGCATAAATATTAAACAGGGTGACTTCATTCCCAAGTATTGTCCCTCTTACCAAAATAAATCTGCCCTCCTTATCTTTTTGTTCACAAGGCATTTCAAAGGTAACCTTATTGGAGATCAAAATTGCAACCCCTCGGTTGTGTTTTAATTTGTTTGAGGAGAAAAATATTTTTGTAAAACCCATCTTTGTCAGTTTCTCATGTTCTCTGTCATTCAAATGAAATTCTTGTAGATATACAATATGTGCACCCTCTTTCTTCATTTTAGATAAAATCTTGCTGCATTTTACAGCATTTAGCATACCATGTACATTAAAGGAAACTACTTTAAGCATGCTACGTATCATTCTTTTTGTAGATCTGTCTGCCAAAATAACCCTGCTGTAAACAATCTCTCTGGTAAGATGTAAGAACAACAACATAGAACATCATAAAAACACTTAGAACTAAAACAGTCATCTGCCAAAATTTAACTTCCAGGGTAAGGGTCTCTGTTGAATGACCCTTTTTCTGACCAGAAAAAGCATCTGGACATGGAGGGAAAACCTCTCCGGGTGTTTGTAGGAGTAGGGCCCTCCTCAGCAGCATTGTCCATGTTAACTTTGTGTCCATCTGAGTGCAACGGTATAAAATAAAATGTGAATTTGTCCTCCAACTAAGTATTAAACTCAACAATTCAGGAAAATCAGTAAAGAAGTATCCATATTACTCTATCCATGAATGAACAGAATGAAATTCTCATGAGGAAATAAACAGCATAGTTCAGGAATTTCGTTAAGCTTCACTTTTAAATGTTATGTATTTACATCATCTTGCCTTGAATTGTTTTTTACCATGGAATATCAGCTTTTTCGCCAGATAGGTTACCTTAGATTGATTTTCGTTGCCGTTCTCATCCTTTTGGTTTTCAATGGGGAGTTTGGAGTCTGTACACCTGCAGCTTTTCTCTGATGTCCGCTTTTCTGGATGAGGCTCTGTCGCGCTGTGACCGACCTTCCCCCGTGGTGTGCCAGGCCTGGCTGTTAAGCAGCTCCGCTGGGTCCTCCAGTGGCAGTGCGACGTTCACCGGGGGACCTCTATCCTTCATGTCTCTCGTGGTCTCGTTGATCGTGTGGTAAAGTCGCGTTCCGTCCTCATAGAAGACATGGAGCTGGGCTGGATAGGGGGTCTGGAAGCAGATCTTCCTCTCTTTTAACATACGCTTCACCTCGTTGTATTCTTGTCATTTATTCAGATTTGTAGAGGGATAATCATGGTCAAAAAAGATTCTCTGGTTGTTAAGTAGAATCTCTCTCTTCTCCCAGGCTTTACATAGAACCTGTTCTTTTGTTTTGTACCGGTGAAATTTAATCACAATCGATCTCGGTTTGGCTGGAGCCGTGGGTTTAGGCGCGAGCGCTCGGTGTGCTCTTTCAATTTGTAGGTCTGTTGTCGGTGGAAAGTCCAGTTTATCACAGAGAAGTTTCTCCACAAAACTTATCATCGAACTACCTTCCTCATTTTCTGGTACATTGTGCATTCTGATATTCTCTTTTCTCGACCTTCCCTCTTGATCAGCTAGCTTGTCCTTGTGTTGAGCTTGGACCTTTAGCATGTTTCTCATCACCTGCTCCACAGCCTGCAGCCGCGTTTCAACCTCATCGATACGGCCTTCTGCCTCTCCAATCCTCTGGTTAGTTTTGTTCAGTTCATCTTTGATGTCGTCAAGCTGACGGCTGTCCTCTTTCCTGAAGTCTTGTATCTCCGTGAGAATCCTCTCCAAATTCACTTCTGATCTTTCACCAGCGTTTTGTTTTCCGCCCTCTTTCCCGTCGCTAGCTTGCATCTCGATGCCTCGTGTTGCCTCGTGTTTCCTCGTCCTCCTCAAGAAAAACCTGCGTAAACTTCTTACTTCTTTCCCTTGTTCCCATATTTATCCCTCAATCAATTAGTTTTAGCATAAAAATCGGTTTATTCACAAGAATTTGGGATATTTATAATTCTGTCGGAGGACAAGGTGCTCTAAGCTGCCATCTATAGTGGGGGCGGATCCAGAAGTCCCCCTATACATGTTTTTAGGAGAATTAACTTTTCAGAAATATAAAGTTTATCTGGAACGAACCAACTCACGTTGTGTATTGAGCCACAACAGTAATGGCTAATACACAACAGTAATGGTTGTGTGTGTGTGTGTGTGTGTGTGTGTGTGAGAGAGAGAGAGACACACACACAAGTAGTCTGCAATGCTAAACTGCCTCCTCTACTCTGCTTGTTTGTCTCTGACAGATCATTGTTACTTACTTTGAGGATGAACTGTCATTAGGTCCTTCAGGTTTGGGACGTTTTTTCCAGTTTATCTTCGGGAAACTGAAGAATGTTCTAAAAACTCTGTTCCCATCTGCAGCAGTTCTTTCTTCTGTGAACTCCGGTTCATACAGGTATCCTCTTGGCTCCACAGTGTATGGAACTTCATTGGCGCTGTCATAATCACTCGTTTTTAATTTCCTACGTTGTCTGTTCCTCACACCGCTAAGAGTCAGAACAAAAGAATTACAATACTTGACAAAAATTACACGAGGCTACAACCGGCGTCTGAAGTCACTAGCCTGTTATGTTGACAACAGCTGAGAGGGAGGTGGAGTGATTCAGCGGCTCGCAGCAGCGCTGCACGGAGGAATACGTGACGTGAGTCGGGTAGTTCCAGATAAACTTTATATCGCCGAAAAGTTAATGCACTTAAAAACATGTATAGGTAGCATACTCTTAAACTGTGGTATTAATTTTTGATGGGAGTTCTTGTAGGCGGAGAAAATGCCCTTTGTACTTGGTACCATACTTCCCTATTTGTGGCTGGTTCTGCGTAACAGACTCTTACAGACTGTGTCTTACTGAGGAAGAGGAGAGAACGTTCTACTGCATCTAATGTACTTAGTGGACATATGGAGCTCATACAACCCCACTTCAAAAAAAGTGAACTATCCGTTTAAAGCTGCTAAGATAAAAATGTTTACAGCTGCTGAGATAAACATTGTAGAAGGATAATGTCATGCTATGTGTTGTGGGTAACAATATTATGTCTCTTTTACGTATTTTTAATGATGGAATTTTGAACCATGGAATATTGGTCATGTAAAAATCTTTCTGTCATTAGTATTAGCTAGTAGTAGTACTTTTTTCATCTTATCAGACAAACATAGCAATACATTGTTGGTATCAATTAGGCACCTATTTTTCTGTATGTTGTATTAGTTTATGACAGTTCACCTTGTATATTAGACCTATATTATGCCTTGGGGTTCTTTTCCTCTTATATCCTCCATAATGATATGCTAATATTTACCTTTGACGAAGCTTTTATATTTCTTTAGATAGGTGTACACATAAAAATAAAAACCAGCATGTGATATGTAGAGATCCTCACTGAATGAAGACATGAGCACAGAATGTATTACCTATTTAGTGTCTCATAGTAGTTAGATAGGACCACGGACTGTCTGTTCACAGACTGTATTGATAATGTTTTATATAATCCCACAATGTAGTTAGGATTATCACACAAAATAGTATGCATACAGGGCTTTTTGTTATACTTTTGGTAATTTTATATGTGTCAAAATACATTGATCTCACAAACTCTATTAACAGATTATTGCATACACCATAGAGCCTGAATACATACCTAATGGAGATCATGGTTCAAAGTTGCAAATATTAAACTAAGGACAAGTATTTCAAGAAAGAACATAATGAACTAAATAATCCCACAGCGTACAGATCTCTCTGCACCCAGAGAGGGACAGGAAAGCACGACCATATTTGGAACTAAGTGGGAGGCCATCTTGGAGCATGTCAGCCATTTTGTGTACAACCATAGAATTTAGACAGAAATATGCCTGGTTGTGCCTTATAGCTGAAAATAAATAACTTCTGGACTCCATGGGATTGTATAAAGGCCTATGGGAGGAGAACTTACACAATTATAATTAAGAATTAAAGAAAGTGAATGTTGAAAGGAGAGGGGGAGGGACCCTCCTGGAGCCTTCGGGAAGACGGGAGGAGTCCCTCCCATCGGCTATATAACGTACATACCATAATTTAAACTTCAGTTGTTTTGGGGTGTCACGACCCGAAGCAACTCCCATTTGTTATTGTTCACCTTGTGACTTTAATAAACGTAGCTTGTCAAACTGGAATTTGCCTGCGTTCGTGCTTCCTTGGAGATCGAGAGCACCGATATGAACTAGACCTTATTTACACCAGTGTTATCTTAGCTGCCATTTTCGCTCAGAAATACGAGCCAACTCATTCAGTATTTACTACTTAAATAAGAAGACACTACAACATGTTCACAGCTGCTGTGATAAACATGTTGACAGAGTTTACATGGAGACCACCATCGGCTGGACTCAGAGGATGACCTCAGAACCAAATGGCAGACAAACTCAGGCTTCTCTCATGTTTACGATGGTTCATGACATGGAAGCTACACTGTGGCATGTTTGCTGTTGTTCTGATGTGTGTTTTGGCATAAGATTGTGTACTAGTGTGTATAGTGTGTATCATTGTGTTTATTTGACCATTACTGTACACTGTTTGTTATTTGTTGTTGTGTACTGTTGTGTGTTATCATTATTACATCTGTGCATAACTGTGTTATAATGATTGCTGTTTGTTGTTGTTTGTTGATGCATGTCTTACCCTCCAGGGTGTAGATGTCTCTGCCCCAGGGGTATCTGGGAAACCTTTTGATGTCCTCCTCAGTCCTGGTGGCTTCTGGGAAAAACTCGTATTTGATGAGCTCTCTGAGGACAGACAGGTGGTTAACGACCCCTTTTTCCAATTACAGGGCAGACACACAAATCACAGTGTTTGAAGATTTAACATGATAATCAACTAGAAAAGCACTCAGAGAGCGCAGACCTCCGCCAAGCAGCTTTGGTCCACTTTGGCGAAAATTGTCCTATCTGGCAATGTTAAAGAATCCTTTAAAAAATTCCTGGATCCAGACGGTGATCCGGATCATCCCCAAAATTTAATCAGTTCCTCCATATCCCATTTCCGACAATTCCTAAAAAAATTTCATCCAAATCAGTTCAGAACTTTTCAAGTTATTTTGAATACAAACAAACACACAGACAGACGGATAAACGCCGGCAAAAACATAACCTCCTTGGCAAAGGAAATAATCAATCATCAAAACGTGGAGCCTCACACCTTCAGGCTGATTCTAGATTTATTTCTGATTGATCAGGATCATCAGTATCTATATGGAGGTAAGTCTAAGAAATGCAGCCTAATGCCTGAATCCAGTTTTCTGGAACTTCTGGTGCTTGATCAGGTGAACAGGGATCAGGAGTCACAAGTTCTGGGACACTTTATCTCACTCCGACCTGTCTCTTCATCATGGAGACCATTTCTGCTCGCATTCTTACTCTGGAGTCCTTCATCATCTCCAAACATTTGTTCAGTTTGTTGGATGTTCTCAGAAGTTTCTGATGGTCATGGTCGCCAAGGACATTCATCATCTTGGATGTCCTCTCTGCTATCACCAAATCTTTGGTGCCATTCAAACACACATGGCCTGCAGTGTCCCAAACCTCAGTTAATGATCCAGAAGATTCACCTGATGTTTCATCAATATAAACAAAAATCTACAGTTAAAGTGAGTCAGCTGTAAACTGATCATTTCTGATCTCTCAGCAAAAACACTTCAGTGAATCAAAGACATCATTACTGTAAATCACAGCAGCTGAACATGCAAGCTTTAATATAAAAACACAGAGACTGTGGACCACAGGATCACCCTCAGAGGATCTGGATCAGGATTTAACATACAGACCTTGTACAGCATGAGCTGCTGTCATCATGGAATCAGGTGTGTTAAAGACCCGTCTGACCAATCAGAGAGCAGATCTTCTGACTGTGATGTTTCGAGATGATCACATGATCATCATCAATAATTTGAGCACATGGGGCTTCACAGACTCAGAGCATTTGATACTGGTTTTCTTGTCAGGATCTGATCTATCAGGAGCTAATCTATCCGGATCAATAAATCTTTATCTGAGCACAATGCTGCTGTCTCCATGGCAACAGGCGTGTGTGTGGCCTCACTCACTGGCTGATGTTGGCGATGGTGTCCATCCAGCTGCGGATCCGGACTTTGTTCCTGATGTTTGGCGGATTACTGAACTCATGGACCAGAGCGATGTGGTATGGGTACGGACCCTGAAACAGCTGCCGCTCCAGGGCCACAGAGTCCACCTAAGGTGGAGGGGGGAGACAACGTGATAAAAAAATAACCTGTTAAAATTCCTCCTAAATTAATAACCCTTACTACAACCTCTTCAGAGGGTTGATGTTTCAGGAGAGACATCAGACTGAAGCCTCATCCACACCTGCAGAAGAACCCTGGACTGATCCTGGAATCTACCCAGGTGAGCTGCAGGTGTGCACCCAAACAAGAGGTCTGACTTTGCCCTGATTTACCTGCCCATGGATCCAGTTCTCTATGCTCCTATGAGGTCTTCGGGTGGACAAAAGCTGCACTTCCTGTTCTGCTTTCACAATAAAAGCCTAGACAAACAGTCAGAAATGTACACCTCTCTAACATCCATGTCCAGTCATCAGCTTCCATGGTAACAGCTGAGCGGACAGGTGACCCACCTGGTGCATGGGGCGCATATAAATGATGCGGTTCCTCTCTGGAGGCATCCTGAGGATCTGGTCCAGGACCTGCTCCATGTCCAGCTTCTTACACTGAGCAAAGTCGAACCTGTTCACAATGGGGGCGGAGTCTACCTGCAGCTGCTTCAACACACGACATCTGGTGGCTACATAAAAACACACAACTAAATGAACACCTGGATATATACACACAGTATAAATAAAGTCAACATATATTAATTTATATTTAATAAAACATGTATACTATAAATAAAGTAAACATATAATCATTTAGATTTAATAAATGTATGTATACTGTAGATAAAGTATATATACAGACGTAGACAATATTGTTGGTACCCTTCTGTTAAAGAAAGAAAAACCCACATGGTCACTGAAATAAGTTGAAACTGACAAAAGTAATAATAAAAATGTACTGAAAATTAACTAATGAAATTCAGACATTGCTTTTGAATTGTGGTTCAACAGAATCATTTTAAAAAACAAACTAATGAAACTGGCCTGGACAAAAATGATGGTACCCTTAACTCAATGTTTTGTTGCACAACCTTTTGAGGCAATCACTGCAATCAGGTAACTCTCAATGAGACTTCTGCACCTGTCCACAGGTATTTTGGCCCACTCCTCGTGAGCAAACTGCTCCAGCTGTCTCAGGTTTGAAGGGTGTCTTCTCCAGACTGCATGTTTCAGCTCCTTCCACAAATGTTCAATAGGATTTAGATCAGGGCTCATAGAAGGACACTTCAGAATAGTCCAATGTTTTGTTCTGAGCCATTCTTTGGTGTTTTTAGCTGTGCACCTTTGAACATAGAGCTGATGTGACTTGCCAAAAAGCTCCAGTTTTGTCTCTTTTTGACATTCCGACTTCCGGCGGAACCCATGTGCGAAATAGACGTGTAATTTTCTGCTCCGTCTCAATCGGCTTGAAATCACCCCCCAAACTGAGAATTTCAACTCGCTAACTTGTACAGCAGGAAGATGAGTGGGAACAAGTTACAGAGAGGCCAGAAAAGCTCGAAAAATCAATTGACTGTACAGTTAACAACAAAGAAAGACCAAATGGACACCTCCGTCGATGAAAATAGCGCTGAGCTAACTAGCAAAGATGCTAGTCAGCCCAGAGACGAGCTGCTTTGTGAAATCTACTCCATCTCGAAAGACCTCCGCGAGTTCAAAAGCGACATACACACAGCTATCTCCAAACTTAAGGGAGATTTAAGGAAGGACCTGAAAGATGAGATGACAACGCTAAAACAGGAGCTTAACCATAAGCTAGTAGAAATGGGGGCGACACAAGCTCGGGCTATTGCAGAGGCAGAGGAGCGCATTTCCGAAGTTGAAGCGAGCGGCCCCATAACTAAAGAGACCCTGCTCTGTCTGCTATAAGAACAACGCAAACTGCAGCAAAAGGCGACCGATCTGGAAAGCAGGTCCAGAAGAAATAATATCTGGATGTATGGTGTGCCTGAGGACGCTGAGGGTGACTCCATGATAAAGTTTGTTGAAAATTTACCGACGACTGAGCTTCCCTTACCTGAAGGTATGTCTCTTAAAATCCAGTGTGCTCACAGAGCTTTGGCTCAGAAGCCGGGGCCCGATGCTACCCCACGGTCTGTTGTCATAAACTTCCTCCAGTTTGATGTTAAAGAAACTGTCCTCAAACTAGCTTGGAAAAAGAAGGTCCTCGTTAACAACAAGCAGGTGTTTTTCGACCACGACTACGCCTACGAGGTCATGGAGAAGCGTAGAGCTTACGGAGGAATTAAAAAGGCACTTAAAGAACAAGGTATTCGCTCCAGACCCCATTCACGAGGATCCGCATCCATTGGAATACCGGCCCACGGACCTAAGAGGATGCACAGGCAGCTGCGCTGGAGCTGAAGGCGCGTGGGATTTCCGTAAATACCGCTGGAGGGGAGCCGGGTTCCAGTATGGAGGAGCGTATACTGGAGGCGTTTCCATGGCAACAGGCAGACGCAGGAGGCAGAGCGAGACGAATGGAGACGTGCGTGAGAGATAAGCTACAGGAGTTTAGGAGGGCATCCAAACAGTAATCGATTGGTGTTCATACGGTAAAATAACTGAATACACCGGACATAACAATGTAACTGTATGTGCTACTCTATCCTCTCATTTAAAAGTAATGTAAGGTGCTGATTGAGCAGGCAAATGTTATGACTTTATGTTGGACTCATCTAGAGGTTGTGGAATGTACATGCTGGACAGTCATCCCACCACTAGGGAGGGCCCCAACCATTCGGGGGGTTATAACCCTCCACCTCCCAACAGGGACCTTAGAGGGACAACAGCCCCTCTGCTCCGGGGAGTCTACACTTCTGTTCTAATGTTACTGAAGTTATGTTATTGTTCTACATTACAAGCAGGAGAGGTTTGTTTCTCCATTTTCATTGTGAAGGATGTGCACTTGAGTTCATTACCACAGGCATATAATGTTGTACTTAGACCTAATCATTTGGTGACTGACACAATATGGTAAAGTTTATTTCATTAAATGTTAATGGGCTTCTTAGTCGAATTAAACAATTCAAAATTCTTACAAAATTAAAGAGAGAAAATATAGACATTGCATTTTTGCAAGAAACTCATATGACGGGAAAAGATCTCGAAAAACTTAAAAGACAAGGATTTAAATATGTGTTTGCTTCATCGAATGGATCAAAACACACGAGAGGGGTTGCTATACTTATTTCTGGGAGAATAATATATGAACATATATGTACAACTAGTGATAAAGAAGGCAGATTCATAATGATAAAAGGAAGAGTTGATGGGAACTTATTCACCTGCTACAATGTATATATTCCCCCGGGGTCAGAACCTGATTTTTATATACGAATATTAGATAAGATTGCAACAGAAACCCAAGGGACTCTCATATGTGGAGGAGATTTTAATATCACTCTGAATCCTCGTCTTGATTCTTCAGGAACAAGAACATCGCAAACCCAGAATATAACTCAGAAAATAAACTCGATGATGTTAGAAATAGGACTAATTGATGTCTGGAGACAGCTGAACCCATCTACCAGGGACTATACCTTCTCATCTCCACACTCAACATATTCAAGAATTTATTACTTTCTACTGTTTGGTACAGATTTTAGTAAAGTGCAACACTGCTATATTGGAACAATAGATTATTCTGATCACTGCTCATTATATTTATCCCTAATGACTACATACAGACATAAACTTACTCACTGGAGGTTTAACTGTAGCATATTGAACAGACACAGAACTGAAAGATTTGCAAAAGGCATATCAGATTACTTAGAACACAATGTCAATGGTGAGGTGACTCCACCTGTCATCTGGGATACCTGTAAAGCAGTAATGAGAGGAAAAGTGATTACTGTAACTTCATTTCTTAAGAAACAAAGAATGGAAAAACTCAACCGCCTGCAACATGATTTGAAAAAATTAGAATCCAAACATAAAGACTCCAGGGACCCTAAAATGAATCTAGAAATGTCAAGCAAAAGAAATCAGATTGAGGAAATAAATAGACAAGAAACTCAGAAGAAATTAATATATATTAAACAAAATTTTTATGAAGGCGGTAGCAAGTATACAAAATAATTGTCCCATAAATTACGAAAACAACAGGCAGATAATACAATATATAAAATAAGGGACCCCGAATCTAAGGAAATCTACCATCAAATGAAGGACATTAAAGAATGCTTTAAGAACTATTATAAAAATTTATATTCACAACCTCACACAGATAATGACCACAAAATGGAGATGCTATTCGAATCACTAAAGTTACCAACTCTTACTGAAGATCAGAATAAAGGACTAACTTCACCAATAACAAAAGAGGAAATTTATTCAGCCATAGCTAGGTTAAAAAATAACAAGTCCCCAGGAACCGACGGATTTACGTCAGAGTGGTACAAAAATCTAAAAGATGCTCTGATACCTATTTTACTTAAAACATTCAATTGGGTTCTGACAAAGGGGAAATTCCTGACTCATGGAATGAAGCAATTATATCAGTGATACCAAAGGGTGAGAAGGATAAACTAGACTGCGCAAATAATCGACCAATTAGTGTTTTGAATGTTGACTATAAATTATTTACTTCAATTATCGCTAAAAGACTTGAAAAAAATTTTACCAAAGGACATTCCCCCAGAAGCTTTGTGACTTGTCAATATGCATTTTGGCAAATTCCAGTCTCACTTTTTTATGATTTGCTTTCAACAGTGGTGTCCTCCATTAAGTCCACTTTGGCTCAAACAGTGACGGATGGTGTGATTTGATACTGATGTACCTTGACCTTGGAGTTCACCTCTAATCTATTTGGAAGTTGTTCTGGACTCTTTGGTTACCATTCGTATTATCCGTCTCTTCAATTTGTCATCAATTTTCCTCTTGCAGCCACGTCCAGGGAGGTTGGCTACAGTCCCGTGGACCTTAAACTTCTGAATAATATGTGCAGCTGTAGTCACAGGAACATCATGCTGCTTGGAGATGGTCTTATAGCCTTTACCTTTAACATGCCTGTCTATAATTTTCTTTCTAATCTCCGGAGACAACTCTCTGCTTAGCTTTCTGTGGTCCATGTTCAGTGTGGTACACACCACCATACCAAACAGCACAGTGACTACTTTTCAGCCTTTAAATAGGCAGACTGACTGATTACAAGCTTGAAGACACCTGTGATGCTAATTACAGGACACACCTTAGTTTAACATGTCCCTATGGTCAAATCATTTTCTGTCTTTTCTAGCAGTACCATCATTTTTGTCCAGGCCAGTTTCATTATTTTGTTTTTTTAAAATGATTCTGTTGAACCACAATTCAAAAGCAATGTGTCATTTTCATAAGTTGATTTTCAGTAAAGGACCTCTTTCACAATACATGTAATTTTGCCCACAGCCCAGTTTTTTGTTTATTGTGTGGTATTTGTAGTACACCCAGAGACTCCCAAGAATATACCTTTAGAAAATCCAAAAGTCATCCAGGGCCTGTACTATGACCTATTTTATGATCATTGCCATAGGTGTGAGCCAGGGTGCACACTTTACCCCAAAACTTACTCAAACACAAATAATAAATTATCAAATTGGGTCAAATCACCTTCACTGAAGTCTGGTGCATCTTTTGTAATCAAATGTAAAGCTAAGTATTACAATTGAAAGAAGTTATTGAATTTCAACTGGAAAAAAAATAGTTTTTTTTATGATTTTTTCAACAAATTCAATTCTTTGGAGATGTGTCTGACCAACTTACAGTTGCTGTACACCTAAAATACTTACAAATTATTTGGCCACATATATATTCTCAAAGTGGGAAAAAAATCATCAAATTCTGAGACCGGTAAAGTTGTTCAATTAACAGGTTGGGTTACTGTGGTAGAATCAGGATACTGTTCCATGTCTTGTATTATATCAAGGGTAATGTTTTATTTCATGCAATTTGCAGCAAATGAATATTAACTTCAATTTAGTATTGTGCATTCAATTGAATTATATTTTTTTTCAAAATGTTTTTCATTTAAAACAGAAAAGGTATGCAGGGCCTGTAATTCCTCTTTTTTAAAATATCATCCAACACAATGCTAATCAACACTGCAATACATGCTATATATTTCAAATGAATAAATGGGATAGTGGTGCATCTCCTTGTATGATAGAGTAGTACGTTCAAGCTGAGGCAATATGCTATTGTTGACCTTCACGCTTGTGGTCAAGACGAGTTTAGTCAGTTCTGCCATTCTGTAAAGAATTGTTGTCCAAGCAACATATGTCCCTAGCTAGCTAGTATCAATTTGTCATTTGAGTATAAACAACATATATTCTGCTGCAAGTGTTATATTCAGCAGATTTCTTTTTAAGTATAGCTGTTCATATACAGTGTCTTCTGTTACCACAATTTAGTGTGCACACATGTACATTTTATGAAAAAATTGTGCATCTAGTACAATAGTAAGTGGTATCTATACCTATAACTATACCTTTTTGTTGTTAGTGTATTTTCCAGGTTTGTTTCCCTGAGAATACCAATATATATTTAAATCCTCCAGATAATTTATTTTCATATTGTTTGAAGTTAAAATGGACGGGGTTTGTATTATACCCGATTGTAAAACCAGGTTCAAAGATAAAGGGAAGAACTTAAAATCTGGAAGGAGTCTAGATTCTCCCAGTAACAACTGGTTAAAGCAGGTGCTTAGTAAAGAAGGACTGAATGTTGAGAGTGGAAGTAAGCTGTGTCTAAAATGCTACATGAGATATCTTAGAAAAAGGCCACGCCCTGACTCAAAAGAAGACACTCACAGTGACAATGAATCCACAGGCATCTGTGATTCATTTGAGATTGAGGATAGCCCCACTAATCCTGGAACTAACCGATCTGTTATACCTCTTATCCAAATCAAAGATTTGAAGTATGCTTCCTCTTCACATCGTAAGTGTTCTTTGTGTTTAGAGTACAATGACAACTGTATAAACATTCCTAAGTCTGTTCGTCACTCTCTTATCATTGAATGTTCACTTTGGTGCCCGCCTGATACTCGTGTTTGTTCTGAACACCTCATCGGGAGTTTTCTACACCCTGACACAAAGATAAATATGCACAGTCGTATTCCTCTGGAAAGTAAACTGAATGAATCTATTTCTCCAGTTGTTATTAATGATTTGCTTGAAATTGTACATGAAGTATCCAAACATGAGACATCACCCAAACTGAAGTTTGAAACCTTGTCAGATTCTGACTGCCATGCATGGACTGGCTGGACATTGGTGCAATTTAAGAACATGTATGACATGTGTGAATCTGATCTTGTTTCAGGTTCAAGTGATAGTTCCAGAGCAATAGATTTGCTTCTTTACTTTTGGGCAAAACTGAAAACAAACCTTTCATGGAATCAAATGACCATGCTTACTAATCTTTCCCAAGCTACACTGTCAAGATATTTTCATACAATTGCAGATATATTGAACACAATAGTTGTTCCCAAATACCTTGGCACAAATCATATTTCACGCCACGATGCCATAACTCACAACACTGTCTTTACTAAAGCTTTTTATGGTGACCAGGTCACTCTTATCTTAGATGGTACATATATCTACCTCAACAAATGCAGTGATCATCAGTTTCAAAGGGCATCTTACGGAGGACAGAAAAAACGAAATTACCTAAAATTCATGTCAGTTGTACTGCCTGATGGATATGTTTTAGACACTATTGGCCCCTACCATGGTAACGTAAATGATGCAACAATAACTCGGCTCATCATGGAAAAAATTGAAATATTGAAATCTTGGTTAGAAGCAAATGACAATATGATTGTAGATCGCGGTTTCAGGGATGCCTTAGATCTTCTTGCTAAGTTGGGGTATGATGCTAGAATACCGTCATTTTTACCAACTGGTAAATCCCAATTGGATTCCTCGACAGCCAATAGTGATCGTTGCTGTACCAAAACAAGATGGATAGTAGAGTCCTACCACGGGCGTATAACATGCGGTACATACCAAATCAAACAGTCCCCTGGCTACATTGCTGAGCATCAAAAAAATGATGGTGACTATGAGATTTGGGTTTACCAGCATGATGCTGATCTCATTAGGGGACAGATTCATTCTCGTCACAGATCTCAAATAAAATACAATGTTTGGATTCAATTTGACAAGAATGCATCAGATGATCCTGTGAAGGCATATTATTGTCTTTGTCCTGCTGGAAAGAGAACCTCTGGCATGTGTGCACATGTTGCATCTGTAATCTATTATTTGGGATATTATAAACATTTTCAAAATCAGAAACCCCTCCAACCATACACAAGCAAATTCAAAGACTCCATTCTATGAAATAACCAGCCAATCATACATCTTATGGATTTCTCAGATCCCCTTTCCCTCACTATAGTTCCAGTCTACAAATTAAAATTGTCCAAGCCGTTGCTATGCAAAAAGACACGAAGGCCATAAAACAGATTACATGTATATATAAGTACTAGAAACAGAAATTGACAGAAGTAATGTTTATGTATTGCTGTCATTGTAGATATATACAATCTGATTACAACAATCCAAAACATAAAACAGATTACATGTATATAAGTACTAGAAACAGAAATTGACAGAAGTAATGTTTATGTATTGCTGTCATTGTAGATATATACAATCTGATTACAACAATCCAAAACTGCATCGGTTTTTACTTGTATCAATGGCTCATTATTATCTCATCACAAAGGCATAATATACAGGCCCTTTGTGGCTGTTCAATATTAAAATGAATAACATTTCATGTGAAATGTTTGTTTTGAATCTAGCATTCAAATTCTAAAAGAAATCATACTTAAAGGATGAATTCTGAACAAATCTTTAAAGGTTCCCTGATATACAAGACATGGAACAGTATCCTGATTCTACCACAGTAACCCAACCTGTTAATTGAACAACTTTACCGGTCTCAGAATTTGATGATTTTTTTCCCACTTTGAGAATATATATGTGGCCAAATAATTTGTAAGTATTTTAGGTGTACAGCAACTGTAAGTTGGTCAGACACATCTCCAAAGAATTGAATTTGTTGAAAAAAATCATAAAAAAAACTATTTTTTTTCCAGTTAAAATTCAATAACTTCTTTTAATTGTAATACTTAGCTTTACATTTGATTTCAAAAGATGCACCAGACTTCAGTGAAGGTGATTTGACCCAATTTGATAATTTATTATTTGTGTTTGAGTAAGTTTTGGGGTAAAGTGTGCACCCTGGCTCACACCTATGGCAATGATCATAAAATTGGTCATAGTACAGGCCCTGGATGACTTTTGGATTTTCTAAAGGTATATTCTTGGGAGTCTCTGGGTGTACTACAAATACCACACAATAAACAAAAAATTGGGCTGTGGGCAAAATTACATGTATTGTGAAAGAGGTTCTTTTTATTTATTATTACTTTTGTCAGTTTCAAGTCATTTCAGTGACCATTGTGGGTTTTTTGTCCATGTCTGTATATTTATACATATATGTATACTATAAATAAAGTAAACATATATTTATTGATATTAAATACATATATGTATACTAAGGATAAAGTATACATACAATTATTTATATCTAAAAAATATATGTATACTATAAATATAGTATACATATATTTAATAAATATATGTATACTATAAATAAAGTACGCATGTATGTATGAAATAGGAATGCTAAACTCATCATATCAGTCTGAGCTGCTTTAAAATGCACACACACTGACTTTAACGCCATTTGTATCAGCTTTGTTACCATGGATGAACATCATCTTGGGACAGTCTTTGAGGACCAGGTCAGTGATCCCACAGTTTGTCAGAGTGACTCCCACCAAGTTCTTACTCTTCAGGGACAGGACCTGAAACACACACACGATTAATGAAGACCAGGATGGACCTTCATGTCAGAGGACAGATTTAAAGACAATAACACGCATGATTATTTTTATGTAATCATGTAGTATGACCTTATACAGACAGTTGTACGGATGATCCGTCCCTTTGCTGTCTAAAGACGACCAGCCAACCCACTCATACAGACATAATGAGATGAATGATAGCCCAGACCAAGTACTACAGCCCAAAGCAGCACAGTACAACATTTTAGTGAGGATGAAGAATGTGAAGAACATCATCATCATCAATTGAGGACATAGATGATGCCTGAATCTGTTGCTTCCTTGCAACAACAGAAAAACAGAATTAGAAGAAACAAAGGTATGAACACTCAATCACTCACTCTTTAAGTTAAGACTCATGATTTTAGACCTTGAAAAAGGCTTCATCCATGTTATGTTGGCATTTAGGTTGCGTTTCAATGTACAGAGGTGTCTCTAGATCAGGGGTGGTCAACGTGGTGCCCGTGAGCACCTGATAGCCCTCAGGAAGCCCCCGCATTGCCCCCTGGGACATTCTGAAAATAGCACGTTACCACCAAAGAGCTTGCAAAAAAGCACCTTTTTTATTTTAATTTCTATGTTTAGCAAATAAATCATACTCATATCAATACAAAAAACAGCACATTTAACATGTGTGTACTATCTAAAACTGTCCATGTTCTTTTAAACTTTGACCTGTAAGGGGTCAAAGTTTACGTTGATGCACCTACATTCCCACTGATACATGCCAGGACCCTTACAGTGCCACCTGTACAAAAAAAAATCACAAAAGTGTGACTGTTGTACATGGTAATCAAGATCATAAATAGATCATAAAAGATCTATGTAACTTATATGGTCTCATATTATTAACCATTACCAGTAATTATAGTGAGGAATCATTAAAAGTAAAAAGTAAACATTCAGAGCCATACGGAGCCTATTAAATGCATAATATCGACCATTTTAGGGTAAACTATATACATTTATTTTACTCTGAATCATTAAACAAACAACTGGCCCTCCATAATACTCCTCACTTTTAGGGTAGCTCTCAGGCTCAAAAACATTGGTGATCCCTGCTCTAGATGATGTGAAATGCTGCTTGCAATTTATTTACTGTAATTTCTAAGGGGGGGGGGTATATAAAACTGTATCATCAGCAAAGAAGTGAAACAGCATGTTAATGATCCTGCTTAAATAATGAATAGAGTCAGACCTAGTATGTGCCCATGTGGCTCACAATTTTAAGTAGTCAAAAAAAAACAGACAACAAGCTACCAACTTTAACACATTGCTTTTGCCGACTAAAGTAATTTTCAAACCATTTTAGTGCCTTTCGAAGAAAACCCCATTTTAGCCAGCCTCTGTAAAAGGACAGAGTGGTTGATGGTATCAAAAGCCTTCAATGAATCTAAAAACAGCCCAGTGCAGTGTTCTTCAGAGCCATCAGCATTGATCAGGTCAGTTTAGACCTTAGCTGTTGCTGGGACCGTACTGTGTTTTTTTCTTAAAGCCAGACTGTAAGTCATTTAAAATGCTGTGTCATCATAGAAAATCTTTAACTGATTTTCCATAAGTCCTTGCAGTAGCTTAGCTAACACAGAAAGCTTAGATATGGGTCTGTAGCTGCTCCAAATAGAAAGGACTCCAGGTTTGATATTGGAGTAACAAAAGCTGCAGTCCAGTCCTCAGGTATCTCACTGTTTTCCTGTGTCGGATTAAAAATACACGAGAGGCTCAGCAGTTATTTCAGAGGCTGTTTCTGAACCGTATGGATCCAGACCCTCGGGACTGGCTGATTTTGGTGTACAACTTCATTAAAGCATCAAGCTCTTTATTCACACCTAAAGGATGCAGATCAGAATCAGAGTACACTGGCAGCTCTTCAGCAAAGGAGGGACGTACAGCAACATTCAAACGTACTTGGTTTTCAAACAGTGGGCTGGAGAATACAAAAGGACAATCTAGGGACTTCAGCATTCTCATTTTTTCTGTAGTTATGTTACTTCATGAATCAAGGCAGGGCAGGGCGGAGGCTGTCCATTGCCAGATGACATTTCATTTACAGCCTTCCAAGATTTTGAGGGATAATTTAAAGTACGTCATTTGTTTGATTCAAAAGTCTGATTAAGCCTGAAGGTTAACAAAGCACATTGATTTCTGAATTGTCTGAAATATGTCCAGTCCTTCTGGGATTTGCATTTTCTTGCTCCTGCCCATGCTACATTTGATTTATGGATAATTTCAGAAAGTTCATCTGAAAACCTAGGATATTCTTTACCCTATATCTTAAATTTTCAAGAGGTGCATGCTCATTTAAAATGTCAAAATAGTTATTTTAAATATGAGAAAGCCACATCAGGGTCAGGAGTTAGACAGAGGCTCTCGCAGCCCCTCAAGTAAAGGTAATTTAAAAATGCCCGTTAACAGAAATGATTAAATGTCTTTTAAATCTGCAGCTTGTATTTTGAGAGCTTTGCATTGCTATCAGCATCAGTTACACTGCGGTCGCCGACATCATTAGCAAACACAGCAGAGGCTCTTGTTCTATGAGGAGCGTTTGATAAGAATAGATCAGAATAGAGTAGACCTCTCTGTCTCAGGTTTGGTCTTGATCTTTATAAACAAAGTCAAGTTTCTGAAAATCTGAAATGGGGGTTTCCAGATGCCAAAACATAAGCATGACTATGCATTAAGTGTGTGTGTATAATATACACAGTTTGTGTCTTTCTTTCACTGAGCAAGCATTTTGATGTACGAACACAGTCATTTAAGAGACACAAGCTTGAAGGATGATTGTAGTTTGCTTGCTGTAAAATAAGTTGTGCGTCTGTGAACACCATGGTTGTTGATTGTAGTAAGGCAAATCATTACCAAGAGTATTATAATCCCCAAGATGAAAAGAGATTTAGCTCTGAAGCACCTGATCCAGGCACCGGACATGGCTCTGGAGAAGCCGAAAGATAGATCACTTGCAGGAAGTAGGCCAACAGCCACGAATAAAGGAGACTAATCCAAAGGAAGATGTCGAGGCAACCATTGAAGGCTCCTTAAAGCAGATGAGAGACCCAGGTTTGTGAATGCTACATGATCAAGCACCATGCAGGCCACCGCTTCAGGAAATTCATAAATATCTACACAAACAATCCTGGTTATCCGTGAGCCGAATAAGCCAAAACAAAAACATTAAAATGTTCTCATGAAAATCAAAAGTTCATCTAAATTTTCAAAGGTAAGAAAAACATAAACACACTGGACCACACATGTTGCTGCCATCTTTGAATGACCAGCTATGGTCATTGTAGACCTCTAGGTCCAGAGGTGGACATGTGACTCAGTAGATGTATAATAAGAGCATAAAACACACTCTGACCCTCCAGGCCATGATGAGATCCTCAGTCCCTCACCTGAACATGGTCGTCCTCTGTGACAGGGTCTGACGTGCTTGTCGATTTGTCAGATGTTCGTTTTCTCCTCACAGATACTCGAGGTCTGGACCTGCAAACATCTACAACACCATCAGGAGGAACATGTTATTCTAAGGATGGAGGAAGAAGAGGATCCTGACTGTTTAAGGTCTACCTGCTGTTATCATGGTGACCAAACACGGATCCCTAACAGCTGTTAGCGTGTCTCACCTGTGTCAGGTAGAAGGCTCACAGAAGATGTCCTGCTGCAGGATCGGGTCAGAGGTCTTCTGGGGACAAAGTCCTGGTCCCTGTGTGGTCCCTGCTGCTGTAAACCTGATCCAGCTGGTGGTCTCTCACTTGGCCTCTCCCCTGGTCTCCTGGGTGCCCCTCTGGTTTCAAGACCTCCCACAGCAGCAGGGTGGCGCTCTGATCCCTCTGTGGTCCTGGTTCCTGTGGACCGGTCTACGGTCCCTCCCCTCCCTGACCCCCCCACAGACCCAAAACCTGGTCTCAGTCCAGTCCTTGCTCCTGTCCCAGTGCTCCCCATCCCCCGAGCTGGTCCAGGATCTAACCCAGGTCTGGAGAGTGTCTCTGAAGGTTCAGTACTGACCCCCTTGCTGCTGGACCTCCTGTTGGTCTCCCCTGCAGCCTTTAGGTCAGCTTTAATCTGCTCACTGCTTACCTGACAGCTCTTCTCACAGCTGCTGCAAGCCTGAGACCCTTCAGGGTCCACTGATGGGGACCCTGCATGAGGCCCGGCATGATGTGCTACCAGTGACCCTGCATGAGACCCCAGACAGTCCACTGATGAGGACCTTGCATGAAGTTTCTCACAGTCTGCAACCAGGGACCTTGAATGAGACCCCTCATGGTCCCCTACTGAAGACCCTACCAGAGACCCTGAATGAGGTCCTTCTTGGTCCTCCCCCAGAGACTCTGCATGAGCCTCAACCTTAGCCCCTTCCTGAGTCCCCAACAGAGACCCTGCATGGTCCCTTACCTGAGACCCCACCTGCACTCCCTGAGCCTCGACCTTAGCTTCAACCTGAACCCCCACTTTGGACCCTGCCTGGGCCCCCACTGGTGGCACCTCATAGTCCCCTAAGGATCTCTCAGGTGTAGAGACCATGGTGCTGCGCCGCAGGGGGGTCTTCCCTTTACCTGTAACACACAATCAGATGAACCGACAAGTCATGATCGAATACACACCAGAGGTCAAACACTGTTGGGCTTTAAGGTCGATACCAAAATATGGAACCAACATTCAGTTAAATAGTGGAAATCTGTGCAAAAATGTTTATCATAAAATATCACAGGACTGAGCTTAAGTGATAAGAAAACGTGTCCGCTCCTGTCACATCCTTAACATGAATAACAACAGTAATAAAGGAGAGTTCAACTTCCTGTCGGGTCCTGGAGGAAATACAAAATGCAGCCCTTGCATTTCCATGTGTACAACCAAACACATTTTTAGAAATGCTCATCTCATAGCCCCAACTCCCCCTGAAACTGAATGTGCTACAGTGCTAACCCCAACAGTTATAAACAATGGCAGAATTAAGTGTTGCGTTCATGAAAAGAGGATACTGAGTTTTTTTTTGGCCTTTACAGCACCCTAACAGTGTTACAGTGTCATTTCCCAGACACGTTTGTCCAGAGCAACGTACATCTAAGATCAAGAAGATGAGCAAGAATCTGAACCAGAGGAACAACATTAGTAAGAGAAACAAACTGCTTCAAGTCCATTTGGATACAGGAGCTGCCATGTAGCGTTTGAGTCAGTGGCATTTTTTTTAAAAACAAGTAATTGACAGAGAACCTTGTCAAGTTCCCTCAGAATCATCATCATCAAGTCCTCCTGTCATTGACATCAACATCATATTAAGCATCAACATACTCAGCATTGAGTTGATCATAAATAACTGGTCTTGAACCTTCTGACTTGTTCTACCACTGAGGATCTCAGAGGAGGAGAGTTAAACTATGAGAATCAATGTCCCTCAACAGTTGAGTTTTGAACTTTCTCTTAAAGCAGATCGGGACTTAAAACAGAGGAGTGTAAACCTGGATCAGGGAGTCCAGGTAAACATGAGACGTTCTGGTTACTGTTTTGTAAACCAGAAGTAGAGCTTTGAATTTGACTGGAGCTGCCACTGGAAGCCAATGAAGAGATTAACAGCAGAGTAACAAGTGTTGTTCTGGGCTGGATAGAGACCAGAAGTGCTGCTGCATTCTGGATCATCTGCAGAGGTTTTTAATGCGCATGCAGGGAGACCTGGCCATAGGGAGTTGCATAAGTCGATGTGTGAAATCACCAGAGCCTGTACCAAAAGCTGTGTTGCCTCTTCTGTCAGGTAGGGTGTGACCCTCCTGATGCTATAGAGGGGATATGGACAAGACAGAGCAATCAAAGGTGGACCTTAAAGGTTAGCTGGTCATCAATCATGACACCTAGATTTCTGGCAGAGTTTACGGGCATGAGATTATTGAATCCAATGTGTGTATATATATGTGTATGTATATATATATATATATATATATATATATAAATATATATATATACAAAACCCAAAACCAGTGAAGTTGGCACGTTGTGTAAATCGTAAATAAAAACAGAATACAATAATTTGCAAATCCTTTTCAACTTATATTCAATTGAATACACTACAAAGACAAGATATTTAATGTTCGAATTTAGAAACTTTATTTTCTTTTGCAAATAATCATCAACTTAGAATTTAATGGCAGCAACACATTGCAAAAAAGTTGGCACAGGGGCATTTTTACCACTGTGTTACATCACCTTTCCTTTTAACAACACTCAGTAAACATTTGGGAACTGAGGAGACCAATTTTTGAAGCTTTTCGGGTGGAATTCTTTCCCATTCTTGCTTGATGTACAGCTTAAGTTGTTCAACAGTCCGGGGTCTCCGTTGTTGTATTTTACACTTCATAATGCACCACACATTTTCAATGGGGGACAGGTCTGGACTACAGGCAGGCCAGTCTAGTACCCGCACTCTTTTA
>JBAMNC010002019.1:0-120000 GCA_037902135.1 Cetoscarus ocellatus | reverse complement strand
GTACACCCCTAAGTGAAAGTGTACAAATTGGGCCCAAAGTGTCAATATTTTGTGTGGCCACCATTATTTTTCAGCACTGCCTTAACACTCTTGGTCATGGAGTTCTGCAGAGCTTCACAGGTTGCCACTGGAATCATTTTTCACCCCCCATGACCACGTCATGGACCTGGTGGATGTTAGAGACCTTGCTCCTCCACCTTCCTTTTGAGGACGCCCCACAGATACTCAACAGGGTTCAGGTCTGGAGACATGCTTGGCTTGTTATACAAGCTGGACACTCACTACTTTATCAATTAAAAAAAAAAAAGTATCAATATTTAAAGGAATGGAACAAATTTCTGTACATTTCTGTAAACATCATCAGGTATGAGGTGTGTGTGTGTACCTTTGGTGGCTCTCTGAACATCTGATCCAGACAGATGAACTCCAGACTGGGCAGAGACTCGATGAACTGGGAGAAGGACTCCAGTTTGACAGCGTGACAGCGAACCAGCGTGAGATCCACAAGACGGTTCCAGCGAGACTGATCTGGCCGTGGAAATATAAGAAGAAGGCTAAGACAATCACTGAATCTGATGCTACAGCTGAGAGGAACCATTGAAGAACAAACACAAACCCTGATACTACAGATTAACCAGCTACGTGTTATATTTAAATGTAGTGCAAGGGTGTCCAAACCGCGGCCCACAGGCCAGCTCCGGCCCCAGATCCAGTCTTAATTGGCTCACAGCAGCTTCTGGATATGTCTTTAAATATGTCCTTTATTAGAACACAAACACTCTGCCTTGCTATGAATAAAGACAAATGCATTGTGGGAAACACAAAGCCACATGAATTATTCAGTCTCTGCTCTAATGTTTACTCCTGTTTGCTGTTTGATCTCAAGATCACTCTAATTAGCTTTTAGATCAAACACATTCCTTATAGTTTGTTCTTAAAGGGTCAGTCTTATCTGACCAGGTGATCAGGTGGTATTAATAGCTGACCAGGCCCCCCTGGGATCTGTTTGGTCACCCCCAAAATCCTTTACATTGATTGGCTGACTGCTCAGTGAAACCATTAATGGAGGGCTGTGATGTTTGCTGTTTCTGTTCTTAAAGCAGAATGAATGAGTTAGCATATCTTAATCTGGATTACATCACAGTTTATACTCTAAATACACTGAATGTGAGGTCCACTGGAGAGGCCCATCATGAGTACCTGTTCCCGTTTGAGGCCCTCAGTGTTTGGACACCCCTGATGTCCGGCAGACAAGGACAGTAGTTTAAAGTTCTTGGTTATCTAACATACGTTAGATGGACTGGCTTCCTGTGATCTTTTGTTTGTATACCGTGTCCTGAATTTCGACCAATCAACACCTGCTGCAGACCCACACGTGATGACACAGGTGAGTCTGTCCCTGCAGTGGACTTTAATCTTCACACTCAGACATGATCATCTCCTGCTGAGCAGAGGAACATCTTGACAGAGCGTCGAACATCAGTGTCAGATACCTGATAATCAGTTAAAGACATATCTTACAATCACGTCTCATCTAAATCGCCCTGAATGGTCATGCCGGCATTCAGTACCGAAGGTGACCTTCAACCAGAGCTGCTGAGAACATGCAGTAACCTGGGGGAAGGTCCATAGTGTTGAGGTCCATAAAAACATGTCTGATAGAACATTTTAATGGAATATTGAAGAAAGATTTGAGGACACTAACAAGGCTCCTGCAGGTGGAGCTTTAGTATCTCTGCCTGTGTGCCAGAATCATCTCATTCAGACGTTCTTCTGATCATTTCTCCGTTTGTGAGCATCCACCTAAAGACCCAGCTCCTCTGACAGTCACTGATGTTTGTGTCCTGACGTACAATTTCATACTTTAGTTCTACAATGGCTCAATAATCCCCTAAAAAGTGATTATCTCCTGAAACCTTACAGTCTGATGACAGCAGCTGGACCTCCACCATCCACTGAAGACAGTGACACCATCATGGTCAGAGGGTCTGCTGCTCTGGACCCTCTGACCAGCCTTGAGGAACATCTGACCATGCTATTCATCATGTCAGCAGGCATTAAACATTAAGGAGGGGGAGTCAGCGTTTTTACCCGTGATCCACTGATGTGGGTTGTGCAGGTGGGGACAGTTGTAGATGTGCAGGTACTTGATGTTGGTGAAGACCTCATTCACCACCTTGATGCCGATGTCAGTGATGATCCCAGGGTTCTCGATGACATCGGCCAGACCATACTTAACAAGCTCTGAGTGACTCATCTTACCTGCAGGTAGACATGATCAAACCTGGTTACAGTGCAAGTAAGGGAAGATGGTGGAGCTCAGCCTTTATGAATCAGATCTGCTATGTCACTCTGATGGTTTCAAGGAGATAATGGGACTTCCTTTGAGCCTGTATTGGCTGAGGTTTAAAATGGAGATGATCTCTCTCCAACCTTAGACTCAAAATTAAATACAATTTTAATTAATGATCTGACACATGAAACCATTGGAAACTATAATGAAAGTAATCAATATCAATAAGAATGATCAATAACAACTATCGGACATGAAAACAATCAGTATTAGTTAAGATGACCATTCAAAATGATCAATGGCCATCAGAAACTACCATGAAAATAATTACAATCAGCAACACCTAGAAAGTCAATTTCTAAACTTTACAATGCCCTTCTCAATGAAAAAATGAGGACACCCTCAACATAAAAGAAAAGTGGGAAAATGAAGCAGGAATGAGACTGACAGAAGGCATGGGAAGGAGTTTGTTCTTGTCAGAGGTCCTCAACAACTTCCATGGACTGAATGGAGGGATGTTGGAAAACATTATGAGGTACTTTAAAACACCACATCAAGAAAAACACAGGCACAACAGTCAGCCATGTTGGAGACAGTGTGGTTCAGTAGCAGCAAATCATTGCCATGTTTTCTGGGATTGCCCCAAACTTTGTTTATACTGCAGAGGTATTCATAAAACTTTAACTGAGATATTCAAAAATCAGATTCCCCTGAATTCGGACAGTCTGTATTTGGCTCACATTACTGGCCTAACAAGGTGGAGTGATATAAAACTGTTACAGGCTCTATCAGCAACAAGGAAGAAATCCATTGTTAGGAAGTGGCTAAAGCCAGAGCCGCCTGCATTAGAGGAATGGTTTGGAATAATACGAGACATTTTCAGAATGGAGAAGTTAACATACTCCTTGAGGACACAAAGGGAAAAGTTCGATCTAATTTGGAGTAAATGGATTGCATTTATAGCTCCTCTGCGTGCAGATTTTGTTTGACTCACCAGTTCACTCATGCTCCTTCTTACCCCCCAAAGGTTTACATTATAATGATAAGATCCCAGTTCTTGAGTTCTCTTCTTCATTGTAAATATTTCTAAAGGAAACAACTAACTTGTGGGAAAGTGGTTAAATTTACTGAGGAAGGGCAACATAGGTGGGGACTGGAGCGTACACTTAGTACCCACCGGTATTTTGGTTTGCAGACTAAAAGTGGTCAGTTGTGGCAAAAACAAAATGTGTTGTAAACTCTAGAAAATGAATATGGAGGACTGAGAGACTGTCAGAACTGAGTGGACTCACAGGTAACACAGAACATGCTTGTCCCTTCCTCTGTAGACCACAAAAACCTGAAAAGGTCTGATTGTAAAAATGTATTTTTTGATCGTGCCTTTTCTGTTGAATGTGCTTCTGTCTTGGCCAGGACACTCTTGCAGAAGAGATTTCTAATCTCAATGAGGTTTTCCTGGTTAAATAAAGGTTAAATAAATAAAATAAAGTCAAATAAAAGTAAAATTACAAAAAAAAAAAATCATTAAAAGTAATCGATAATAACTCAATAAAAATGACTGAAAAAGAATATGTAAAAAACTCCTCTGAGACCAATTTGAAGAAGATGTTGGCCATTAAGACCTCATTGAACTCCTTACTTACTCATAAGGCTGAACAGTGCATTGATTAGCAAATCAATAGTTATACGAGTTAGGCAATAAGCCAGGAAGTACCTGGCTAGATTAGTTAACGAAAAGTCTGACTCCCATTGTATTCCAGCCATCAAAGATCCTGATGGTAAGAGAAAAACAGATCCAGACAACATAAACAAGTTGTTTGAACAATTTTATAGTCAGTTATACAAAAGTGATGAACCCATACCTACGCAGATATTTCAGCAGCTTTTCCTTTCAACTCTTAATAAATATAAATTAACAGATTCTCAAAAAGAAACACTTAATAAACCTTTAACAGATCAGGAAATCAAGGAAGCTTTAAACTTTTTAAATTCTGGCAAAGCACCAGGCCCGGATGCGTTTGGGAGTGAATCTTATAAAGCGTTTGTATCCTTATTAATTCAGCCTTTGGTCAATATGTTTCCTGACTCACTAAAAAATGGTTCTCTTCCTGGATCTCTTACTGAGGCCAACATTAGCCTTATACATAAGAAGGGAAAACCTGAGGATGACTGTGCATCCTACAGGCCCATAAGTTTATTAAACACAGACCTTAAACTGCTCTCAAAGACACTGGCTCTACGTCTCGAAAACAATCTTTCCTACCATCATTAATAGTGATCAAACAGGATTTATTAAAGGTAGGAACTCCTGTAACAATATGAGGAGGCTTCTCAATATAATTCAGCTTTATCAGTCTAATAAATTGAATTGTGTAATGATCAGTCTGGACGCAGAGAAAGCTTTTGATAGGATCGAATGGCCCTATCTTTTTTCTACGTTACGGTTAGGGTTAGGGTTCGACCTAGGTAGTAAATTTATCGACTGGGTGAAATTCATTTATAAAAACCCATTATCTGCTGTCCTGACAAATGGGAAGAGATCCCCTTATTTTCATTTAGGCCGGGGTACAAGACAGGGATGCCCTCTGTCCCCGCTCTTATTTGCAATGGCTATTGAGCTGCTGGCAGAGGCGATAAGACACACTTCTTCTATCACAGGTGTTTCAGTTAGCAGTAAAACTGATACAATCTCTTGATATGCTGATGACGTGCTTTTGTTTCTTACGAATCCAGAGGTCTCAATACCTTCAGTATTAGACTTGATTAATTGCTTCAGTGAATTCTCTGGATACAAGATAAATATATCGAAGTCTGAAGCTCTTCCTCTGGGCACTTATCGAGATGCTGCGCCTACCTTATCAGGCCCATTTAGGTGGGCACCCCAGGGTTTTATATATCTTGGAATAGTGATAAATCCACTGTTAAATCAGTTGTACAGAGCTAACTTTACACCCTGGTTGAAGCATATGCAGGAGGATCTTGAGAGGTGGAAGTCTTGACCGCTTTCTATGATTGGTCGAGTCTCATTACTCAAAATGAATATCCTACCTGAACTTCTTTATGTATTTCAAATGATCCCAATTCTGCTTTCAAAAAAAGTTATCAAAGAAATAAATACCTGGGTGAGTGCCTTTATTTGGAAAGGGATAAAGCCTCGTATAAGTCTGACTAGACTAATGAAATCAAAGGAAAAAGGTGGCCTTTCAGTACCTAATATCAGGTTTTACCAGCTGGCTTCACAGCTAGGTTATATTGCTGAGTGGATTAAAAATGATAGTAAGTCCATTTGGCTTGATTTAGAATCCTCTCAAGTTAGACAAAATCTAAGGGGGCTTTTGTTTGCCTGTGAAAAAAGTATATTGAAAACCCTTACTGGTCATAACACTATAATACTTACAACTCTTAAAGCCTGGCAAGATATGAGAAGAATCGAAGGTCTAGAGGGAAAACTGTCTTCTCTTTCTCCTATTTGGGGAAACACAGACTTTAAACCTGGTTCTACAGATAAGGGGTTTAAGCTGTGGAATAACAAAGGGATAGTAACTGTAGGAAATCTGTATGAAGGGAAAATATTACTCTCATTTGATCAGCTTCCTAGAAAATATAACATATCCAATACTGAATTTTTTAGATATCTTCAGTTGCGTAGCTTCTTGAATAGTAGAAAAGACTGGGTTCCATCTTACGAACTATCTCCATTAGAAAACATACTTTCTGCTGGGAAGAAAAAAGGTATTCTTGGGCTTGGATATAAGGCGTGGTCAACATTTGATATAGGCAAGCCTGCATTCATGTCCACTAATTGGAATAATAATCTAAATATAAATGTTGAGGAGACAACTTGGTTGAAAATATGGAAACTAAAAAATAATACCTCAGTTTGCAATAGGATGCAAGAAAATCAATTCAGGCTACTGCATCGCTTACAGATAAGCCAACTTAGACACAAAATGGACCATGATAAATCTGAGCTCTGTATAAAATGTAATGTTGAAGTTGGAAGTTTTATTCATTGTGTCTGGACTTGTAAATTCATAGAACTGTGCTAATCCTGTGCTGCACTGCACAGGACTGTAAATATCTGCTGCTGTCTCTAAATACATATCAGTAGTTATAATTTTTTCTTAAGCGTTACCTGGCCTCCTCTGTACCCAAGTTTTTTTTTGATTGTTTTACTTGTTTATACTTGTTCTACGATTTCCTGACTGTCCTATTTGTCTGTATGATGGGGGATGGGGGTGGGAGCTGGTGATGGGAGTTTATGTTTGGGTTTTTGTTGGTTTGTTTTTGACATCATCCTATTCATGATGATACTAAGTGATGTGTTATTTTCTCTGCCGGCTATATTGCTTTTTCTCTGATTGTTTGATATTGATACTTGCCTTGTATGTGGGCAAAAACTAAATAAAAAAAAACTCAATAAAAATGATCAAAAGTGACCATCAGAAACTACAAAGGAAATAATCAATAACCATATTACTGATCAATAACACCAATCAACAGTAACGATCCATAATGATGGTCAGACTCACACTGCAGCAGGAACTCGTCCACGTATCCCAGATGAAGAGTCTCAAACTGAGGAAACTCCAGCTCAGCCATCTTCAGCGCTGAGAAGACCCCATCCTTGGTAAGGGACGGCTGGATCCTCAGCTCATGGAGTCTGGGAGATCAATAGGGAAGATGGGGTCAAAGAGGAGATGTTGGAGCTCCAGGAGGGACCAGAGAGTTCCTGCAGAGATGGATAAACCAACTCCTGATGTTCTCCTGAAGAACCCTGACTTTAAAAAAAGCTCTGAGTCTGTGAGGAAACTGATAAACATACAATAAATCTGATTCCATCATAAAGTGCTTCTACATGTCCCTGATATTTAATGCTGCTATAGTGATGAATGCTTCTACATGTCCCTGATATTTAATGCTGCTGTAGAGATGAATGCCTCTACATGTCCCTGATATTTAATGCTGCTGTAGAGATGAATGCTTCTACTTGTCTCTGATATTTAATGTTGCTATAGAGATGAATGCTTCTACATGTCCATGATATTTAATGCTGCTGTAGAGATGAATGCTTCTACATGTCCCTGACATATAATGCTGCTGTAGAGATGAATGCTTCTACATGTCTCTGATATTTAATGCTGCTATAGAGATGAATGCTTCTACATGTCCATGATATTTAATGCTGCTATAGAGATAAATGCTTCTACAGGTCCATGATATTTAATGCTGCTATAGAGATAAATGCTTCTACATGTCCCTGATATTTAATGCTGCTATAGAGATGAATGCTTCTACATGTCCCTGAAATTTAATGCTGCTATAGAGATGAATGCTTCTACATGTCCCTGAAATTCAGTGCTGCTATAGAGATGAATGCTTCTACATGTCGCTAAAATTTAATGCTGCTGTAGAGATGAATGCTTCTACATGTCTCTGATATTTAATGCTGCTATAGAGATGAATGCTTCTGTGTCCCTGATATTCAATGCTGCTACAGAGTTAATAGCTTCTGCATGTCCCTAATATTCAGTGCTGCTATAGAGTTAATAGCTTCTGCAAATCCCTGATATTCAATGCTGCTATAGAAATAAATGCTTCTACGTGTCCCTTATATTTAATGATGCTATAGAAATGAATGCTTCTACATGTCCATCATAGAAAATGCTGCTATAGAGATGAATTCTTCTACATGTCTCTGCTATTCAATGCTGCTATAGAGATGAATGCTTCTACATGTCGCTAAAATTTAATGCTGCTATAGAGATGAATGCTTCTACATGTCTCTGATATATCAAGCTGCTATAGAGATGAATGCTTCTACATGTCTGATATATAATGCTGCTATAGAGATGAATGTTTCTACATGTCCCTGAAATTCAATGCTGCTATAGAGATGAATGCTTCTACATGTCTCTGATATATCATGCTGCTATAGAGATGAATGTTTCTGCATGTCCCTAATATTCAGTGCTGCGATAGAGTTAATAGCTTCTGCAAATCCCTGATATTCAATGCTGCTATAGAAATAAATGCTTCTATGTGTCCCTTATATTTAATGATGCTATAGAAATGAAGGCTTCTACATGTCCCTGCTATTCAATGCTGCTATAGAGTTGAATGCTTCTACATGTCGCTTAAATTTAATGCTGCTATAGAGTTGAATGCTTCTACATGTCTCTGATATTTAATGCTGCTATAGAGATGAATGTTTCTACATGTCCCTGAAATTCAATGCTGCTATAGAGTTGAATGCTTCTACATGTGCCTGCTATTTAATGCTGCTGTTGAGATGAATGCTTCTACATGTCCCTGATATTCAATGCTGCTGTAGAGATGAATGCTTCTGTGTCACTGATATTCAATGCTGCTATATAGTTAATAGCTTCTACATGTCTCTGATATTCAATGCTGCTATAGAGATGAATGCTTCTACATGTCCCTGCTATTCAATGCTGCTTTAGAGTTAATAGCTGCTGCATGTCCCAAATATTCAGTGCTGCTATAGAGATGAATGCTTCTGTGTCCCTGATATTCAATGCTGCTATAGAGATGAATGCTGCTATAGAGATGAATGCTTCTACATGTTGCTTAAATTTAATGCTGCTATAGAGATGAATGCTTCTACAAGTCCCTGATATTCAATACTGCTGTAGAGATGAATGCTTCTACATGTGCCTGCTATTTAATTCTGCCGTAGAGATGAATGCTTCAACATGTGCCTGATATTTAATGCTGCTGTAGAGATGAATGCTTCTGTGTCCCTGATATCCAATGCTGCTATAGTGATGAATGCTTCTGTGTCCCTGATATTTAATGCTGCTATAGAGATGAATGCTTCTACATGTCCCTGATATTTAATGCTGCTATAGAGATGAATGCTTCTGTGTCCCTGATATCTAATGCTGCTATAGTGATGAATGCTTCTGTGTCCCTGATATTTAATGCTGCTATAGAGATGAATGCTTCTACATGTCCCTGATATTTAATGCTGCTGTAGAGATGAATGCTTCTGTGTCCCTGATATCTAATGCTGCTATAGAGATGAATGCTTCTGTGTCTCTGATATTTAATGCTGCTGTAGAGATGAATGCTTCTACATGTCCCTGATATTTAATGCTGCTGTAGAGATGAATGCTTCTGTGTCCCTGATATTTAATGCTGCTATAGAGATGAATGCTTCTACATGTCCCTGATATTTAATGCTGCTATAGAGATGAATGCTTCTCTGTCCCTGATATCTAATGCTGCTATAGTGATGAATGCTTCTGTGTCCCTGATATTTAATGCTGCTATAGAGATGAATGCTTCTACATGTCCCTGATATTTAATGCTGCTATAGAGATGAATGCTTCTGTGTCTCTGATATTTAATGCTGCTGTAGAGATGAATGCTTCTACATGTCCCTGATATTTAATGCTGCTATAGAGATGAATGCTTCTACATGTGCCTGATATTTAATGCTGCTGTAGAGATGAATGCTTCTACATGTCCCTGATATTTAGGGTCCTCGTCCCTTTCTTATTATTTTTACCGCAGGCAAATAAACCTTAATTTTAGCCCCGAAACACGCTCAAAAACTCACCAAAATTGGTACACACCTCAGATTTGGTGATAAATTTCATAAAATGAAAAAATTAACCCCAACATGCCAAAATGAGCTCCCTAGCGCCCCCTAGGCACACTAAAACTGCCCTCACAGCCAGTAGGAATGTCGTAGAGAGATTAAACCAATGGCTAAACCATCGTCTCATGATGACCCACATATCACCTGCTGACACTCCTGACCTATCTCAAACAGGAAGCCGGCAATTTGGATTTCAAAATAAGAGCTCACTGGATCATCCCCACTTTGCACCATAATTTGACACCCTTAACGCACTCACAGCCATGCTAAAATTGACACACATCCCAGATGGGGTGCAAAATTTCAAAAAACTAAAACATTAACCCATAACATTGCAAAATGTGCTCTCTAGCGCCACCTAAGTACAAAACAGCGCACAAAAACGGTCCTCACAGCCAGTAGGAATGTCATAGAGAGATGGAACTAATGGCGCAATGATCCTCTCATCAAGACCCACAAATCACATGCTGACACTCCTGACCTATTTCAAACAGGAAGCCGGCAATTTGCCTTTCAAAATAAAACAAGTCTCAAAATTTTGTCGGCAAACAAAATGCATCTCCACCTAGGCTGTAATTGGTATCAGCTTGAAACCCAGACAGATGACAGAGTAGGCCATGCTGATCAAAAGTTCTGAAGGAATTTGTTGTTTCTCAAACAGTTTCCGAAGTTCCTCAAAGTTGGTCAATCTTGAAGAAGCCCTGCCAGCTCCTCCCATTCAAATGAATGAGGGTAGACAATTCAGCTCTGGACAACCTGTGGAAGTTAGGCCACTACACAAAAAAAGAAAAGTCTTACTGCTTTGAAAATTACATGGATGGATTCCTGACAAAATGTCCTATTAAAATTGCGCATTTTTACAGAGATTTGGTCACTATTGTGGCATCTGTGAGGCTGTGAGTGAGACTGACAATGAGTGAAAATTTAACTCACTCAGGAGCTGTTACAGTGATGTCACTCACTGATTGACAGCTCAGTGCAGCTGGTCATGTGACTCACTGAAGGCAGGAAAATGGAGTGTGTAATACACACCCATTATAAAGACTGAGGCTCCTGACAGAGCTGCACAAACACACCTCAGTCTAACTTTGAGCAGGTCAAAGGGTCAAAAGGGATGAAACCCTCAAAATGGAGGTCTAACGTGCATGAGGGACGTGGGACAGAACGAGGACCTGACCAACGCAGCTTGCAGCTCTAATTAATGTTGCTATAGAGATGAATGCTTCTACGTCGCTGCTTTTTTCGCCCGTGCTTTAAATCACTTATCCCTTTAAGTGCCAGAGTTTTTTCAAGAAAATATTAAATTTTGCTATCAATATTTGAAAAGGCTGTAGTTTGAAAGTGGTTAGAGATAAAGGCAGACAGTCATTAAGAAAAATCTTCAGTATGACCCAAAATTTGGAATGGATGTAAATATACTCATCCAATTTGCATATTATGATGTCACCAGGTGGTGGCCATATTGGAGAATGAACACAAAAGAAGTGACATGAAAGCTTTCATCTCAGGGACTGTAACATCATACCAGTCATGAAATCTGGAGTTTGGTTTGGGGTTTTCCCTCTCTAAGAACGGGTGGGCATATCTGTTTGTCTCATTTGTGATTAGGCTCCAGAATTCACCATCCAAAACAAGAGACAAGAAATCATTGGGCTCAAAATTTGTCAGATCCCTGTCTCCACAATACCAAACAGGCTCATCAAAATGTCTGATCCACTTTTGGTACTCTTCCTCATCCCGAAGTAAACCCAGGGCATTGTAATTCACGGGCGGTGCATGAACGCCTCTGCTGCCTTAACTGTGCTTTTTATCCTTCGTCTGCCCAGAGCTCCGCGTCTTTTTTCTCATTCCCACCACCCCTGCGGTGTTTTGAGGTCCCCTGCTTCCCAGACCACGTCCCCTCCTCGGCACTCGCCGATTACTTCCACCCCGCCCACGTAGAGGCAAAGCTTCAGCCTCGGTACATGCTGCTTGGTGACTGTCATGGTGCACAGACCTGCTGCTGCTGCATGTATACGCGCTGTCAGTTTCATCCTCACTGAATGACTGAACATCATTTCAGAGGGTAAATATTCCTCCTCGGAATCAGAGTCAACCAGTACTTGATGAAGTACTCTCGGCATTGTGAGTACTCTAACTCATTCTCTATCTCGCTCTCTATCTCTTTGTGCATGTCTCTCTCAGCGCCGCTTCACACCCACTGCAGCCACTCGCACGTCTCCCCGATCTGGTGTGTGTGTTTCAAACTAAATATACGCCAAAACTTTGAATAGAAACACGCCCCCAAATGCTGCTCAGATTAAAGTAACACATGTCCACTATCTCCTGGTGAAAAGTGGTAACACTATTCAGCACTATTTTTGCAGCTATGGCCTCTTTCATCCAGCAATGTTGCTTGTCGCAATTTTGTGAGTTTGGCGCCTAAAGAGTTAAGACTCACATCAATTAGAGCTGTTTATAGTTAAATTCGGCCACAGTTTGGACATTTCTTGTCTCCTGTATGCCATATTCACATCTTTGACCACTTTGTTGTCATGACTGCTGACTGCCTCTTTACAAGAATGACCTCCATGATATGCAGGCCATGTAAAAAAAGAAGAAGGAACTGATGAGGGAACCTTTATGTATAAAGACAAATGATATTGATTCCTGGAGCTAATCATCATTAATTTTCACCTGGCATTGGTTTTAATACCCAACCATATTGTTCATCCATCATCATTTGTGATGGTCTGTCAGGACCATGTGGTCATTGATGTATATAATCAGTAGAACAAGAACACTGGGATAAGTGCATGTGTTGTTGCAGGTGTGTGACTTTAGGAGGACCTGCGAGCAGCTGTGATGATGAGGTATCCCAGGTCGACCTCCAGAGCGTTCTTACAGGCTCCAAACACGATGGTGTGAAGGTTCCTGAACCCTCCTGAACAAACAAACAAAGACAAACAATTAAATAACGAGAGGATTTAATTAATCAACAACTGAAGGTGCTCTGAGAGCACAAACCACCACCAAGGCTTTTCTGACAGTTAGCCGTGATATTATTGAAAGCGTTAATGTAAATGTAAATATAATGTGTAAAACTGTCCTTGCTCACAGAGTTCACAAATCCTCAAGAAATTCAAACCCTGACCCAGATCACCACCAATCCAACCTTAATCAACAATAAGGTGATTAAAAGCAGAGTGATTAATTAATCAATAATAAGGTGTTAATAAGCAGAGTGATTAATCAATAAATAAAAGTGTTGTAATCAGATCTTCCCTGTCCAAAGCCTCTCCACAGCTCACCTGACCTCCAGCTGTCCTCGACCACGTGTTGGATCAGCCCGCCTAGGAAAGGGACCCTCACCAGCTCCAGCTGCTCCAGGTTTCTCGCAGAGGCGAGGCCCGTGACCAGGGGGACGTACTTCAGGGAGTTTGTGGGTCCAGCACAGTTCCTCATGACGAAGGAACGAAGACTCACGCACAGGAAGTCCTTGAAGGGCTGCGGTTTTGTCAGTCGCACCCACTTCAGGTACAGGTGACGGAGCATGGACACACACGGGATCTCAGGGACGTTCACACCTGCAGCACACACAAGTGCATCAACACACAGGTATATCAACACACAGGTACAACAACACACAGGAGCATAAGCACACAGGTACAACAACACACAGGTGCATCAACACACAGGTGCATCAGCACACAGGTGCATCAACACACAGGTGTATCAAAAACACAGGTTCAACAACATACAGACCCTCAGCATTTACCTGAACACCAGTACAGGTGTGTGTCTCCACGTACACCTGCAAAGGTGTGTATGTCCATACAAACCTGTTAAGGTATGTGTGTTATCATAAACACCTGAACCAGTGTGTGTGTGTCCATGTACACCTGTACAGGTGCATGCGTCCATATACGCCTGTACAGATACATGTGTCCATATACACCGGTACAGGTGCGTTTATGTCCAATTACACATGTTCAGATGTGTCTGTGTCCATATACACCTTTACAGATGCCTGTGTCTATACACTCTATACACACCTGTATAGGAGGACACAGACACACCTGAAAATGTGTAACTGGACACACACACACACCTCTGCAGGTGTATATGGACAAACAAACCTCTACAGGTATATATGCATTTGTGTCCATGTATACCTGTATTTGTATGATGTGTCCATGTGTACCTGTACAGGTGTGTATGTCTTACCCACGAGGTGCAGTGTCTGTATCTTGGCCGTGGTGGGAAGGGTCAGCTTGTTCTCTGCGGGGATGGGGAACGCTCCGTTTCTATTCCTGAACTTTCCCAGGATATGGACCTGAGGCATGTAGTTCCAGACGGCCTCGACCAGCTCCAGGTGAGACGTCTCGACACCCTAAAAACAGAAGACAGCATATGGGTTCAGAGCAAGTCTGCACCAGGTTTACCGATATGGAACTAACCAGGTGCAATGATATATATCATGATTTGCACCTGTAATTTGTTCCACATCTTTTGTTTTATTATTTAAACTACAGCAGCTTTATTGTTCATTTGATCTGGTATTAGGCTGATCTCTCTATCCATGGTTGGAATTATTATTCATCCATAGTAACTATCTTTACAACCATATAGACATGAGGACCGTCTTGAAAATGAGATGCCACATCTCATGGGGATTACCTCATTTATATTCAAGACAAATTTGGCACTATAAATAAAACATTGACTGAATCTATATTCAGCAGAGACAAATGTGATGAGGACAGATTTATGATCTGGGCGTCCATGGGTTTGTCTCTATCATAAATTCTTATTTTAGTCCTTTTGTCTCTGCCTGGGTGGATACATCTCTGGATGTATGTATGTGTATATACAAATATATTTATGAAATATATTTGTATATATGCATATATGTGTATCTATAAAATGAAGAGTATGGCTTTGGCCTGCTCTGCTGTAAAGTTCCTTTGAGATAACCCTTGTTATGAACTGGAGCTATACAAATAAGGATTGATTGATTGATTGATGTTTAGTTGGTCCTGTTCTTACTCTGATTACATGACTGCTGTTCTCTGGTCATGACGACTGTTTCAGTGAACACGTATGTCACACAGGACATAAACGTCACCGCTCCATGACTCCAGTCTGTCCATCAGCGAACACACAGACTCTGACAGACTATTAGGACAGGCATAACAGCCTACAACCACACATACACAGAGGATTCTCTCCAACTTCCCATAAGGCTGAGACGTGTCTTATTTATTATTCCATGTATTAAATATTTTTAATACAAGTATATGGCTTATGTACCAGAAGGTTGGGACACGTCTGCAGGGCCTCAAGCACCCCAGGGATGCTGAAGGCCTCATAACCTCTGACTCGTCTCCTCTCCAAGTATCGAGGGTGGAGTCCATACAGCTGCTCCAGGTCTGGCATCTTCTTAAGGAGGAGCAGGAAGCTGCTGTCTGTAAAACCTTAAACACAAACAGAGAAATATAATATTATAAAACATCATACATATATACCAAAAAGTATTGGCATGTTTTGGCAAGTATTTGCTGGTCTGCCTTCACACACATATGACCTTGAGTGAACTTCCATTCTTAATCCAGAGGGTTTAATATGATGTTGGCCCACCCTTTGCAGCTGTAACAGCTTCAGCTCCTCTGTGAGGGCTTTCCTCAGGTTTAGGAGTGTTTATGGGAATTTTTGACCATTCTTCCAGAAGAGCACTTGTGAGGTCAGACACTGATGTTGTACATGTTGATGTTGTACTAAATGCAATTTAAAACAAATAAATTATCGAGTAATGCCAAAAATAACTATTCTATTCCACACATATGTAAATGTATTAAAAAGAACTAAGAAACTGGGGAAAAACTGAGAATCGTGATTTTAATTGCTTCCAAAAAATACATATTAAAACTTAAAAATAATGTCTGTTATTCAGATGGAAAGACTACATCTGGATAATTCTAACAAAGACAGCAGACTATTTTTGAAAATTTGGGGACCTTTTCCGGCTCAGTGTAACATAACTCCTCGTCTATAGGGAACCTGACTTTCATGGACATTTGCACAAGCATAGGATCTTTTCTTTTTTTATTCATAATTGTAGCATTATTAATATTGTAGCACTTTCCATGTGAGGCCATTTTACTTAGAATCATCTGGCAGTCTTATTTTATTGTACTGTATTGTGTTGTGTTGTATTTTGTTTTGTTCATTAATTGTCGTTAATTGAAAAGTGAAAATAAAATATAAAAAAATATTTAAAAATAACCATCATACAGAGAAAGACAAATGTTCCTAAAAACCAATGTTTGGTGCATAGAATAGGGTGTCGGGATTAGGAGTCACCAAATTTGAACACAATTACCAAAATCGTATAATGCAAATGCTAATTCAGGGAAACTGATCCTTGAATAATTTTTTTTTAAAAAGCATAAATTATATTCAAACTGCATTTATACGGCCATCAGGTGCCAGATGGTCAGCACCTGTGAGCATGAGCTCTGCTTCAGGGGTCAGTCTGTGTCTGCTCCAAGAATCAGCTCGCTACATTTGGCTGGGCTGGATGGGTAATGGCGTTCCTCAAAACCATGCTGCAGCATTATTTGGAGTGAGCCCTGTACCATCTCCAATCTGAAGGTCAAGTTCCATATAACAGGGATTTCAGAGACAGGCCGTGAAGAGAGCTTCTCAAGAACACGACACCCCAGGAGGACCGCTTCCTCACCTGGCAGCTCTCAGAACGATATGGCCGATGGCTCTCTGCCCGGACAATCCAGAGCAGACTGCCATCAAGCCTCAGGCTCGTAGGGCTGCCAGGCGGCCTGCCATAACCGCTTTCTCCATCAGGCAGGTTTGTGCTGATGTTGGCAGCACGTGGGCTGGAATCTGAACATGTGGAGTAACTTTACGCTGAGCGGTGAGTCCAGATTCTACATACAGCAGTTGGACCAAAGGGTCAAAGTGTGACGGGACGGGGCAGCATCCCCCTCACTGGAAAAATGAAAACTTGTCATCATTAGAGGCAATCTAAATGCAGAGACACGGAGATGAGATTCTGTAACCAGTGACAATCCCATATCTCCACAGTCTGGGACCGAACTCTGTCCTCCAAGTTGACCATGCCCACGCTCACGGAGCAGGTTTATTGGAGACCACCTCCAGAATTTGGGAGTGAAGAGGATGGGACGGCCTATCAGCAGTCCTGACCTCGACTCCACTGAACACTTGTGGGATCATTTCTGGTGTGCTGTTTGTGCCAGAGTGACCAGCATGACCACTTTTGCTGACTTGAGACAGATGCAGGTTGATGAATGGGACACCATCTCACAGTTGAGTGAGCAGGCTGGTGACCAGCATGAGAAGGAGGAGCCAGGCTGTTGGGGCCTTGGTTCTTCTCACCCTACTGAGGCTCCTGCATGATACATGAAGTTAAATTGCCAACATGTCTTGGTTCTTCAGACTCCAATCATCCAGTCCAGCTAACAAGAGTCAACAGCAGAATCAGCTGTTTGGCTTGGCAGTGAGGATTTGGCAATTTTTCATGGACCAGCCCTCATGCTCAGCTCTGCTGCTCATCCACAAATGCACATTCCTCACAAATGTGCCTCCATTTAAAAGGCAAACAACAGGCTTTACAACGGGATGAGACTTACTGACCAGAAGCATCGTTACAACAAAGAAATCACCCACCACTCATTGACTCACTTTTTGTGCATTCAAATGTATATATTCAGTTTCATTTTATTTTTTAAATTTATTTCATATTTACCTAAAGGCATGTACTCCCACCACCGTCCAGCGCACAGGTCAACAACCTTCAGAACCCTCAAGTAAAGCGTGACCGCCTCCCTCAGCTTCCTGGACAGGCTCTCCATACACAAGATGTCCTTCAGGGGCAGGTACCTTCAAATTAAGAGCACACACTTTTTGAAAATGTATCAGCTGTTTATTTTATTGAGGATCATTTCAGAACAGTTATCTCAGTATCTTCAGACCTAACATTTCAGAGTCTGTGAGCAGCTCAGCATGAACACAGAGCAGCTGCAGGATAAACATCTGAGAACCAGTGGACCACCCTCTGTCCTGAAAAAGATCTCAACAGGAGCAGCAGGAGGTTTGGGAAGAAAACTGACTATGGTTAAAAACCTATATCTGAGAGGGTCACCAAGCGTCATCTATGAGAGAGACACGTCCAGTCCACGCTGAAGACAGTACAGGCAAACGTTCAGAGGAGCACGTACCTGAAGATGTGGCAGAGGACCTCATGTGACAGCTCGTTGATGTAATCCTTGAGCTCACAAGATCTCTGCTGCACCTCTGCTCCAACAGCGCCCCCCACAGGCTGAAGTTTGGAAGCCTTCCTCCTGGGACCCATTTCTGCACACAGAAATATATGTATATGTAAACACTACACTATTTATATTACACTGTCCTATACCATATACTAAGCACTACACGCTATATATACATTATATACTATAACGGGGTGTCCAAACTACGGCCCGTGGGCCAACTGTGGCCCGCCATCCATTTTTAATTGGCCCATATCAAAGTCCAAAATATAATGGACTATAGCCCGCACGAAATATTTGCACTTAACTGTATTGTACTTCTCAGTTTCAACACTAGGTAGAGCAACTGTCTTGAACAAGGTCACTTTTCCCTCACTCCATATTATTATCCGTCATTTTTAATTTTCCTTTTCTGATTCCAATTAAAAGACAGCATTCACGTAATTACACACAGTGTCCGTCATACCCGTCAATATTCGGTCAATTCTGTTAATTAGAAAATGACTGACAAATGGATGAACAGGATCAGCATCGCGGAGAGCGCAGCACGACTACAGCGCACACTCGACAGCTCTCAGCTCTCAGCTCTCACAGCGCAGGTCACAACCGCTGCAGGTGACAAGGGTCTTATGTTTTTGCACTGACTGTTAATTTGGCACTTCCTCCTGTTTTCTGGTATCTGTGACTGCTGCAGCTCGTCCTGTAAACTCAATAGCTGCGGTAAAATCACTTCCGCTAAGTGTAGGCCTATTATTATGTCTCATTCCACAGCTGTCCCAAAGCCTCCGTCAGACTGCAGTAACTTGCGTCTTTACCATCTGAATGAGACACACAACACGATCTCTGACACCAGCTTTGTGTGGAAATACTTCAAAATTTTGAAAGAAATTATAAATTGTGCGCTGAGCTGGAGGGATAAAATTGTTGCAACATTTGCCCAAAGTTTCAAAAACACTGAATTCAAACTTGATCCAAAACACATCAGGGTGAAACACTGCAGCACCTGATGGATTTACCTTCAGGCTGTGACAACAAGAGCCGCTCACTGAAGAAAGACGCCAAAATCTCCAACCTCACACAATGTGAGTGAGAACTTGTTTTAGATTTTTACTTTTTAATTTTGAGTGATAAAAAAAATTTAATCAAGCTGATTATTGAACAGTGCAGCGCGCACGGTGGGAATGTCTACTGCGCTCTGCAGCTGCATCTGAACATGAACAGCATGTAGAATCTCTTTCGGCTTAATATCATGACTTTAAAAACACCAAATGATTTGATTCAACAAATTTCGTTGGGTTACAATGTTATGAATTGTACAATATCACTTCCATGACCCTATTTCTTCATGACTCCTCAACGTTACATCTTCTATTTTGTGCGCACATGGCTAATTTGCATCCACACACAGGATTGGCTGGCTCCGCTTGGCAAAACAACATTTCCACATCTGCTATTTCTCTTCTCGTCTCTCCATTCATACAGGACAATGAAGGGGAATCAGTATCTTAAGAACCAATCTGAGGCTGTGGCTGAGAGAATGACCTGCCAACCTTTTAGTAAAAACTAAATGAAAATCTACTAACTTACATACTTTACCTGTATTTGATGGATTTTACTAACATTAGTGCATTAGAAGTGAGGCAGTATACCTCACGTCTGGTGAGTGGCCCAGTCCTACGTATATTTTTCTGAATGTGACCCTCAGGAACAAAAAGTTTGCACACGCCTGTACTATAAACTATCCTACATACTATACACTACATACTATACTACACATGATATATTATGATATATGATGAATCACATCATATACTGTAATTTACTAGATTATACAGTATATATAATAATAAATCTTAACTTTCCTATATGAAATATACTATATTTATACTATGTTATACAGCAAAAACATACTATACTATGTATATTAATATATTCTTTACTATAGCAATAGTACATACTTAAAGGTCCCATATTTTGCTAATTTTCTGCAGTTTAACATGGATCCTTGATGTCTTCATGAAACATTAGTAACATGCTTTGGTCCAAAAAGCATATGAATAAAGTGCAGCTGCATTCTTTCCACGTTCACATAACCGCTCTGTTCAAAATGGCTGGTTTTGAGGGCGGTCGCCTTCATATGCTAATGAGCCGGAGCAGAGCAGCGTACATATTGGGACTTAGTAACAGAATTGCAGTGTAACTCGAGCGAAGTGCAGCGCACTGCCGCTCCAGCCATGCACCGCTTACAGTTCTGAACACACACAAACTGCAAATTCACGCCAGTTACCAAATAACAGTGAAGCTCATTTCCCCAAACATTACAGGCTAACACACGACATGCTAACCTAGTCACCTAGTCGCTGCAGTGGGACTGATTATATTCAGCCAACTGTTAAACTTCTCGACTAATGTAAGAATGCTCATACACTGAAGTTTATCCTTCAGACTTTCAACAAGTAACGTGAACATTATCGAACATGTTGTGCAGTTACCTCTGGTTCACTTCATCCTGCTGTTAGCATTAGCTCGTAGCAATGAGCAAAATAAATACTACACAGCATTAAAACACTAACATTTCCATCTTCAGGTTTGGCGACGGATTGTTGGTGCTGAGCCTGGATTCAGGAAAAAGTCTAGTTCCCAGTCCTGTGTTGAACTGACTGAAGTTGAAGAAGCAGTCGGACGTGAAGTGACTGACACACACATACAGGTTTTAGCCGACTGTAGCTGCTCATTCCCTTCAAAAATAAAATTAACCCACTGGGCCCTTTGGTCCTCTGAGGCTGGTAGCCTATATGTGAAGATATATGTGGCTGTTTACAGCCAACAACCGAGCAGTGACAGCTTCTGAGCTTAGACATGCTGAACACCCATCTCTCACTAACGGGTTAAACAATAATGGTGCACTTCACACAGAAATTTCTCAAGCCGGGGGGATCGGGGGGATACTCAGGTAGAGGCAGGCTTAAGCAAAAATAAAATGCTTGGTATGTAACAGTATATCCACAGACTCAACAGCTCACCAAATGCCATGAGTTCACATTCATGCAGCCTGCTAAATACAGGTTTTGTTGTGTACTCTCATGTTGTGGGCTGAGAGGAAGGCCAAATACCAAAAATGTGTTCAAAAGCCTGAAAAAAAAAAAGTGATTTTTGCATAATATGTCCCCTTTAATGTCATACTGAACTATATAGCATAGTTTATATACAGCATTCTAGGGCTGAACGATATTGGGAAAAAAACATTGGAATAATACTGGCTTAATCACATTTAGGATGGAGCTGACTATATTAATATAACTCAGAATAAAACTGACTGGATTAATATTACACAGGTTAAAGTTAACTGGCTTGCTGCAGCTAATGGAAAACGAAAGGAACTGTACCGAGGGTCCATGATCACCTTTGAGGGGTCTGTGATCACCTGCCAGGGGTCTACGAAGACCTGATGGGTCTGTGATCCCCTGTGAGGGGTCTGCGATCACGTGTTAAGGGGTCTGTGATCAACTGTTAGGGGTCTGTGAAGACCTGATGGGTCTATGATCACCTGAGAGGGGTCTATGATCACCTGTGAGGAGTCTATGAAGACCTGATGGTTTTATGATCACCTGAGAGGGGTCTATGATCACCTGTGAGGAGTCTATGAAGACCTGATGGTTCTATGATCAACTGTGAGGGGTCTGTGAAGAAAAATAACAACACAAACGTTGACCTTAGCAGACAAACAGCACACAAATCTTAAATCCACCTGAGACTATCCCCCAGGTGAGCAGGTAACCACACCAGGATAAACTCGTTATTGTGACGTCAGCTTTGAATGTGAAATGGCCAGGATTAGTCTCGTGTTAACCAACGTTAGCTTAAGAGTGAGGTGTTTTGTTGACCCGCAGTAACGTCACCTGTATGCTAAAGGTGAACTGCCTTTATTGTTGGCACCAGCTAGCTAATAGCCTAGTAGGAGCTAACACAGACAGCAAACAAAGCTGCAGTAGAGTCTGAAGTAGTTAGCCTGATGCTAACACAGCTTGGCTGCTGACTCACCTGGATGCTTCGGTCAGAGCGGCAGGTAGTTCTGCTCCATCATCCTCAAAGATCTGAAATACAGGTGCATGAAAACAGCAAATCCACAGGAACCAGAGCCAACACTCTTCTTCGGCGGATCCCCATTCTTCTTCGGCGATTTTGAAACCTGCTGGTGACGGTTATAAATGCTCTACCGCCACCTGCTGACCCGGAGGACGACCGAGCTGCAGGTAACCGGGGAACAAGGACAGGATCAGGGAAGACTATAAATGTAGTAACATGTTAAAGATAATAAATGTATTAACATGTAGAAGACTATAAATGTATTAACATTTTAAAGATAATAAATGTATTAACATGTAAAAGACTATAAATGTATTAACATGTTAAGGAATATAAATGTATTAACATGTTAAATATTATTAATGTATTAACATGTTAAGGAATATAAATGTATTAACATGTTAAATATTATTAATGTGTTAACATGTTAAAAAGACTATAAATGTATTAACATTTTAAAGAGTATAGATGTATTAACATAGTAAAGATAATAAATGTATTAACATGTAAAAGACTATAAATGTATTAACATAGTAAAGATAATAAACGTATTAACATGTAAAAGACTATAAATGTATTAACATGTTGAAGAATATAAATGTATTAACGTGTTAAATATTATTAATGTGTTAACATGTTAAAAAGACTATAAATGTATTAACATTTTAAAGAGTGTAGATGTATTAATATGTTAAAGACTATAAATGTATTAACATGTTAAAGTTTATAAATATATCAACATGTTAAAGATTAAAAAGGTATTAACATGTTTAAGTTTATAAATGTATTAACATATTAAAGATTAGAAATGTAGTAACATGTTCAAGATTATAAATATATCAACATGTTAAAGACTATCAGTATATTAACAAGTTAAAGATTATAAATGTATTAACATGTTAAAGATTAGAAATTTATTTACATGTTAAAGATTATAAATATATTAGCATGTTAAAAGGTTATATTTATTTTTTTTGTCTAGTTTATTGCTCCATATCCTGTATGTTGTTCTATTGACCTAATGCATGCAACTTTACCTTTGTACTTACCCTTGTACTGTTGCAACACCTGAATTTCCCCTCTGGGAATCAATCTAGGTTTAAATTATCTTATCTTACATTTTTTAACAAGTTAAAATACTATGAATGTATTAACCTGTTAAGAAGATTATGAATGTTATATATAATATACATTTTATATTTTTATTTAAAGTAAAAACAGATGAAGATAATGTAAGGATCCATTTTAAATAATAATTTAAAAAAAAAAAACAGGTGACGATAATGTAAATATATTTAAATTAAAAACAGGCAGGGATCAGTCTCCAGCAGGAGGGGGCGGTGTCGAGCACGTTGGCTCCAAAACTCATAGGAAACATGAGAAGAAGCAGCAGCAACGGCGTGATTGGCTGTCACTGACCAATAAGAGCGTGACAGGAGTGTGAGTGTGTTAGCACAGTTAGCAGAATGTTTGTTAAAGTTTGCGTTTGTGTGTTTATTATCTTAATTTTACAGCATGAAGCGGCCGAGGCGCAGAAGAAGAAAGAGGTAATCACGTGAACACGTCCTCTGATTAAAAATCATCTAAATTTTAAATAAAGAGACTTTTAGAAGACGAAATGATGACGATTAGAGACGAAATAAAGTTTAGACTTACCGACAGCTAACGGCTAACGTGCATGTGACACCGGTAGGGTCCGATCAACAACTGATAATCAGCCTGATCACCATAACAAAGATATAACCATCACCAATCAATAACTGATAGTCTGAGCTCTGTTCATGACAAATACACTGCCCGGTCAAAAAAAAGTCGCCACCTAGATTTAACTTAGCAAAGAGGTACGAGCCTCCTTTTGGATAATTACTGTAGGGGATTATCTTTCAGCTGACAAGTTATTTAGCTCCAGCTGATGCAATGAGCAGCTTCTCATGTCTTATACAATCATGTGGAAAGACACATCCTGTGGTCGTGGAAAAGATGTTAGTCTGTTCAAGAAGGGTCAAATCACTGTCATGCATCAAGCAGAGAAAACATCTAAGGAGATTACAGAAACTACTAAAATTGGGTTAAGAAATGTCCAATGCATTATTAAAAACTGGAAGGATAGTGGGGAACCATCGTCTTCGAGGAGGAAATGTGGCCGGAAAAAAATCCTGTATGATTGTGATCGACGGTCACTTAAACGTTTGGTCAAATCAAATGGAAGAAAAACAGCAGTAGAACTCAGGGGTGTTTTTAATAGTAAAAGTAAGAGCATTTCCACATGCATGATGCAAAGGGAACTCAAGAGATTGGGACCGAACAGCTGTGTAGCCTTAAGAAAACCACTAATCAGTAAGACTTACTGAAAAAAAGGCTTCAGTATGTTAGGGAGCATAAAGATTGGACTCTGGAGGACTGGAGGAAGGTCATGTGGTCTGATGAGTCCAGATTTACCCTGTTCCAGAGTGATGGGAGCATCAGGGTAAGAAGAGAGGCAGGTGAAGAGAGGCAGGTGAAGTGATGCACCCATCATGCCTAGTGCCTACTGTCCAAGCCTGTGGGGGCAGTGCTATGATCTGGGGCTGCTGCAGTTGGTCAGGTCTAGGTTCAGCAACATTATGGTCCAAAGAATGAGGTCAGCCGACTACCTGAATATACTGAATGACCAGGTTATTCCATCAGTGGATTTTTTCTTCCCTGATGACACGAGCATATTCCAAGATGACAATGCCAGGATTCATGGGGCTCAAATTTTGAAAGAGTGGTTCAGGGAGCATGAGACATCATTTTCACACATGGATTGGCCACCACAGAGTCCAGACCTTAACCCCATTGAGAATCTTTGGGATGTGCTGGAGAAGGCTTTGTGCAGTGGTCAGACTCTCCCATCATCAATACAAGATCTTGGTGAAAAATTAATGTAACACTGGATGGAAATAAATCTTGTGACATTGCAGAAGCTTCTCGAAACAATGCCACAGTGAATGTGTGCTGTAATCAAAGCTGAAGGGTTAGAGTTAAAGTTGGTCAAACGAAATATTAGAGTGTGTGACCTTTTTTTTTTGGTGGCAACTTTTTTTTTTGGCTGTGCAGTGTATATTACCATCACCATTCAATAACTGATCAGTCTGATCACTGTTCATGACAAAGCTATAACCATCAATGATCAATAACTGATAATCAGTCTTATCACCATTCATAACAAATATATAACCATCAACGATCACTGTTTTTTTTAAGTTTGTATATATATATATATATATATATATATATATATATATACATATATATTTACATATAAATGTATAAATATACAGCACTTTACAAATGTATTAGACCACCTTCCAGTGTGTGGTTTACCCCTCAGCATTAATAACAAAAATCATTGTTTATGTTTCTGTAATGTTAATATTTTGTTATTATTATTATTGTTATTATTTTATTATACAACAGTCTGTGAAGGCTCTTTTACCAAATTATATTTTAAAGGCTAAAATATAATTATTATTTTTATCCAAGAAGCTTTTACCTTTTCTTATTTTTTTTAGTAAGAAAGAACATATGCATATTATAATTGTTGACTAAGAATTTAGATTGTCATTTTTTACTTCATTCCTGAACAGATGAATTAGTTTCAGTGGTTGAATGTTCTGCTTAATTAATTTCTGACTCCAAGACCATGACCCAGAGCAGACTTCAGAGCTGTGCAGAGACTACTGGACCAAGAAAAAGGACTATGGAGTCCTGGACCTGATGGTCTGGCCCAGTCAAAGTCCTGATTTGAACCCTAGTACATTCAAAGATTGATAGTACAAAGTTTGATCTAAAGCCAGTCTGAGGGAATAGCTAGAGACTATTTGAGCTCAATAAAAGAGAGACAGTCCAAAAGGACATCAAGCAATGAGCAAGACTGAAGCTGTTATCGGGGCCAAAGGAGGCAACAAAATATTTATAGATATATTCTTATACGTATATTCAAGTTTGATGTGATGTTTTTTTGGTTATAATGTGTGAAACAGGACGAAGATGTTTCAGTTTTTTATTTGCCAATAAGTAAGAATATCATTTTTAGTTTTAATAATTTTTTGAAAGATTTCTAAAATATGGCTGATGTAGATATGATGTTTGTGATTTCTAACAAGTTTTTTTGTTTAGTTTTATTTAGTTTGCACAATAAGTGATTAAAAAAAAATCAAACTGGAACTGTTTAAAAATAGAAATGTGCCAGGAGAGGTGAAGAAGCCATAAGGCTTATGCAAGGGACTTCACCTTTCTATGAGAAGAAGAACAATTATATCTTTTTCCCTGTTTGTGTTCATCCAGACCCTGCTGTCAGAGAAGGTGTCTCAGATGATGGAGTGGGCGTCCAAGCGTTCGGTCATCAGGATGAATGGGGACAAGTTCAGACGCTTTGTTAAAGCTCCGCCCAGAAACTACTCTGTAATCATCATGTTCACGGCGCTGCAACCGCACCGGCAGTGTGGAGTCTGCAGGTAAAAATAAACGTGTGTGTATGTATATTTATATAGTTATATATATTTCCAGAGGTCTCATGGGGACAGACTCAGATTTGACTAAACAAACTGTGTTGGTGCCTCTACATGTATAACATGTCCAAAGTTTGAGGTGGAAAAATTTTAGTTTTTCTGAAGTATGGCTCATCAGCCAGAAATCCTTGCTTGTTTGAGAGATATTGGCATTCAGAAGTGGCTACGCAATTTGGGATTGTCAAAAACAGACACAATACCCCTTTTTTAAAGGCTCATAGTTCAGAAACCCTTAAGATTTTCCACCTCAAACTTTAAATGTTCATTTAACATGTAGAAGCACCAATACAGTTTTTTTTACAATACACCAATGATAATCAAGATTTGGCTGCACCAATACAGTTTTATAGCCAAATCTTGATTAATCCCTGGGTCCTCAGAGCAGCCCAGTGAGGCTCAGACTTGGGTCTGAAAAGGGGAATTCAGTTTAAATTCCTCTTTGCTGTTCAAAATGTCCGTCCAATACAAAAATAAAATCAGTTTCAAACAAGTTTTAAAGATTTCTTAAAGGTTTATGTTTTCTAGATTCTATGACAGCTAGTCCAATACTTTTGTTAAGCACTGTATGAAAATCTGATTTGATCTTAAAATGATAAAAACAGATGACATCTAAAAAAGAATAACCTCTAAATTCTGGCTTTAATTTCAGACAGGCAGATGAGGAGTTTCAGGTGTTGGCTAATTCCTGGAGATATTCTTCTGCTTTCACCAACAAGGTCTTCTTCGCCTCCGTCGACTTTGATGAAGGATCTGACGTCTTCCAGATGGTGAGGTGACTTCCTGTTTTTGAGAAACTCATTCATTCATTTTCTATACCGCTTATCCCTTTCGGGGTCACGGGGGGGCTGGAGCCTATCCCAGCTGTCAACGGGCGAGAGGCGGGGTAAACCCTGAACCGGTCGCCAGCCAATTGCAGGGCAGCATAGAGAGACAGACAACCATTCATGCTCACTCTCATACCAAAGGGCAATTAAGAGCAACCAATCAATTTAAAGAGTGTGTTTTTTGGTCTGTGGGAGGAAGCTGGAGTGCCCGGAGAGAACCAACGCATGCACGGGAAGAACATGCAAACTTCACACAGAAAAGCCCTGCCCGACCCGGGGATTGAACCAGCGACCTTCTTGCTGTTAGGCATGTGTACTACCTGCTGCGTCACCGTGCTGCCCTTTGAGAAACTCTTTATCATTTAAACAGAGAGAGAAGGTCAGGGTGAAAAAGCTGATCAGAGGCCTCATTTATAAAACATTGTGTAGGATCCAGACTAAAAGTGCACGTGTGCCCAAAAGCTGAAAATGGCGTGCACCAAAAAAATAATGTGATTTATAAAACCGTATGTGTGCGCACACCTGTAAGCACTTTATCACTTTATAAATCCCAGTCCACCTGGAAGGTTGTGCTGGTGGATTCCCCTCACACCCCGCCCTCTACACACCCACATGTGACCATGAAAGGGCCTGTCCGCAGTCTGTCCTACACTGCTGTGTAAGGATGAAGGAGTCATGTGTTGACCCAGGACACTAAATCTGTCAAAAGCAGGTCTGAGGTACAAATCATCTGCATGTTGATTGTATGTACATTTTTTTGGTTCACATGGACAAATTTATTTTCACTGGGAGCTCTTATAGCAGCGTGAGTGCAGTCAGTTGCTCTGATTCCATTTGGGAAAGCGGACTTTGCTGCAGAGCCTTTTAATGTTGTCCTGTTCACCTGCAGAGTAAGAACCTGAAGATCCACTGCTAATGTTTATAATGCCATCCAACACGGCTGAGGGATGGCTGCCATATCCCAGACCTAAGGACAGAATTTAACTGTGAATTACTTTGTGAATGTATAAATAATCCTTATAGGATTTGCTTTTTAGTTTCTGTATTCAAGCCCTTTTTATATTTATATTGGTAGAATAATGTACATACTGCTATTTTCATGCTATTTTTATACAATTTTTATACTTATTCTTTATCAACGCTGTCCCCTTTGCTGCTGCAACATTGCAAATTTTCCTGTGTGGGACGAATAAAGGTTTTTTCTATTCTATTCTATTCTAACTGTATTATATCAAACCCAAAAGGGGCTTTAGACAGAAAATCTAACATTACATGTAGTTAATCATATCAAACACATACCTGTCCCTAATTCCTGCTGGAACCCCAGAGTGGTTTGCACCTGTATACGCACCGGGATGGGGCGGTTTGGCGGGTGGTTCTGTCTAACACTGGGCCCAGTTCAGCTCATAGATCCAAGAGCACTGCTCTGGGGAATCTAAATCAGCTTATTAGCCAGTCATCATCATGGAAATCTTGGTGGTCCCTAAAGACTTTCCATCCTGATCCACCATCTGTGTGATCTTCAGCAGTGTCAGAGCATCCACTGTGCAGCATCACGCACCAGTGTCACTGTTTACATGCTGACTCAGCAGTTAGGCTGATTGGTACACAACTTGTCACAGCTAATACTAATCAGTCAGTGCTATCAACCGCTCTGTATCATCTGAAGATGAAGTCTGATACATGAACATTCATACAGCAGTAGGCCTAATGATTCACTAAAGGAACACGTCTATATCACTGCAGACTCGGTGTTTATGATGACGCAGGTCTATACGTCTGATATGTGATGACGTTAAATGTATGAAATGAATCTGTCTTCAGTTCACCGCCTCACCATCTGAACCGCCAGTTTCCTCATCTCCAAAATGCTTGTGCACCAGCATCCACGTTGACGTACCAGTGCGCACATTTTCCCACCAAGTTTATTTTTATAAATCACCTTTGCGTTGGGAAGTGGCGTACGCCACTTTCAAGCCCCGTTTTGTGCATAAGCAAGTGTGGCGGCATTTCTGTGGGCAGCCGCCCTTCTTCAAGCAGGGGAGACCTGCGGTCCTGACGCGCTCCATTAAAAACTCGCTGCTTTCCTGTTTGTCTCAGGTTTATTCATCTCACTAGTACAGTGTCAACCATGACTGAAACTTGAGCCCAGGGGTGCTGGTTTGGCGGAGTGATGGGCAACCAGGCACAACCCATGTACCTGCTTCTGCCGGCCTGGGTTAGCGTCCAGCTGTGGCCAGTTTGCAGGGTGTTTTCCCCTGCTCTCTCTCGCCCCCCTTCACAAGCCTGTCCACTGTCACTCTCTCCTGTCAATGGGGGAACAAAGTGCCCAAACTATAATCTTAAAAAACTTAAAAAAAAAAAACAAAACTTGAGCCGAAATGAGCTTACAGCAATGAAATATTAACAAAAGGGAGAGAGAGGTCCAAAAACCCTATCTCTCAGTAGCTCTCCCCTGTCTAATTAGCAAGTCCCTACACCTGTCACGCGCTCCTCTATATCCTTTCCTGGGAGGAGGAGCACTACGCAAAACATGTTCACGGTTAGTCTTAAATTTAATTTCATTTATCATTTTTTAGGACATAACACAATATTATTATTCATGATAATAATCAAACAAAATAAGTTAAATGGCTCTAATAGCAAGTGTTATGTTGAAACTTTATTTGACCTGAAGAGCCTCATTGTGATTAAAAATCTCATTTACAGAGTGTCCTGGCCAATACAGACAGCAGCACATTTACATGGTACAGACATAAAACAATTACAGACACAGACACACACATATCAACCAGTTAAGTCAGGGTCACAGTCACAGAGCAGAACATTTTCAGTCAAAGCATCTACAGCTGCTTCATCTTCCTCTAAAGCAGGGGTGTCCAAACTACGGCCCGTGGGCCAACTGTGGCCCGCCATCCATTTTTAATTGGCCCATATCAAAGTCCAAAATATAATGGACTATAGCCCGCACGAAATATTTGCACTTAACTGTATTGTACTTCTCAGTTTCAACACTAGGTAGAGCAACTGTCTTGAACAAGGTCACTTTTCCCTCACTCCATATTATTATCCGTCATTTTTAATTTTCCTTTTCTGATTCCAATTAAAAGACAGCATTCACGTAATTACACACAGTGTCCGTCATACCCGTCAATATTCGGTCAATTCTGTTAATTAGAAAATGACTGACAAACAGGATCAGCATCGCGGAGAGCGCAGCACGACTACAGCGCACACTCGACAGCTCTCAGCTCTCAGCTCTCACAGCGCAGGTCACAACCGCTGCAGGTGACAAGGGTCTTATGTTTTTGCACTGACTGTTAATTTGGCACTTCCTCCTGTTTTCTGGTATCTGTGACTGCTGCAGCTCGTCCTGTAAACTCAATACCTGCGGTAAAATCACTTCCGCTAAGTGTAGGCCTATTATTATGTCTCATTCCACAGCTGTCCCAAAGCCTCCGTCAGACTGCAGTAACTTGCGTCTTTACCATCTGAATGAGACACACAACACGATCTCTGACACCAGCTTTGTGTGGAAATACTTCAAAATTTTGAAAGAAATTATAAATTGTGCGCTGAGCTGGAGGGATAAAATTGTTGCAACATTTGCCCAAAGTTTCAAAAACACTGAACTCAAACTAGATCCAAAACACATCAGGGTGAAACACTGCAGCACCTGATGGATTTACCTTCAGGCTGTGACAACAAGAGCCGCTCACTGAAGAAAGACGCCAAAATCTCCAACCTCACACGATGTGAGTGAGAACTTGTTTTAGATTTTTACTTTTTAATTTTGAGTGATAAAAAAAATTTAATCAAGCTGATTATTGAACAGTGCAGCGCGCACGGTGGGAATGTCTACTGCGCTCTGCAGCTGCATCTGAACACGAACAGCATGTAGAATCTCTTTCGGCTTAATATCATGACTTTAAAAACACCAAATGATTTGATTCAACAAATTTCGTTGGGTTACAATGTTATGAATTGTACAATATCACTTCCATGACCCTATTTCTTCATGACTCCTCAACGTTACATCTTCTATTTTGTGCGCACATGGCTAATTTGCATCCACACACAGGATTGGCTGGCTCCACTTGGCAAAACAACATTTCCACATCTGCTATTTCTCTTCTCGTCTCTCCATTCATACAGGACAATGAAGGGGAATCAGTATCTTAAGAACCAATCTGAGGCTGTGGCTGAGAGAATGACCTGCCAACGTTTTAGTAAAAACTAAATGAAAATCTACTAACTTACATACTTTACCTGTATTTGATGGATTTTACCAACATTAGTGCATTAGAAGTGAGGCAGTATACCTCACGTCTGGTGAGTGGCCCAGTCCTACGTATATTTTTCTGTATGTGACCCTCAGGAACAAAAAGTTTGGACACCCCTGCTCTAAAGCCTTTAATCTGCATTTTGAAATTTAAAGAGACCATCTCTCAACGACAGAGTTTTTCTTGTAGCAGATTCCAGTCTGTAGGACCAGCAGATCTGAAACTTCTTTGACCCATTTCAAGACGAAGTAGATGTAGCTTCCAGAACTTTTCACATGAATTCAGTCACTCAAGTATGATGGAAGCAGGCCGAGTATAGCCTTGTAAATCAGGATGTGCCTATGGTTCAGTCTACGGAGGGTCAGAGAGGACCACCCAACTCGCTCATACAGAGTACAATGATGAGTTAGAGCCTTGAAATTTGTTATAAACCTTAGGGCTCCATGATAGTATCCTAAGATTTAAGATGTTGAGAAGAAGCATGCATATATCATACATCACCATAATCAATCAGAGGCATGAAAGTAGCAGCAACAAGACACTTTTTGCAGCAAAAAAACCAAGACCTTTTTCTGAGGTAAAAGCTGCAGCCTTGGCGTCTTTACAAGCTGCTCAATATGAAGCTTAAAAGACTCATTGATCACAAACCCAAGGTATTTAAATAAGGGCCCGAGCTTTAAACTGATCAATAACATGATTGATCCAGAGCTTTATACTGATCAATAACATGATTGATCCAGAGCTTTAAACTGATCAATAACATGATTGATCCAGAGAATCTACTGATCAATAAAATGATTTATCCATGTTAAGATCAGTCCAAGAGGGGGTGGGGTCTGACGTGTAGACAGGATGTGATTGGTTGTCACCTCTGACAACCAGACAATCAAAGAGGACAGGATCAATTTCACATTCTGTGATATTTAATCTCTTTATGATGTGTCTGTTTTTTTCTTCAATGTTTTTGGTTTATTATTGTTATTTTATTATTAATATTTTATTATTGTCATTGTTTTTTATTATTATTATTGCTGTTGGTGTGATTATTTTTACTGTGTCTCAGCTGAACATGAACTCTGCTCCGACCTTCCTCCACTTCCCGTCTAAAGGGAAGCCTCGGCGTGCTGACACCTATGAGCTGCAGGTCCGAGGATTCGCTGCTGAACAGCTTGCTCGCTGGGTGGCTGACAGGACAGACGTACAGGTGAGGCTCACCTGGACCTGATGATGATGATGTTGATGAGGATGATGGTGATAATTATGACGATGATGGTGATGAAGCTGATGAAGGTGTTTCGGCCCTCAGATCAGGGTGATCCGTCCTCCTAACTACGCTGGGCCTCTGCTGCTGGGCTTCTTGCTGGCTGTGATTGGAGGACTGGCTTACCTGCGCAGACACAACCTGGAGTTCCTCTTCAACAGGAACGTGTGGGCCTTCTCTGCTCTGGTAGCAAAAGCAAACACTACACCATGAGGAATGATCTGTGATTGGTTGTTTCACAGTAATAAACCCAGATGTGTTGTTGCTGATAGGAAATCATCTGATCTGGGTGCGTATTGAACAGTTACACCCCTCTGTCCTCTGCAGTGCTTCGTGCTGATCATGACGTCAGGTCAGATGTGGAACCATATCAGAGGACCTCCGTATGCTCATAAGAACCCAAGCACCGGACAAGTGGTAACAAGCACACTCAGTACACCTGTATGTGGTTATGATACAGTCATGGGCCACTTTATTAGGTACACCTCTTCACCTGTCAGCAGCTTAGAGCATTAAGTCATGAAGGCATGGTCCAGATCTCCAGAAGGTCAAACAGAGCATCAGAATGGAGAAGAAAGGTCACCAAAGTCATCCATCCTGCCTGGGATCAGCTGTTCAGGCTGCTGCTGGTGGCCCCTTAGTCCCACCTGAGCATGGTTTAACCCCCATCCCCCATCACCCCAACATCTCTGAAAGGAGTGTTTCAGCAGCTTGTTGAATGAAGGAGCTCTGAAGGTGAAGGAGGTTCAACCTGGGGGTAGAGGTGTACCTAATGAAGTGCCCATTGAGTACATGTATGTGTTAACGTTGACCTGTGTGTGTCTCAGAGCTACATCCACGGCAGCAGTCAGGCGCAGTTTGTAGCGGAGACTCACATCGTCCTCCTCTTCAGTATCCTTCAGCTGCTGCTGCTGCTCAAGACACACACACACACACACACACTCATATATATATATATATATATATGTATACACTACCGGTCAAAAGTTTCAGAACACCCCAATTTTTCCAGTTTTTTACTGGACAGTATTCACTTTAATGTCCCATTGCACTCTGGAATGAAAGCATAGTACAAAAAAGCAATTGGATTAAAAAAACAAATCATGAAATCAATTTATAGGCCCAAATGTATTCTAAACTCTTGACTCATCAAAGTAGCCACCTTTGGCAGGTATTACAGCTGAACACACTCGAGGCATTCTTTCTACAATAGAAATCAAATATTCTTCAGACAGTTCTTCCCACGTCTGTTGCAGAAGTTCCCATAAATGTGTGTCCAGTTCATCCCAAACCATCTCGATGGGGTTCAAGTCTGGAGACTGTGCTGCCACTCCATGTTTTCAAGCTTACCATCTTGTTCTTTTTTCCTGAGGTAGTTCTGGCATAGCTTGGACTGATGTTTTGGGTCATTGTCTTGCTGTAGAATGAACCCCTGACCAATTTAACGCATACAGAGGGTACTGCATGGTGCTGCAGAATGCTGTGGTAGCCATTTTGGTTCAGGGAGCCTCTCACTCTGTACAAGTCACCAACCCTGGATCCAGGAAAACAGCCCCAGACCATCACACTTCCTCCTCCATGTTTGACAGTTGATGTCACACACTGTGGACCATCCTTTCACCTACTCGCTGGCATACAAAGATCCTACGTGATGAACCAAAGACTTCAAATTCTGATTCATCAGTCCATAATACCTTCTTCCAGTCTTCAGTAGTCCAATGACGGTGTTTCATGGCCCAGCCAAGCCTCTTTGTCTTATTCTGACGTGTTAGCAATGGCTTTCTTGCTGCAACTTGTCCTGTCAGACCTGCAGCTCAAAGTCTTCTCTTCACAGTTGAAACTGAGACTTGTTTACTACGACCACTATTAAGCTGTGCTTGAAGCTGTTGTCATGTGAGCCGCCTGTCACACAAACTGTTTACTCTCAGAAACTTGTCCTCTGGTTTAGTTGTGGCTTTGGGTCTGCCAGACCTCTTCCTGTCAGAGTTTCCCCAGTGTCTGAGTGCCTTTGGATGGTGAAGAAAACTGTACTCACTGACACCTTGACTTTCTTTGCAATTTGTCTGTAAGAAAGACCTACATTTTTGAGTGTCATGATGGTCTGTCTCTCTTCCATTGTTAATTGCCTTTTTCTTGCCATTTTTGTAGCAACACATGACTTTCTGCAGTACAGTGCTGTTCAACTGATGCTCACAAGGGTATGGTACCACAGGGTATGCTTTTGTGCAGACAGAGGGGGCTGTAAGCAATCAAGAAAAGTTAAAACACCTGTAGGAATTAATAGAGCCAGCTTTCAAGGCTTGATCAACCTTCATTGCTGCAGAACAGCTTTAAATTGTTAACTCATTTCATGTTCCCTGAAAGAGACCTTTTTGTATAATTCTGAAATGTACATAATCTTTCAGTTTTGAGTAACCTAATGTTTACACAAATATAAACAGATGCTCAGATGTATACACACACATATAAATATACAGAAATTAAAAAAAAGCAAGTATACATATATATGTGATTTATTCAAATATTGATACATATCTGTACACATAAACATGAATATAAGTATAAATTATATAGTTTGCAAATAGAGGCATATATATGCAAATATATAAAACATATAAACACAATTCCGAAAATATATACATAATAGAACACATAAATTAGTATATACAGTATATTAAAAAAAAAAAACACATTAATACACATATATACAAATATAGGCACACATACAGTTCACACAGAACAACAGATATAAACTTCAATGCACACATTCTTAGACCCATATAGACAAATATACCCATTTAAGTGCACACATGTACAAATATATGAATATATACACACGTTTAAAGACACATACAAAAATACCCTCATATATACCAAGATTTGCACACATATTCAAAAATAGGCACGACTGTACGGAAAATATATGCATGTACATAACCATATCAAGATATATACACATATATACAAATAAAGGCATACATCTAGACATATATACATACGTATCAAGAGACATGTACATAGTATGTATGTATATGTATACATACATAAACACATATTTAAATAAAGAGACATATATATGTGCACAAATACAAATGTCAGCAAATATAAACACATACAGATTCACATATAAAATACACAAATATTTCCACATATTAGAATATAGACATAACTGCACACACATACTCACATATGTACACACATATCTACAAATAAATATGCATATTTACACAATTATACACACACATATACACAGATTTACAAATATACACAGTATGCACATATACAAATGTCAACACAATTTCACACATATACACATATTTAACATAGGAAATATACAAATGTTTTTACATACACATATCTGTGTATTTACATACACATATATATATCAATGCATGTATATAAACAAATGTATATACATACACAAATATATAGAGATAAATATAGATAACATAAATACTCGTGTGCATATATATACATATATATAAAAGTTTACATGTATGGGTACATTTACATATACACACGCATATAAACACCTACACAATTGTGAACATATATACACATGTACTGTATATACTGTATATATGTACACAAATATACACTCATTTATTAACATATTTAAATATATACACATATATACATACATATGTAACACATTTATAAATTCACATATAAAGACATATACAAATGCACATATATACACAGATACGTATACATGCACACCCATTTGTTGTTGTGAACCTTGACCTGTCTGGATGCCGCTGTCACCGTGGGGATGGTGTTGCTGTGTGAGGCTGCGACCTCCGACCTTGACATTGGAAAGAGGAAGAGTGAGTGCACATGCAGATAAACTTGGCTGCCCCTTCTTTATTGGAATCGGTATCAATAAGTCATTGATAATGAGATAATCACAGGTCCATGTGTTTGTGGTGTTTGTCAGTCATGTGTGTGGCAGGCATCGGCCTGGTGATGCTCTTCTTCAGCTGGTTGTTGTCCGTTTTCAGAGCAAAGTATCACGGGTACCCATACAGGTGAGCTTGTGTTTCCTGTCTCCTGTGTTCTGATTGGCTGAGATCAGTCTATGGAAAACCAGTGCTATACAAATCAATTTAAATTACTATTATTATTGTCATATTTGTATTTATTTATTCATTATTTAATTATTTGATACATGTTTATAATTACTAGATACTTTTATTGTTTATACAGTTATATTTAACTGATGAAATTATTTTTAACTTACATTGCAATCATACTATTATTTTATTATTACTAATTGTTATTATTGTTTATTATTATATTTTATTTATTCATTTTTTAAAAGTATTAACACAGTATTATTATTTTTATCACTGTTGCCATTAGTTGTAATAGTATAGTTAATGTATTAATTTTTTCATGTATAGATTATTATAGTTTTTGCTATCATTTTTATTGTATTTTTATCATTATTGATATTAATGTATTTTTATTTACTCATTCATGTTTGTATTAGTTCTTCTAATTTTTCTAATTGTTATTGTTATAATTACTTTTATTATCATTTATATATCATAATTATATTTTGTTTTTTTATTTTATTTCATTGTTATTTTTATCATAATTATTTTAGTTTAATATAAATATGATTATATTTAATAATTTATTCCTGACTTAGTTATTTTAAATATTTTGATATTATTGTTGTTATTAATACATTGTTATTATTATTTTATTATTATTATTTCTATTCTTGTCTTCATTTTCTAACACCACACAGCATGCTGATTGGTTTATCACCCAAAAGAGGGCGTGTTTTTTTGGTCAGTACGCGGTGGGATCGAACTGCTCTCATTGGGTGACGGTCTCTATTCTCTCTGTTGTAGCTTCCTATTGTCTTAAAGCCATCACAGCTCCAACCTCAGGACAGGAGGTCCCGTCACCAGGCCAGGAGGCGGGGTTTCCATGACAGCACATCTGTCAGTAAAGCTGTGTGTGTGTGTGTGTGTGCGTGTGTGTGTGTGTGTTTACTCCCTCTGTGCCTTCAAACACTTCATCTGTGCCAAAATCAGACAACTGAACCACTGATTCATTGATTGGTTGATCTAAAAGTGGGCGGGGTCATTATAGCTCATTATAGCATATAGGTTGTGACGTCCATCTCAACACCCCAGGGGACATGGGCCGGGGGGTGTGCAGCTGGTCCTCAGTCTGTGTCTCTGTAACAGTCAGGGACCAGAGGTCAAACACAAGGATGAAGACCACCAGACGGGCTGATTGCTGTTTTCAGACCTTCCTCTGATGGTGTTCCCACTCTGGTGTGGTCCGGCTCAGGTGTAGGCTGATGGTCTAGTCCTTTGGCTGTCACCGCTCTGTTCTTCGTAAAGTTCACGTCCACCATCAGCCTCTATAGAAGGTTGATGAAGAACCTCAGCAGATATCCCCACCGTACAAAGTTCAGAGTTAAATGATAAAAACTCAGACGAGATTTCGTTGTTTATGAAGACTAAATGTTCTTAATCTGAGATTGAGGTCTTAATTAAATCTCAGTGGTGGTGCAGGGATGGTGAATCTCTCTCTGAAGCCCAGTGGATGTTCCTGTGTTCTTCTCTGCTGATCATCGTCTGTTCATCATGCTGATCTGAGCTGTTATTGAAATACAAGATTTCCAGCGAATAACGTCACACCTGTTGTTTGAGATCCCCTCTGTAGACACGACCCAGGACCATAGACCAAAAACTGTAAAAGGAGTGTTGGTGGGTTAAATGCTGTTGTTGTGCTTGGGTTAGAAATGGGTCTGGATCTGTTTTCTAAGAACATGTTTATTGTTCTTTGGTCAAATTTGTGCCTTCATCAGCGACCAAAGGAAGTGGACTTCTGAAGACCAGTGAACTTCCAGCCCCTGGTCCTTCTTAGCAGTTCGTCAGTCATCCTTTAAAAACACAAAACACTTTAAAATTCAAAACAGTACAATATCATGAATTTATGTCACAAAATGAAATGTTCAAATCTCATGAGCATGTGTTCATCACGGACCTTACAGTAGGTGCTTATAAAGCTGTCCTAAAGTCCCAAGGGAACAGGAAGTGCTAAATGCTCACTCACTTCAGTGCTTCAGGACTCATTCCTGCACCGCTCTGTTATTATTTCTGTTTGTAACCAAAGTGCTTTAAATGTCTTCGTTTATTTGTAATAATAAAGTGCCTTCTGATCTCATTTTAATGTCTGATTTATGTTGTTGACAATAATTTTATGTATATCTTTGTGAGGTGTGGGTCACCTGATCAAAGGTCAGAGGTCACATGATCATTAAGACATTTGGGATCATAAATTCAAGAAGAAACTAGAAAAGCACTCAGAGAGCGCAGACCTCCGCCAAGCAGCTTCAGTCCACTTTGGCGAAAATGGTCCTATCTGACAATGTTAAAAAATCCTTTAAAAAATTCATGTATCTGAATGGTGATCCCGATCAGTCCCAAAACTAATCATTTCTTCCTTATCCCATTCCACACATTTCCGGAAACTTTCGTCCAAATCCATCCATGACTTTTCAAGTTATCTTGAACACAGACAAACAAACAAACAAAAAACATAACCTTCTTGGCGGAGGTAATAATTATCCAATTAGTAGAAGTCTGTATTATTTTATGAATAATTTAAAGCCTATATTTGAAAATAAAAACTGTTAACAAGGTTAACATTCATGTCTGAAAGATTTAATATTTTAGAAATAAATTAGAGTCTATATTTGAACATAAAATCTGTGTTCACGAGGTCAACCTTCATGATTGCTCCTCAGTCATTGACATCAGAAGATTAATAAAAGACTGATCGTCACAGAGGTCGGTCCATCTGACCTTTGAAACAGAACAGTCCGTTTCCTCACTTTTAAAATAAAAGCCTAAATAAAACACATTAGTAGTTGCATTTAAATTAATAGCTGTCACCAAAGGTATCAGTCAAAATACCTGAGCTTGTGTTTGTCTGTGGACATAATCTGCTGCCAACAGCAGTGAGAAAAAAGCAGTAATAATGACAACAACAGCATAATTAATAATGATAATGATGAAGAAAATGATACTAATGTTGACAACAGTTAAGATAATAAAAGTAGAAATCATTTATATGTGAAAAATACTGATGAATATACAGTAAAGACAAACATTTGTTGTAGTTATTGTTGTTTTAATTATTTTGTGATTGAGTTATTATTATTAGTTAGTTATTATTACTGATTATGTATATTATATTTTACAATTCATTATTGTCATGTCAATTATTATGAGCATTATTTTATTAATTACTATTGTTATTTATCTTTTATGTTAATGAATTATGTCTTTAGGAAATTGATGTCTTATTTATTATCATGAATAATACTAATTATCAAAATGTTTTTTCATTTCTTTGTTTATATTGTATAATCATGTAACACAAATTTATTATAAGGTTTATTGTGATTATTTTTAATTACAATATAACTTGATTTAAACTTATTCAGTTTATTAGGATTTTTATCATGATTATATTGATCATTGTAACAATTTGTTAAGGTCTATTAAGTTTATAATTTTTTCGTGGTTGTTGTTATTAAAATTTTTTTTTTTTTTTCATTATTTCTCTGAAAATGTTTTCTTTCTTTGAATGTTTCTGTTTTTCTAAAACGGTCCTGTTGCAGTAACGCTGTCTGTCCACGGCGGGGATGCAGTGAGCCTAAAACCCTCCCGTGTGAAACAGAGTCCTCATCCCGAAGAAGAACGAACCCGGAAGTGCAGATAAAATGGCGCAGAGTGGGAACAGTGATGGAGCAGTGAAGCTCAGCGAGCTCCTGGACGAAGGTTGGAGGATCCTGGAGGAGCTGGAGGTCTCCTCTGAGCCTCCCGCCTCCATCTCCTCCCAACAGCGCGTGCTCCGCGGGCTGAAGGTGCTGCAGGAGGCGGAGCTTCGTGTGGAGCAGCTGCAGGTGTTCAGCAGAAACGAGGAGCTGGACGAGGTGAGCACCAAAGACCTCCGCTACCTGCTGCTGCCCGCGCTCCTGGGGGCCCTGACCCTGAAGACCTGCGGGGGCCACCGGCTGGGCACCGTGCGGGCCGCGCGCGAGCACTTCATGGACTACCTGGGCAGGTGTAAGGACTACCACGTGACCAGCTTTAACCTGCCGCGGAGGAGAGACGATCAGGAGCCAGAGGGAGATCACGACCTCCCAGCAGCACAGGTGAGCAATACACAGGTGAACACTGCACCCTTGAGCACTGCACAGGTGAACCCTTTCCAAACATCAGATTAATACCTGTATCATCCTTAATTCAAACATCAGATTACACATGTGGACAAAATTGTTGGTACCCTTTCATTAAAAAAACAAAACACAATGGTCCCTGAAATAAGTTGAAACTGACAAAAGTACTAAATAAAAATGTACTAAAAATTAATTAATGAAAATCAGATGTTGCTTTTGAATTGTGGTTCAGCAGAATCATTTTAAAAAACAAACTAATGAAACTGGCCTGGACAAAAATGATGGTACCCTTAACTCATTGTTTTGGTGCACAACCTTTTGAGGCAATCACTGCAATCAGGTAACTCTCAGTGAGACTTCTGCACCTGTCCACAGGTATTTTGGCCCACTCCTCATGAGCAAACTGCTCCAGCTGTCTCAGGTTTGAAGGGTGTCTTCTCCAGACTGCATGTTTCAGCTCCTTCCACAAATGTTCAATAGGATTTAGATCAGGGCTCATAGAAGGACACTTCAGAATAGTCCAATGTTTTGTTCTGAGCCATTCTTGGGTGTTTTAGCTGTGTGTTTGGGTCATTATCCTGTTGGAGGACCCATGACCTGTGACTGAGACCAAGCTTTCTGACACTGGGCAGCACATTTGGCTCCAGAATGCCTTGATAGTCTTGAGATTTCATTGTACCCTGCACAGATTCAAGACACCCTGTGCCAGATGCAGCAAAGCAGCCCCAGAACATAACTGAGCCTCCTCCATGTTTCACAGTAGGTACAGTGCTCTTTTCTTTGTATGCTTCATTTTTGTGTCTGTGAACATAGAGCTGATGTGACTTACCAAAAAGCTCCAGTTTTGTCTCATCTGTCCAAAGGACATTCTCCCAGAAGCTTTGTGGCTTGTCAATATGCATTTTGACAAATTCCAGTCTCACTTTGTTATGATTTGCTTTCAACAGTGGTGTCCTCCATTAAGTCCACTTTGACTCAAACAGTGACGGATGGTGCGATCTGATACTGATGTACCTTGACCTAGGAGTTCACCTCTAATCTCTTTGGAAGTTGTTCTGGGCTCTTTGGTTACCATTCGTATTATCTGTCTCTTCCCGTGGACCTTAAACTTCTGAATAATATGTGCAGCTGTAGTCACAGGAACATCAAGCTGCTTGGAGATGGTCTTATAGCCTTTACCTTTAACATGCTTGTCTATAATTTTCTTTCTAATCTCCTAAGACAACTCTCTCCTTAGCTTTCTGTGGTCCATGTTCAGTGTGGTACACACCACCATACCAAACAGCACAGTGACTACTTTTCAGCCTTTAAATAGGCAGACTGACTGATTATAAGCTTGGAGACACCTGTGATGCTGATTACAGGACACACCTTAGTTTAACATGTCCCTGTGGTCAAATCATTTTCAATCTTTTGTAGGGGTATCGTCATTTTTGTCCGGGCCAGTTTTTTAAAATGATTCTGTTGAACCACAATTCAAAATCAATGTCTGATTTTCATTAGTTAGTTTTCAGTAAATTTTTATTTATTATTACTTTTGTTAGTTTCAACTTATTTCAGTGACCATGTGGATTTTTCTTTCTTTAACGGAAGGATACCAAGAATTTTGTCCATGTGTGTAACACCTGAATCATCCTTGATCCAAACATCAGAATAACACCTGTATCAGCTGATGTCAGCCCATTGTACAAACAGATTTGAACAGTTACAATAACAATCGGTTCATCCCTACTCTATTCTGAACCCTAACTAATATTGGTTTATATATTCTGATTAATTCATAAATGTCAGTTTGTCAATATAAAGATGATTTATTATTTTCTCAGACCAAATAATTTACACATTAAGTGAAGACTGACCTCTCTATATTTTATTTATTTAAATATATAAGTCAGTGTGTCCTGTATTAATGCTCCCACATGAAGTCATGAATAATTTAAGTTTATGTTTAGAAACTTATATTTTATTTAATTAACAATATAAAATAATTGAATTATTCAAAGACAAAATTACACAAAATATCTCCAGAAATTTCATCTCAATGTGATAAATGTGGCTCACCAGATGCAAATTTACTGCACAGCTATGCCTTGTGTCCCAACCTGCATAACTTTTGGTCAAGGATATTTAGAACATTTTCAAAGATGCTGGGGGTGGGTTTAGAGCCAGACCCAGTACTGATCACTTTAGGAGTATTGGTGGGCACAAGGAGACTGAAGGTAGCTCAGCAATGCCTATTATCTCATAGACTTCTCACTGCTAAAAAGCTCATTCTTCTTTTTTGGAAGAAGAAAGAAATACCCACTGTCAAACACTGGCTTGCTGAGTTAACAGACACTCTGCATGTAGAAAGAATTAGATTTTTTCTGAGAAAAAAACAGGGAATTTGATAGGATCTGGCACCCCTTAATCTCCTATTTGAAAGGCTAAACTACTTCAAATCCTGTTTATGAACTACACTATTTGTAACATTAGGTAGCACTCCAGTGAAGGGTTGAGGCTTTGAGTGGGAAGATGGGTGGGTAAGGTTTTTTTTTTTCCCTACTTATTTATTTTCTTTATATGTTCTGTGTTCACTTTATAATGTGAGGACAATTTCTTTAATAAAAGAAACAAAAACAAAAAACACCAAATAAGTAATAGCCCTCCTCACTGTTGTCCACACTGTTTGTGATAAAAAAGAAGAGAAAATGTTTTTCCAGTTGACATGTATCATGATGGCACTCTTCACAATAAAAATATTTGAAACAAAAAAAATATAAAATTAAAGCTGCAAGCAGCATTTGTTGGGTCCTTGCTCTGTCGCACGTCACTCATGCCCATTTCACCTCCATTTTGACGGTTTCATGACCCTTTTAGAGATATTACAGCTGAAGTGATATACACTATATTGCCAAAAGTATTCACTCACCTGCCTTGACTCGCATATGAACTTAAGTGACATCCCATTCCTAATCCATAGGGTTCAATATGACGTCGGTCCACCCTTTGCAGCTATAACAGCTTCAACTCTTCTGGGAAGGCTGTCCACAAGGTTTAGGAGTGTGTTTATGGGAATTTTTGACCATTCTTCCAGAAGCGCATTTGTGAGGTCACACACTGATGATGGACGAGAAGGCCTGGCTCTCAGTCTCCGCTCTAATTCATCCCAAAGGTGTTCTATCCGGTTGAGGTCAGGACTCTGTGCAGGCCAGTCAAGTTCATCCACACCAGACTCCGTCATCCATGTCTTTATGGACCTTGCTTTGTGCACTGGTGCACAGTCATGTCTGAAGAGGAAGGGGCCAGCTCCAAACTGTTCCCACAAAGTCAGGAGCATGGAATTGTCCAAAATGTCTTGGTCTGCTGAAGCATTCAGAGTTCCTTTGACTGGAACTAAGGGGCCAAGCCAAGTTCCTGAAAAACAACCCCACACCATAATCCCCCTCCACCAAACTTTACACTTGGCAGATTGCAGTCCAACAAGTATCGTTCTCCTGGCAACCGCCAAACCCAGACTCGTCCATCAGATTGCCAGATGGAGAAGCGCGATTCGTCACTCCAGAGAACGCGTCTCCACTGCTCTAGAGTCCAGTGGCGGCTTGCTTTACCCCACTGCATCCGACGCTTTGCATTGCACTTGGTGATGTATGGTTTGGATGCAGCTGCTCGGCCATTGAAACCCATTCCATGAAGCTCTCTGTGCACTGTTCTTGAGCTAATCTGAAGGCCACATGAAGTTTGGAGGTCTGTAGCGATTGACTCTGCAGAAGGTTGGCGACCTCTTCGCACTATGGGCCTCAGCATCCTCTGACCCTGCTCCGTCAGTTTTTGTGGCCTACCACTTCTTGGCTGAGTTGCTGTTGTTTCCAAACACTTCCACGTTCTTATAATACAGCTGACAGTTGACTGTAGAATATTTAGGAGCGAGGAAATTTCACGACTGGATTTGTTGCACAGGTTGTATCCTATCACAGCTCAACGCTGGAATTCACTGAACTCCTGAGAGCGACCCATTCTTTCACAAATGTTTGTAAAAGCAGTCTGCATGCCTAGGTGCTTGATTTTATACACCTGTGGCCATGGAAGTGATTGGAACACCTGATTCTGATTATTTAGATGGGTGAGCAAATACTTTTGGCAATATAGTGTATTCCTTGCTCCTCCTCAGTCTTTATAATAGGTGTGTATTACACATTCCATGTTCCCGCCTTCAGTGAGTCACATGACCAGCTGCTGTCAATCAGTGAGTGAATGACCTCATCTGCTGCCCTCATCCAGATATAAATTGAGCAGCAGAGCAATCAAATCTGGTGAAACATGTCCTCAAGACGCCACAATTTTATCTCTCAAAATAAGATATTTTTATGGTAAAATTTGTCAGGAATCCATCCATGTAATTTTTAAAGCTTTAAGACATTTCTTTTTTCTGTCGAGGCTTATCTTCCACAGGTTGTCCGGAGCTCTAATTCTTCCCTCTTTCATTTGAATGGGAGGAGCTGGCAGGGCTTCTTTGGGGTTCACCAACTTTGAGGGCTTATCATTGGGAAACCGTTTGAGAAATAACAAATTCCTTCATATCTTTTGATCACCAATGCCTAGTGTGTCATCTCTGCGTGTTTCAAGCTGATACCATTTACAGCAGCCTAGGAGGAGATACATTTCGTTATTGGACGACAATTAGGGCATATTTTATTTTGAAAGGCAAATTGCCTTCTTCCTGTTTGACATAGGTCAGGGGTGTCCTAACCCTAACGCGTGATTTGTGGGTCTCAATGAGACGATAATTTTGACGTTGGTTTGATCTCTCTATGACATTCCTAGTGGCCGTGAGGGCGGTTTTTGTGCGCCATATTGTACCTAGGTGGCGCTAGAGAGCACATTCTAGCATGTTGGGGGTTAATTTTTTCGTTTTTTGAAATTTTGCATCCCATCTGGCATGTGTGTCAATTTTGACATGGCTGTGAACAAATTAAGGATGTCAAATTGTGGTGCAAAGTGGGGATGATGCAGTGAGCTGTTATTTTGAAATCAAAATTTCCAACTTCCTGTTCAAGATAGGTCAGGGGTGTCGGTGCAGGATTTGTTGGTCTCAATGAGATGAACGTTTCTGCATTGGTTTGATCTCTATACGACATTCCTAGTGGCTGTGTGGGCCGTTTTAGTGTGCCTAGGGGGCACTAGAGAGCTCATTTTGGCATGTTGGGGGTTAATTTTTTCATTTTATCAAATTTCCGTTGTATCCAGGGTGTTTGCCAATTTTGGTGAGTTTTTGAGCATGTTTAGGGGGTCAAATTAAGGTTTTTGCGTCTGTAGACGTAATAATATCAGAAAGAAACAGAGCAAAAACAGTAGGGTCCTCAAGCAACCCTAATAATGTTTCCTGTATTAATGCTCCTTCATGGTGAATGTTTATGATATTTTGTTGTGAGTTAGTCATTTGAGTCTCAGGTTTGATCATGTGATTGTCCTCCTCCAGCCCCCCCCCTCAGCTGACCTGGTTGCCATGGCAGCGCAGCGGCAGGCAAAGATCGAGCGTTACCGTCAGAAGAAAGAGCTGGAGGCTCGGCTGTTGGAGGTGGGCCGGGCGGCGAGGGGCGGGCAGGCGGACGACGAGGCGAGCCGAGAGTTTTACCTGCTGAACATCAAGAGGTGGATCAACGTGAGCCTGGACGAGATCGAGAGCATCGACCAGGAGGAGGAAATCCTGAAGAACGTCGACCAAATGAAGCATAACACTACCCCAAAACGGCAGCCACCCAGAGCCCCCATGAAACCATTCATCCTCACCAAGGACGCCCTGCAGGTGAGGCACAGGGGGCGGGCCTGACTCCATTTCGTCATGGAGCTTTGTAGCGAGATTATCCAGGTGGTGTTCAGACCTGTGAAACAGTTTGTTCCCACAGGTGTTCTCAGAAAAAAAATTATAAAGGAGAAAAATTGAAAACGTCAAACTTCAGCAAAATTTACTGGAACGTTGAGACAAAATCGGATTGTTCTGTCATTTACAAGAAGGAACACCTGTGGGCTCAGGTGTGTCATGATGTCATACATCTGTGTTAATGACATCCATAGTCACTGTGTGTTCCTCTACCTGCAGGCTCAGGTGTTTGGTGCTGGCTATCCCAGCCTCCCAACCATGACGGTGGACGACTGGTACGACCAGCACAGAAAACGTGGCATTCTGCCCGATCAGGGTGTCCCGAGGAGGGTGGCAGTGGAGGAGGACTCTGATGCAAAGGAAAGAGAAGAAGAAGAGAAGGAGAAAAAGGCTGAAAACGAGGATGAGGAAGCGCTGGCGAAGGCGAGGAGTTGGGATGACTATAAGGACAATCATCGCAGAGGATATGGAAACCGCCAGAACATGGGCTGACCTTCAAAATAAAAGTCTTACATTGCGAGTGAACTGTTGGAGTGATGAGGTTATTGCACACACCCTGCTCACATGATCACTGCCCTCTCTGCAGCTGATTTCTAGTTTTAACATGGTGATGCCATTTCCTGTTCTCTGTGGCATTTCAAAGTGAATGTTAATTAAAATAAAGAGATGCAGATTTTTTTCAGGGTGGTAAAGTAAAAATAAAATGAAATTTGAAATTTGATCACTGATCACAGACAATTTAATGTGATATTATTCATATTTTTTAAATGACAGATACCATAACATATTTTACGTTATTATCTTAGTAAAACCAGATATTTTACTATTGTGTTATTAATATATTATTGGCTATAGGTAGCATACTGTATTGTGTATTATTAATGTATTACTGGCTATAGATGTGGGAATTTATTGCATGTTTTGAACATAGTATTAATTACAAATAACAAACTTAATATTATTAATATGCTATTGAATACCTAGTTAATGATATGATTGGAAGCATTTTCAGATAATGTAAACAGAATTTTTAAATCAATTACAAAATATTAATGCTGTTTTTTGTTTTAAATTTTGAGTTGAGCGCGTAGTATACCCCCTAAAGCTATTCTAAAGGGGGGGACTTTTGGGTTAGAGTGTACGATGATGACAGCGGTATCTGAGCTGCCATGACAGACATGGCTTGTTTATTGTTGCCATGGAGTCTATGGCCAACCCTAACACAGGGGTTAGGGTTAGGTCAAAGACTGCAGCACTGGAGAGCTGCTGAGTTCCTCTGCTCCTGGATCATCTTAGTGTTTGTGCTGCTCACTGTGATGGACCACCATGATCTTCTGATTGCTGTCTGCTCAGTGGCTAGTACCCTCATCACCTAATAGGCACAATAGACATTTACAAGGCATGTAGTGTAGTAGCAAGCAGTGGAGGCAGGCACAGCTGACAGCAGGTATCCATCCTTATGCAGTCTTTGTCTCTGCCCATCATCCCTTGTTTGGGTTTGGTAGAGCGCCCCCTAGTGGAGGGCTTGAGATGCTGTGTTTAACGATCCGTTCACACTGAACATGACTTGGCAACCGAGATCACGTTGCTCACCCGAGTCGCGTTGCGTGTCCATAAAATTTTGTCACCGTCGTGTCGCTGAGTGACATCACGCCTGCTCGAATTTCACTGCGATCATATCACATACCATATATTTGTATGTATAGGAACTGCCACTTCTGTTGGACAAGGCGGAACTAGTGTCCTTACTAACTAATGTTCCCACACGGACATGGATTGTCACTCTAATGTGAATAAATTAAAAAAACTGCATAAATACAGTTGTTAACTGTCACGGGTGTCGTCTGTCTCTCCAGTACAACGTTAAGTAAGGTACAGCTAATGTAACAACTTCTTCCACCCTCTTTCTTTTTTCCCTCATGTAAACATCCTGTAAACCCTTCACCTCCTCTGGCATACATCCACTGCAAAATACACACACACACACACGCTGATTGGCTGTTGCAGCCCAGCATATGTGACAACTTCTGAAAAGTTAAAAGTTTTTAAACTTTTGCGACAGAGCGACGCAACTTGGTTGAGCGTCCAAAGCAATCTGGTAGTGCGTCTAAATTGCCCAGGTCACATCCGTCACATCACGGGAGGGCTGACCCCGTCGAATCGCGGCTGTACATTGACTTTGCATAGAGAATGGTGGTCGACCAAGTTGCATTCAGTGTGAACGCACCTTTAGAGTATTAAAGTGACATTGATAAAAATGTGATTGGTCATGCTTATCACTAACAGTAACATTATTAATAACATTACTGATCACTGACACATGAGGATGTCAAATAAAGAACCAAAACAACCGTGTGTAACTCGTTTTCTGGACAAACACCCTTGGTGTCTAAATCCATCTCCTCAGGACGTAGTGGACTGTTTAAGAGGAGATGCAGAGTGACCATGTCACCAAACTTGCACTGACTGTTCCATCATGACATTCTGGCCTGCAGCACCTAAAACCTCTCAGAGGTCCATAATGGGTCAAGCAGTTGAAGTGTTTCTTTACTGAATTGTCTCAAACTTTGTCAGGGGAAAGGAACCTGTATACAATCACTAACCAGTTCTTTGAGCGCAAGGTTACAAGGGGCAATGCTTTTCTCATCAAGGATTAATAGTAATGGTGATGTCAGAAGAGTTTTGGGTTGATAATTTGGTTTTTGTGTTGATTTGAGACTTTTACTGTTGGGGGTCCAGATCATTACCATATGCTGGTGTGTTTTCAGTTTTACGTTTGATTAGAATCCACACCTGTCTCATGTAAAGCTATGTGACGGTAATAGACAGAGGAATTGTTCCAAGGTTGTGATTTAAAACAGAGTGGAGTACTTACAGATATCAGGCACGTCATGGGTTAGCCTTTTTGCTCTCAGCATTAAGGGCCACTCAGCTTATGAACACAACTAGAAGTAATCTGGGAGTGCAGACCTCCACCAAGGCATTTCTGACACTGTTGGTAGAGTTGGTAGAGAGTGGAAAACTATTGTGGAATGTTAACAAGTCTTTAAAACTCCTGGGTCTACATCTGTGTTTAGATCACCACCAAAATCTGAACACCTCTGCCATGACCAACATTCACCAATAATTTCATCCAAATCCAAATGAAACTTTGGAAGTTATCACTAACAGGTGCCAGCAGAAACATGCACCATTGGCAAAGGTAACTAACTAACCAACAAACTAAAAAACCAAATAAGGCATAGACAAACAAACCGAATAACTAGCTATTAAAAAAATGAAAGCATGACCTTTTGACAAATGTAACTGACAAACTTACAAACTAAACAAACCAGCAAACAGACAAACTAATAGGCAGACAAACTAACTTACTGACAAACAGACTGACAAACTAACAAACACAACAAACAAATTAACCAACAAATAAACAAATGAAAACATGACCCCTTGGCGGAGGTAACAAACATAAATAAACAAGCAAACGAGCACTTGACCTCTTGGTGGTGGTGATAAGCCTGCTGTAGTTCTCCAGGTGAAGAGGCTCCTCCCCCTGAAGCAGGTGACCCTGGAGCCTCTGTCCTGTCCCAGGAGATCTGGTTCCTCCTCATTATCCTCTGTAAGATATGTCTGTTCATTACCTCCTCCAAGGAGGTTGTGTTTTTGCTGGCTTATGTTTTTTTGTTTGTTTGTTAACAAGATAACAAAAAAAACTACTGGACAGATTTTGCTGAAAGCTTAATTAGACGTTGGTAATGGCCCAACTTAAAAATGATTAGATTTTGGTGGTGGTCCAGATAACCTCCATTAGTGAATGATGTTTTTTGCTCAATAACTGTCTAACTAATAATATATCTATCTATCTAGCTATAATATCATATGGTATCAACATGATTCTGAGTGCTAGGTGTGGGTTTTCAGGGTCATGGATCCTATTATGATGGTAACTCTATCATAGAACTATTGCTTTGATGTAACAGTAATATGTGAGCTACCTTGGCGGAGGTTTGCGCTCTGAATGCTTTCTAGTTTTGTTAGTGTGTTTGTGGACAGATTTTTGCAGACGAGGTGTGCGGCAGGGGCGGATTTAAGATTGAAGAAGATCCTGGGCTTAAGCCAGATGAGTGTTGGAGTTTTTTTTAGCACGTGCAAAAATTGGTGCTTATTTTTTGTTTATTTATTTTTGAATGATACGGCTTCTCAACTTTCAAATTCTGACCATCTTAAAGCAATTGTTGTAGCAATTGTATTACATTAAGATGGATGGAGCCATTTCTACAGTCATGCTCAAATATATGCATACCCTTCCATTAAAGAAAATGTAAAATTCACAAAAGTCACTCAAATAAATAAACAAAAAAAGTAATAATAAATAAAAATTTGAATTGTGGTTGAAAAGAACAATTAATAAAAACAAATAAAACTGTCCTGGACAAATTAGGACACTTTGCTGATGAGTAGTGGGTCAAAATACCTGTCAGCAAGTGCAGAAGCCTGACTGAGAGTTACAGAAAACACTTGATTGCAGAGATTGCCTCAAAGGGTTGTACAAAATATTAGTTTACAGGTCCCATCATGACTGTTTGCTTTATATATTATATATTTTATATTTCTGTTGAACCCCAATTTAAAAGCAATGTCATGATTTTCATTATTTTTTGTATTTAATATTTCTTTTGTCAATTTCAGCTTATTTCAGTGACAGCTGTAACGTGGAACACTTTTCAAATAAGATTCACAAACCTGAATCATCACATGTTTCATCACACCTGGTGTTGTCATTCTGTCGGGTTACTTTTTAAAAAATAAAACTTGCTGATATCCTTTTCTTTTACATCAGTCTTCTCATGCGAGCGGCTCGGGCATGCGCAGAATACAGGTTGCTGAAGCGCTTCTTCTTCAGGGGAGGTTCAGGTATGCTGTATGCAGTCTACATTACGCAGCTGCTGCCCCTCTGTTGAATTCCGGTACTGTACGTAGCTTCCGAGAGGTTTTTTCCTCCTCTAAAGTAAAATTCAGATTCGAGGCTTTTCAGAAAACATCCGGGGCTTGAGCCCAAGTAGCCACCCCCTAAACCCTCCCCTGGTGTGCGGGTCTGTGCGTTACTGCCGCCGGTCTTCATCAAATAATTTGGCTAATTAAGCGGCCACGCATGTGCGTTGCTTTTCCAAAGCATCAGAGTTATGTGATCAGTTTCATTTTGTTTCGCACCACCAGCTGAAGCCCAGACAGACGCCTGTGCTTCAGATCTGGGTCCTGTCGTGCTGCCCATCACTCGCTGGGTGGTGGTATAAATCCATGGGTTAGGACCTGCAGTCCTCCATGAAACCAAAGGAGACACTTTCCAAACCAGCAGGTGGTGCTAAATGCTCCGAAGGATTGTTTTATAACCGGGATAAAGCACACGAAGAAGAAGGAGGGCGGAGGAGAGGAAGAACATCTCTATTCAGTCATTCGCCCTCTGAGAGGACAGACTGCTAGCCATCAGCGGTTAGCCTTTAGCATCGTACATTTATATGAATGCTAGCATTAGCTGTTAGCATTAGGTTTTAGTCAGCAGGGTGAAGAAGTTCACGAGGAGAACGGACTGAGGTAACACCGTCAGTGTTCGCGCATGAGTGCGTGTGAGTGAGTGAGTGTGTGCGTGCGTGAGTGAGTGTGTGCGTGCGTCCATGTGTTCCCTGATCATGGTTGACCATGCCAACCTGCTAAGTAAGCGGAGTTGAACTTTGATTTTTTTTCATTTTTCTGTTTGATGTTGATGACGCCGTGACGTCACGTCGCGTCACTGAACGTGCGGTTATGAGCCGTGTGACGTGTGTGTGTGACGTATTGATTAGGTGCTGATTAACAAAATGATGACAGGAGCACCTACAGATTAATTAACCTGTTAATGACTGATCAACAAGTCGACCATGATCAGGGGTCAAGGTAAAGGTCACTCTGTGTCCTCTTCAGTCAGGAAAACGCTCAGGAGGACAATGCCTTAATGCTGCAGACCAGGAGAGACCAGGTCTGAGCTGGACCTGGTTCTTCTCCTCCATGCTGACCCACTCTGTGTGTGTGTGCAGATGCAGGTGTTGGTCCATGGGTGTGAGCAGGTTGGACATCTTCTACAGACGGCTTCTCCTCACCAAGCTCTTCATTGGAGGATGGGGGAAGCCTGAAGACCTCAAGAGGTACGAGACTACTACACAGCTATGCAAAAAGTACATAAACACGAATCTACTACTACTACAACAACTATATAACTACAAACAACTGCACAACAACTACATAACTACAAACAACTACATAGCCACAAACAACTGCACAACAACTACATAACTACAAAAACTGCAATACAACTACATAACTTCAAACAACTACAAAACAACTACATAGCCACAAACTACTGCACAACAACTACATAGCTACAAACAACTACACAACAACTACAAAACTAAAAAAACTACAATACAACTACAGAACCGCAAAGAACTACTCAACAACTACATAGCTACAAACAAGTACGTACTAAAATAATACAAACAACTACAAAACTACAAAAAACTACAATACAGCTACATAACTGCAAACAAGTACACAACAACTACATAACCACACAAAAAGTACATTACAGTTACACAAGTGCACAACTATACAGAATATACATAACTACTAATCTTTTACCACTCCAACAACTACATAGCTACAAACAACTACAAAACAACCACACAGCTACAATTAGATCATTATTTTATATTCATTGCAGATAATAAGGTCCATATTTTATATTAGAGTAACTAATGGGGACATTATCTTATATTAGAGTAACTACTAAGATATTTATTTTATATTAGAATAACTATTTCTCTTACTGTTGTGTTCATTACCTTTGACTTATGCTAAAATTAAAGAATAATTATCAGATTGATTAAATAATAATTTATATTGATTATTGTTTCAAACAGTGTTTTACTGATTTTTCTACTCTTCATAATTATTAGTTCATTGTTCCAGATGTTTATTTGGATGTTTTTGATTATGTTTTCAGGATATTTGAGTTTCGAAAGATCATCGGAGACCGAGAGAAGTGTCAGCTTCTGGTTCCTGAAGATTATCCTGTTTATATCAACAAGGTCTGTTTTCACTATACATTATTTTATTATTTTGAGTTATAATCTGTTTTTATTATTACAATGTCTGTTATCAATAAACATCGTATTTCATTTTTATTATATATCAGTTATTATCAACAAGGTCTGTCATCAATATATAAATGATCATATCAATTTATATAAGTGTATTTTCATCGTTGTATCAAGAAGGTTCATGACTCTTCCTGTAATGTATTAAATGTACCGTTACATATGGATCTGTGATTATGTCAATAAGGTGCATCATCTACCATCTCACTGTACAAACACATGTAATGAACATTCATACATGAACAGCTGAAGTTCTTCAAGGACACACATTACCTGAATAAAACATTCACACCTTTCACTCTCACAATCACACCACTAACTGAAATTGCACACGCTCAGGTAGCTAGTCTTTAGTTGTTAGTATTAGCCAACACATCCTTGCTCCTTCAGACATTTACACTCCCTGACAGCAGGGGGAGACATTTTGGTTTAAGGGTCCTGCGTTGTTCATATCTGCACGTCCATATCGGTTCATTCTAGTGTCCACGTAGAAGGACATGACATCTGATTGATATGTGTCTGTTTGTGTGTGTGTGCAGACTGAGGAGCACTCTGACTGTCTGGTCCATGATGGCTTCCTGATATCTCCTCTGGAACACCTGGTTCCTGGGATCCTCCCTCAAGAGTCTGTCAAAGCCAGGTAACCGTCTACACATTAGACCTCATATCATGTTAGACCTGTAGATCAGAAGATCTATGGAGGGATGTCCCTCACAGCCAACATGACATAAGCATGACCCAGACGCTTAAAGCTGCGTTCACACCGAACGCGACTTTGCAACTGCAATCGCGTCACCCACCGAAGTAGCGTCGCCTGTCCATAAATACCTCATTTTGGTCGCCATCGCTGATTGACATCACGTCCGCTCGAGTTTCACCGCGATCATATCATATCATATAATAGGATGTATTGGCTGACATTATTCCAACTGGATCCTTTTCACTCACCCCTGTAGAAGCATCGTCTGTGAGTTCTCTGTGGTGCGTCTAGGTGGAACTAACTAATGTCCTCACTAACTGTTTCCACAGGGACATGGATTGTTTCTCTGTGAACCCGAATAAAAACAGTTTGTCACAGGTACCATCACACACCCACACAACGTTGCTTGGCTGTTGCAGCACAGCCACACGCGATATCACCTGAACCAAGCAACGAGCAATGTGGTTGCCCAGAGCGTGGCCGTTAGCCCCACTCCATCGTGGCTGTACAGTGACTTTACATAGGGAGTGGTCGCCCAGGTCGCCAACTTGTGTTCGGTGTCTAGGCAGCTTTACAGGTTACAGGTCAGAGGTCATGGAGTCTTCTTATTGTCCCTGTGTAAATGTAAAACCACCATGAGGAACATCTAAATTGTTGACCTTTCTCACTAAACGATCTTCATACTTGTGTGTTCAGGTTTCAGTTCATTGTTCCAAAGAGATGGAAGAAAAACAGACCGGTGTGTATCCAACTGGCTGGGACCGGTGACCACGTAAGACCAAGTGTGTGTGTGTATGTGTGTGTGTGTGTGTGTGTGTGTGTGTGTATGTGTGTGGGTGTGTGTTTGTGTGCTTGGGGGGGGGGAACCGACCCTCAAACACAGTGCTACCTCCTGTTTATCAGAAGGCCACTATATCTTCAGGCACCCTGAGTTTAACAGCTCTTAACTGGACTGTGGTCAAATTGAGATCTGAGGTACACTGAACCCAACATTAATCCCACTTCTTCATATTAGGTTCAAAGTAATGAAGTTCAGATAGGTGTGTTCACAGGACTAATACGAACCAGGTTTAATAAAACTGTCATTGTGTTTACATAGATAATAAAACTCAGGCTTAATCAAATTGTTAATGAGTTGACATAGATAATAAAACCCAGATTAAATCAAATAGTAAATGCGTTTAGAAAGATAATTAAACCCAGGTTTTATCACACTGTTAATTAGAGTTGTTCCAATTCCGATACCAGTATTGGAAACTGCTCTGATACTGCCGAAAATGCTGGCATCGGTATCGGCGAGTACTGGAGTCCAGGCACCATAATTACCATACCACCGAGCTCCAAATGTCCGTGGTGAAGCTTACTGCATGCGCGTCTGCTGCTACCGATGTTAGCCGTAAGGGTGTATTAGCCGCAATGGTGTAATGCTGGCTCGTTGGAGCTCTCAGCATGTTTGCAATCAGTGATTAGGGGTAAGCGGTGATTTGGTTCATAATCCATTGTATAGCGTTGCATTTACTTTGTGCTGTACTATATTTTCTCTTTTTACACAACTACGATGGACAGTGAAGATCCGCTTAGCGCATGCTCCCTGTATCGCTAAGCATTCTGGGTAATGTAGTCAATGTAATTACTCTGAGCCGGCTTTAATACAATTATAAATGATGGTACAGGATTCTGTTTTTTAAAATAAATGGCTTGAATTTGCTGTATTTAAGCATGTTTTACAAAGGGTTTAACCTGAGCCAGGCCTTACCACAAGGATAATAATATCACAGTCATGCAGGCATAGTATGATATTTTTTTTTATAACATACTGGTGTCAGATCGGTACTTGGTATTTGTACTCGGTATCGGCCGATACCCACAGCACAAGTATCGGTATGGAGGGGGAAGAAATGGTATCGGAACAGCTCTACTGTTAATGTGTTGACATAGATATAGTACAGTGCTAGAAAAGCATTTTGAGAGTGCAGACCTCCTCCAAGCAGCTCAGTTCCACCCATAAACTGTCATTTCCGCCCAACATTATAGTCCTATATTTATTTTATACGCACATTGTTGAATGAAAAATATCAATCTGCAAGAAGTGTGATTATTGTTGATGTTAATATCATCCAATAGAGTGACCTAGTTAGTATTGGGTCTTGTAACTTGTTGACTGAACCAATTTGCTGCTACTTGCACATATGTTGGTGTTGTGCGCTCCGCGGCACTTCCATTGGGCGATGTCACCAGCCTGTCAGTCGGAGCAAAACCACGGCGCTTCAGTGCACGGTGCATTCGCTCTGTGGAGTTTGGGGTTAGGTTTTTACGCTCACGCACACAGACTTCTGCTATTGCGGACTATTTCCATATTGACATTATCAGCAGCCTTGTTTCTAGTGATTAACGGGCACGACTGGAGGGATTGCGAGCGAGCCGAGCTGCTGCGTATGTTTCTATAAAGTTAATGAGCTCACAGTAATGTTACTAGTAGTTGTGAGTTGTGGAGGACTGGGATGTTTATTACAATTTCAGGAGAGTCTGCTTCGTTAATTTATCTTAGAAACCAAGACTCCAGGAACAGCGCCAGGCTTTCTCCATCAGCAAAACGTTTCCTCCTCTCCTCTGTCTGTGAGCAGAACTGCATGCACAGCTTACACTGCTGATTGGCTGTTCTAGTTGCCTTGACTTTGCGTGTAACCAGAACATGTAATTTGGGCTGAAACAATTCCTCGGATAATCCGGATAATTCAAAATACAAAATATCCTCGGGGCAAGTTATGTGCCTCGAGGCCAAGTTTAAATCCAGACCACTATACAGCGCACAGTGTTTGACACGGACCGTCATTCCTGTGACGCAGCACGCCTGCAGCCTTTGCTGCTGCGCGGCTTGTAATTGCATGCAGGAAGAGAAAAGAGAGGGACAAAAAGGAAAGTCCGAAGAGGAAACGGCAGAGAGTATCCCAAGTGTGTGATCACTACAAGTTGAAAAGAAAAGAAAACACAGTGCAGTGTGTCTGTTGTCAAACGGAGTTAGCTTAGTATAATAGCACGTCATCAATGCTGCAGCATGTCAGCAGTAAACATTCAGTCTGTGCATGTACAGAATGACACTCATGATACATTAGCAGAAGCAGTTAATGTGATCAATAAATGAGATTAGGGGTAGTAGATAATCTACTTTGATTATGGCTCTGTGTAAAGGCTGGTTCACAACGTAAATCAATGCGAAGGCTACTTGCCTTGAATTCTGTTTATTTTTCACATACTTTTCACATCCAATAACTTTCCTTTAATTTGATTGCAGTGAGTAGAACAGGAAATACTCACAGTGAGTAGAGTAAGCAGGTGTAGGGCATCCTTTCATAAATTAAAAAAATGTACATTAGCTAGTTGAATTATCTTAGTATCTAAGTATGATATTACTTGGTCCTAGTAATAAAATAAGTAATATCATCAATATATAAGATCATCAATATGGTAATTAGAATTGTTACAGCAGTAAAGGCAATAATATAGCAAAAAGAGATTAGCATGAGTAAAAACAAATAAAATAAAACTAACCAAACTTAAAAAAGTACTAAAAAAGCAAGATATGACCCAGAGTAAAAATAAAACTGCAAGAACAATATAAACAAAACAAATTTAAAAGTTCAAAAATATTGACACCATTACACACAGCTAAATATCAATATCATTTGATGACGTAAGTGGTTTCGTGCTCACTGCAGAGACAAGTTATCATCATAACTAAAGGGCCTGTTTATCCATTTAGGTTTTTACTGTTTGTATGAGTTGTACTTTTTTGAGATATCAGCTGTAGAGATGTCTGCCTTCTCTCTGGTATAACTGGACTAATTTGCAAAAGTCCTGTGGTGCTCTAAGCATCAAAAATACATCTGAAAAATTCAAAACCTGTGTGTCATTCTAAAAATCAGGTTGCTCAAAATAAAATGCAGACCTTGTTGTGAGCAGTTTCATGTAGGAACTACTTTTTACCAATACAAAAATATGGATTTTGATTTTGGGATCCCGTTTATGCTCAGAATGTTCAAAAAAAAAAAATAAGGTTTTTATTTAAGAGACCTGGCTTTTCTGTTTTGTATGTTGCTGATGCTTTTCAATAAAGCCGAAGTGATTCAATGTAAAAAAAATCGCAGTGAGCGCAATGTACCAGTTATCCGATTACTCGATTAATCACCAAAATACTCTATGGAGTACTCAATTACAAAAAGAATCGATATTTGCAGCCCTACATGTAACCAATCGGATAGTGCTGTGGGTGGGACTAAATACGGCCCAGTGTTACGTTATGGGAGTCAATTATAAATTTCAGTGTTTTTTTGTGACACCAATCTGGATCAAATCAGCACCAAATGTATTGGCTTCTTCCTTGCACAAAACCACACCTCTTGTAAAATTGTCATGTAAATCCATCCAATAGTTTTTGCATAATCTTGCTAACAAACAAACAAACAGACAGAACCCGGCGAAAACATAAGCTCCTTGGCCGAAGTCATAAAACCCAGGTCTTATCATACTGTTAAAGGGATAGTTCATTTTTTTTGAGTGGGGTTGTATGACCCTGATGTGGCCACTTAGTACATTAGATGCAGTAGAAGGTTCTCTCCTCTCCCTCAGTAAGCCACAGTCTGTAAGAGTCTGCCACACAGAACCAGCCACAAACAGGGAAGTATTGTACCAAATACAAAGGATATTTTCTCTGAACTTTCTACTGCATCTAATGTACTTTAGAGGTCATACAAAAAAGCTTGTTCAAAAAACTTAATTGTCCCTTTAATGTGATTACAAAGATAATTAAACCCAGGTCTTATCAAACTGTTATTGTGTTTACGTAGATTATAAACCCCATGTTTAATCAAACTATTAATGTGTTTACATAGATATTAAAACCATGGTTTTATTCAAATTATTATTGGTCAACATAGATTATAAAATCCAGGTTTAATACATTCAGGTTTAATCAAATACTGTTGTGTTGAAATGGGATATAAATGCAGGTGTGGTTAATTTTTTGGGTGTTGAAATCTGTTATAAATTCAGATGTAATTAAACAATTAGCATGTTGAAATAGCTAATCCTTATCCAGGTTTAATCAAACCGTGTTGTTACTGCATGGATTCATTTTACTCCCATTGTGGTGATACTTCAGTTCTATGTTGATCTAGGATGCTGACATAAATGATCCTTAACTTAGCTGATCTCTGTTCTCCACCTTCTGTATGTGTGTGCTTGTCTGTATATGTTTGCGTGAGCAGTATTTCTGGCGTCGAAGGACCCTGATGGCTCGTCCGATGGTCAAAGAGGCTGCCATGGCGTCCTTGCTCTTAGAGAATCCCTATTATATCCTTTAATCATGCTGATGGTTAACACTGGGCTCTGATTGGCTGCTGGGCCACCATTAATCTTGCCAACATTTTTTTTGTTTTCGTGTCAGGACGAGGATGATTGGACGAGGATGTTGACAACAAGCACACAGGACCATTTAGAGTTACTGAAGAATTTATCCGATTACTGTAGGCAGAGGTAGGCTAACACTACCCATTGACTCCCAGTGTTTGAGCTAGGCTAATTAGTGGTGGGTGAGCTCTGCCTATCTCTTCCTTGTTACTGCACGCACAGTTGAAAGAATGGAGTGTTTCTGCTTGTCATGGACTCGGGAGTGAGGCAAGACACATGAGCAAAGAAAATGTTGGCATATCTCTTTAAATCAGTGATTATTTATCAGAGTTTAACCTGTGACCACTGTGACTGTATTGTCTGTATGTAAGACACCCGACACCTGAGTCACCTGGCTGAGTCACCTGCTTGTTCCTTAACGCCATCATCTACATGGATACCGTAAACCCAAAGATCAGCTGTGAGTACTGCACACTCTATCAACATGCTCATCAGTTACTTTAATTATTTCAGACTTAGTGGAGATGTTACAACCATAGAGAAAAGATGATCATGATCATCTCAACATGAACTCTGACCCTGTTCATAATGTTAATTAATTCATTAGCATAAAGGAAGCACTTACCAATATCAGCTAACGTTTTCTAATGTGACATGATGTGAGTTTGTGTGACAGCAGGCATATGCTGTGAATTCAACACCATACCACACCGATCTCTGAATTCAGACCAGAATCAAGACCTAAATTCAGACCCGTATTTAGACCTGAACTCAGACCTGCATTGAGACCTAAATTTAGACCTGTATTCAGACATGAATGTAGAATGGAGTCCCAAATTTTGACCACATTTTGACACATTTTGCGGCGTCGGTGGCACAGCTGGATAGTGCGCTTGGTCAGTGATTGGAAGGTTGCAGGTTCAAGCCCAGCTCCAAGGACACATGGCCATGTGTCCTTGGGCAAGACACTTAACCCCAAGTTGCTCCCACTGCTGCGTCAGTGGCGTGTAAATAGGCATGAAAGGGCGTGACTGTGTTAGCTGATACTGATGGATTACTAACATAGAAACTCTGAACCATCAGTGACTGAATGTGAGAGCAAATGGGTGTGAGTGGGTAGATGTGACCTGCGGTGTAAAGCAGCTTTGAGTAGTCAAAGACTAGAAAAGCTCTATATAAAGCTCAAGTCCATTTACATGATTTAAGTTCTGAATTTAGACCCAGATTTAGACCTGGATCCAGACTAGGGCCCGACCAATATGGATTTTTTTGAAGCCGATGCTGATACCGATATTTGGCAGAAAAACACACCGATTACAGATTAATCGGCCGATTAAATAAAAATATATATATATAAAATTATTTATTTTTAAAAAATGGTCCAAAAACACTTATAACAATGAATATATGAATTACAGGCAGAACATTTTACCATTTTACAATACTTTGTCACTAAGTATTTGTTTAACTTTACAACAGAGGGGAATTTTTAAGTACAAAAACATGCAAAGCATTAAACCTCTGGGAAGATTAATTATAGAACCTTAAAAAGGGTCACTCTTTATCTTGTACTTCTTGTTGATGAAAATAATAAGAAGGTAGGTTATAATTCAGGTAGAACAACTTTTAAAAAGTTGTATACAGGTCATTGTGAGAGGAAAGCAACAACATTCTTTTCATAAGCCTCTTTTATTTTTCTCCTCTGCAACTTTCAAGAGCAAAGAACTTTCAAATACAAAATAAATAGTGGGCAAAACTGCAGTCAATTCCTGCAAAATGAAATAAATAACCTTATTTAAAATGTAAATGTATTGATGAATTATGAACTCTTGTCCTGTCACATCTGCCTTTCAGTCCCAGAGTCCTCATTAGTGTATCAGAAGTAGGTTTTAGTGCAGGTAGAACCACTTTTTTATTGTAAACATGAGGTAATATGTGTGACGAAATCAGAATATTTTGTGGGACACTGCACATATTGCACAAACTTCTTTAAACAGGCCTGATTAGAGTTCCTAGCTATGACGAAGGCTCCCCCCGATGACGTCAAACAGCTCAGAGGGAGCAATGCTAATGCTAGCATAGTTAGCTAGCTAACTAGTTAGCTCAATTGCAGCGTTGGGGACAAGCAGGTGAAGCCAGGATTCCTTGATAATCATCACAGAACAGTCACAAATAAACCGATCTCCTGCCATCAGAAGGTCCAATTCGTCAGTTTTGTAAACGACAGATCTGGTATTGGTCAGCTCATCAGTGTCGGTCTGGCGGCTGCTTCTGTAGCTGTAGCTGAGCAGAGAGCCCGGTGCTCTAGCTATGTCCAGCGGTATACTGTGCGAGCACTGAAAGTCGGTCGTTATGTCGGACTTGCAGGCAAAAACGACATTCAGCAACTCTGTGTGGCTGTAGGTGGGTTTTGCCCTATATACTCCATCATCCATACACACAGCAGAGCTCAGAGCCGCTTTAAGAACGCGCCGCCATCTTTCGCATCGCATCATTCTGCGCAGCTTGCACGCCGAACAGTGTTTACTGTTTTATGAAAAATTAACAATATATCGGCGTTATATTGGCAAAACTCTGACCGATGTTGAATCCTTTAAAAAGGGCTAAAATTGGCCGATTTAATCGGCCGGCCGATAAATCGGGCGGGCCCTAATCCAGACCTGAATGTAGACCCAATTGTGAACTTAATTAGACCCAACTTAAGACCTGATTTCACACATAAATTTGGAACTGAATACAGACTCAAATTTAGACCAAAGGTTGACCTGATTTTGATTTATTTAAACCTGAATATAGTCTTGAATAAAGACCTGATTTAGACCTGGATTTAGGCCTGGATTCAAACCTGAGTTTAGACCTGATTAGAGACCAGACTTTAGACCTGAATGCAGACCCAATTTTAGACCTAAATAGGACCTGAATTCTTACAAATATGTAGAACAGAATTTAGACCTGACTTTGACCTAATTTCAGACCCGAATTAAGACCTGATTTTACCTGGAGAGTACAAAAAATAGAGACAACAAAAGGAAATAGTCCTCTTTGTATACATAAGTGCAGATAAATACAGTCATACATCAGCACATGTACATGCATACATATGTACATGTACACATATATCTAAATTCAGAGAGGGGAATAGTAACAAAAAGTAAAAAGAAAATAATATAAAGAATTAGTCAAACTTCAAAAAGAGGATCTGTATATATATATATATATATATATATATATATATATATATATGCATACCAACACACACATATACAGTGCCAGGAAAAAGTATTTGCCCCCTTCCTGATTTCTTGTTTGACAAATTTTTGCATATTTGTCACACTTAAATGTTTCAGATCATCACACAAATTTTAACATTAGCCAAAGATAACCTGAGTAAATACAAAATGCAGTTTTTAAATGATGGTTTTATTTGTTAAGGGAAAAAGCTCTCCAAACCTATATGACCCTATGTAAAATAGTAATTGCCCCTCTCTCCTTGTTAAATCATGAGTTAACTGTGATTAATCACATTTTTTTGAAAGCTGAGTTCAATTTCACTGACCACACTGATACCTGATTACTGCCAGACCTGTCGAATTAAGAAATCACTTAAACAGAACCTGTCTGACAGTGAAGTAGGCTGCAAGATCTCGAAAAGAAACACATCATGGCACAATCCAAAGAAATTGAAGAACAAATGAGAAACAAAGTGATTGAAAACTATCAGTCTATTACAAAGCCATTTCTCTGGCTTTAGGACTCCAGTGAACCACGGTCAGAGCCATTATCCACGAGTGGAGAAAACTGGGAACAGTGGTGAACCTTCCCAGGAGTGGACGGCCTACCAAATTACACCAAGAGCACAACAACAACTCATCCAGGAGGTCAAAAAGAACCCAGAACAACATCTAAAGAACTGCAGGCCTCACCTGCCTCAGTTAAGGTCAGAGTTCATGACTCAACAATAAGAAAGAGACTGAGCAAATATGGCATCATGGGAGAGCTCCAGGGGGAAAACCACTACTGACCAAAAGAACACAAAGGCTCGTCTCACATTTGCCAAAAAACATCTTGATGATCCCCAAGACTTTTGGGAAAATATTCTGTGAACTGACGAGAGAAAAGTTGAACTTTGTGGAAGGTGTGCGTCCTGTTACATCTGGCATAAAAACAACACAGCATTTGATAAAAAGAACATCATAGCAACAGTCAGACATGGTGGTGGTAGTGTGATGGTCTGGGGCTGCTTTGCTGCTTCAGGACCTGGACGACTTGCTGTGATTGATGAAACCATGAATTCTGTTGTCTACCAGAAAATCCTGAGGGACAACGTTCGGCCATCAGTTCGTGACCTCAAGCTCAAATGCACTTAAAAAAATAAAATGGAGGTTTTGGAGTGGCCGAGTCAAAGTCCTGACTTACATCTAATTGAGATGGTGTGGTGTGACCTTAAATAGGCAGTTCATGCTCGAAAACCCCCCAATGTGTCTGAGTTAAAACACTTCTGCGCAGAAGAGTGGGCCAAAATTCCTCCACAGTGATGTGAAAGACTCATCACCAGTTATGGCAAATGCTTGATTGCAGTTATTGCTGCCAAGGGTGGCACAACCAGTTATTAGGTTCAGGGGCAATTACTTTTTCACATAGGGTCATGTAGGTTTGAAGAGCTTTTTCCCTTCATAAATAAAATCATCATTTATAAACTGTATTTTGTATTTACTCAGGTTATCTCTGTCTAATGATAAAATTTGTGTGATGATGTGAAGTGTGACAAATATGCAAAAAGTAAGAAATCAGGAAGGGAGCAAATACTTTTTCATGGCCTATGGCATACACATATGCACACACCCCTGTGTATAAAAAAAGGGTCAACAAAAGATGAAAAAGGGAGAGAGAAAAGAAAATAATTCGAAATAAAAAAAGATGAAAACTGAATTAGATAAGGAAACAAAACCCTTAATCCTCTGAGCCCCTACAAGGTAGCAACGGTAATCCCCTCAGAAGCGCACCTGCAGGGGGAGACATCACAGACACACATGCTGGACGAGGAGGCCCAGCCCAGACCCCGTGCCCAAACCCAGCCCTAGGGTGATCCAATGAGTCCAGACCAGGACCCCATGCAGGCCAGACAGGGCCCCCCCACCCCGAGCCGACCCACCCATGCCCCTCCAGACCCCACCCAGCGCATGGGCGCATGGCAATGCCAGGATGGGAAGGGGCACCCCAAGCCCGCCCCCACACGGGGAGCAGGCCAGAACACTCCAATGAGGCGCCAAGAGACCACTTCTATCAGGACATTTATGAAGAAGATGGAAAGTCTAGGCCGAGCTCCAGGTAATGCTGGAGTGTTTGACGATTCACCTGCTCACTGTGTTGGCTACTGATGCCATGTGCAGCATTTTCCTCTCTTGTCTGTGGGAGTATTTGAGCCCCACAGAAGGGATCACTGTTGAAACTTTGTTGACTTGAAGTTTTGTCGGAATTTGACAGGTAAAATTTGAGCACTCTGGTTCTTTACAACCATCAGATCAAACAGACAAGCGCATAAATTGTGCATGCTGGTCGTGTGGTGAAAATGATTCAGTGAGGCAGTGTGAGACTGACTGACCATCTGCTTAGAAACTCACAACATATCCCCAACTAAAGCTTACGTGAGTGAGTTTGTCTGTTTACTGAGGAGGTCTTTGGAGAACATGTGTCTGTTTCCTCAGGAGGTCTTCTCTGAAGAATGTCTCTGATCTGTTCGTGATGGGCGGAGCTCTGATCCTGGAGTCAACAGTGCTGCTACGTTGGCTGCAGGGGGAAGGATACTGGCCACTTGGGATGACGGGCATCTCCATGGGAGGATATGTGAGTGTGTTGTATGTATTATAAAATTTATCAGTTAACCTTTGTGAAATATGTTTATTACATTTATATATTATTATTATTATTTACTACTGTTATTTTAGCTTGGTCAGATACAGGTTTATTACATTTATCATTATTATTAATTATTCTGTTATTTAGACATGGTCCAATGTAGGTTAACTTTATTTGTACATTTATCAGGCTTTTGCTGAGGGTTCGCTTACCCTAACCCATGCAGTTTAATATGTTTGGTGTCTATAAAAAAATAGTTTAATAATCTATGTTTTGCAGATATCTATGTGCAGATTAATCAATATGACATCATTATAATGAGTTATTTAATGATCTATCTTAATGTGCAGATAAGTTCAAATGAGGTCATTTTAATAATCAATGATCCTTCTCGTTTTTCAGATGGCATCCTTGGCAGTCACTAACTGGCCTAAGCCAATCCCGTTGGTTCCCTGTCTGTCCTGGTCAACGGCCTCCAGTGTGTTCACCACGGTAAAACAAGTATTAGATCTGCTTCTCTCTCATTGGCTGGTGGATCTGTGCCTGCAGCCTGATTGTTTTGATTAATATGGACACTGATAAAGACATGTTTATGTGCAGGGCGTCCTCAGTAGAGCCGTGAACTGGTCTGAGCTGGAGAAACAGTACGCCGTGAACTCGGTCTACGAGGAGGAGATCATCAACCTGCTGGAGTACTGCGGGGTAGGAGCAGATCATCCATGGTCTTCATCTTCATCCTCAAAGCTTCTTGATCTTCATCAGATTTATGTTCATTATCATCAAAAGCATCTTCGTCGTCAGATTCATGGTTTTTGTCTTCATCATGAGCACTGTCTTTATCATCCTCATCAGATTTATGTTTTCAGCTCTCCTTTATATTCTTCTTCCTCCTCTTCATGTTTGTCTTGATGGTAGATGAATATTATCCCTACTGCCATGCAAAGGATATTCAGGCAGACTTGTTAAAAAGCTAGAGTAATAATGACCCATATAAATATTTTTCTTTCGTTGTTTGTATTATTATTTCAGGTGGACTCATTTAAGACATGTCAAGACCATGGCAAGGATCATGGCTCTCTGGAGGATCTCCTCGGGCTGTCTCAGGACAGAGGAGGGCAGAATTGTGGACGGGAGCTACTGATCGGTGGAGACCACATGGACCAGCTTTTATCATCAGTGAGCAGCACAGGGACCACCATGGACCCCGTACAGAGGTTATAAATACTGTTTTTTTTCCATATATATCTTTATTGGGTTATCAAGACAAAATACATGTCCGATCAGTAAGGATACATTTCACCCATTTTTTCCTTATTTAGAACACCAACAACAAGCCCCCCTGACTAGAGTGCCACATTCACATTTATAAGCAAATAAAAGCAAGTATTAATAATAAGCAAACACAACTGTCTCGCCCCTAAAGAAAAAAACAACAGGGGGGTGAACGGTAACCGTAACAACAGAAAACATAAAAATAAACAGGGACTTTTAGAGGAGGAATCCAAAATGTTTAAAAGCACACAAACAGAAATTTACTATAATAAATTGTATATCTTGTGTCTCGCCTCTTTAATTACCGGCCTATTTCAGCATCCTGACTGGACAAAAGAAGTAAGAAAGTACATAAGTTTAGCTTAAGTAGATCCATCTACCTTAATCGTCTAAGGAGGGAGTGGAATTGATTATGGAAAAAAAAATAAATGGAATTCCAAGTTTTATAAAATTTGTCAGAGCACCCCTTGATACAGTACTAACCCATTAGATCTTTTAGCCAAGAGTTAGGGGAAGGAGGATTCTTATCCTTCCAATAAAGTAATAATTCTACACTAAATAGATTTGAGTTTTTTAGATACTTCCAGCTGCGTGATTTTGTCAGGACCCACTGTCCTCAGTTTCCCCAAATCCCCCCACCCAGTGGTGTTGATCTGCTACTCAAGATGAATATCTTACCTAAGGGTCTAGTTTCCCATCTCTTTACTCTGTTTCTGGCAAGGGATGAATCTGCTGTTGACAGAATTAGGAATGAGTGGCAGGAGGAGCTGCGGACAGTTTTTTCTGATGATTTCTGGGACGAAGCCTTGACGGGGGTGAATTCTTCCTCCAGCAGTGGTAGACTTAATCTCATACAATTTAAGGTGCTTCATAGGCTCCACTACAGCAAAGCAAAACTTGAAAGGTTTCATCCAGACAAGCTGGAGGATAAATGTGACCGATGTGCACAAGCCTACTTTAACTTGACTCACATGTTCTCGAATTGCCCCAAATTGAGTACTTTCTGGAAATCCGTTTTTGATGCAGTATCTGAAAATCGAGGTATGGTTATACCCCCCTGCCCTCATGTGGCAATATTTGGTAGACCTCCAGACGGAATTTCTACAACAATAAGGCAAAGAACTGTTATAGCTTTTACCTCAGTGATTGCACGCAGGGAAATACTCTTTCTGTGGAAGGCCCCTGTACCACCTTCTTGTAAGTCTTGGCTGCAAGCTGTTATTTCTCTCCATAAACTGGAGAAAATAAAATTCTCACTGAGAGGTTCCGCTGATAAATGTAATACAACCTGAAGACCACTAATTGATTATGTTGATAGGCTTCCTGCAACCTCATTTTCCGAAATGACAACATAATGTGCCTACTCTTGTGTCTGCCTGCCACACGGCCACATTGATTCCTTGTTTGAGTGGTTTAGAAATGTAGATGTAAACACCGGGGTTCAGCAGATCCCTGGTACTTTTCTTGTTTTGTTGAGGCCCCAGAGCGTTTGCAATACTTGCTTTGCTTGTGTGGCTATTTATATATTTATAAATGTGTATAAGTAGATGAGTAGGTACATGATGTGTATGTGTACATATACATTCCTTTTTATTTCGTATTATGTACACTATTTCATGCTTGTATAACATATGAGTTTGCATGTGTATGCATATTGCTATTGGTGGACAATTTCCTTAATATCTTGATTAAAACAAAACATGACCCCGCTTGTAGATACAGGTCAAACCATGACCCTACCTGAGGATACAGGTCAAACCATGAGTCTACCTGTAGATACAGGTCAAACCATGACTGTACCTGAAGGTACAGGTCAAACCATGACTCTGCGTGAAAATACAGGTCAAACCATGACTCTATGTGTAGATACAGTTCAAACCATGAGTCTACCTGTAGATACAGGTCAAACCATGACTGTACCTGAAGGTACAGGTCAAACCATGACTCTGCGTGAAAATACAGGTCAAACCATGACTCTATGTGTAGATACAGTTCAAACCATGAGTCTACCTGTAGATACAGGTCAAACCATGACTGTACCTGAAGGTACAGGTCAAACCATGACTCTATGTGTAGATACAGTTCAAACCATGAGTCTACCTGTAGATACAGGTCAAACCATGACTGTACCTGAAGGTACAGGTCAAACCATGACTCTATGTGTAGATACAGTTCAAACCATGACCCTACCTGCAGGAATGGAACCGCATAATGTCAGTGCTCACACTCACCTGAATTAGTTACAGTTTCAGTTGCTCCTTCTTTCAGGTATTGATTGACCCCCGTCTTTTAGCCAATCACTGGGCAGAACTTTAACCTAAAAAGTTCTTTTGTTTTTCAGAAGCATTGACAGGAACATTTTGAGGGGAAAGAAGACACTTGCAGATTTTCGGCCATCTTTACACAAAGAGTCCATCAGCTTCATGAAGGGAGTGATGGATGAATGTACACACATGGCCAACTTCTCAGGTAGTACACTTGATGAGGACCAAATAATCAGAACCATCTATGATCTGATCAAAGAAAGTAATCAATACTGCGTGTGCTCTATAAAGATCAACACTATCTATGATGTTTAAATAGAAATACTTAAATTTTAATATCTCTGATATAATAAAAGGGGAAAAATTTATCGATGTGACCTATCACCCCATTAAGTGGGATAATGGATCATTATGATCTATCACCACATAAAAGGGGATAATGGCAAGGCAAGTTTATTTGTAGAGCACAATTTGTACACAAGGTAATTCAAAATGCTTTACAGTACTAGAAAAATGCATTAAAATCACAAAACAAAATAAAAACAAAATAATCATTATAAAATGAGCTTTAAAAGAGAAGAGTGCAGATAAGACCCTTCAGTCATATGCACAGTTAAACAGAGCTGTTTTGAGCCTAGATTTGAACATTGACAGTGTAGAGGCCTGTCTCACATCTTCAGAAAGACTGTTCCAGTTTTTAGCTGCATAAGACTGGAACCCTGCAGCATAACAGATCAATATGAACTATGATAAAGAGGGATAATGGATCATTATGATCTATCACCACATAAAAGTGGATAATGGATCAATATGATCTATGAAAAAGGGGGATAATGGATCATTATGATCTATGACCTGATTGATGGGGATGATGGATCAATATCTTCTGTCATGTGATGTGTGTGTCAGTCCCTGTGGACACGTCTCTGATCATTGTGGTCCAGGCCAAAGAGGACGCCTACATCCCCCGCCATGGCGTCCTTAGCCTTCAGGAGATATGGCCTCAGTGTGAAGTTCGATACCTGAATGGAGGACACATCAGCGCCTACCTGTTCAAACAGAACGTGTTCAGGTGAGATAAATGTAATCAGGGCGAGCGAGTGTGAGTCTGGTTTGTAATGTTGGTGTCGTTGATTTCACAGACAGGCAATCTACGACGCCTTCAACAGATTCTGTGCGAAATATCCAAACCTGCACTGAGCACCGACGGCACATGATGACCAGCACTTCAACAACCCGGATGGCAGTGTGGACCTGGATCTGCATGAAGATGTGGTCTTGCTCTTGGTCATAGTCAAGGTCATGGTTGTGTTCAGCTTGCGGTGAGCTTGGTGGACCTGCAGCATAGAGATGATCGTCATCTTTGATAGAGTCCAGAACTTTGAGTCGAACGTTTGTGGCTCCACAGATCTGATCTATAAGGGAGTTTGTGTGTTTCCTGCTCGTTTGACTCTGATCTGAAATAAATCATTGGATTGTTTGTTTGTATGTTGGGTGGTTTCTGTGAAATTATATTTAAAAAAAAACAAAAACACATTTGAATAGGATTGTTTTTAAATCTAAAAAGATTGACATTTATTGTCTAAAATTATACAAAAGATTTTCATCAAAATTCTCCTATTAAAGCCTAGATTTTAGATTTTTTGGGGTGATATGTGATAATATTTTTGATCAGCTCAGCAATTTAAGCCTACATAATCAGATACACCAAACACCCTTTATGAAAATATAATAAAAATTGTAATATTAGGATAACTAATATGTAAATGAAAGTTAATGTCCCTCCATGATCCAGTTATGTCTGTATTTTTCACATTAATTGAGTGTCTCCCAGTTTTAGTTGATTTAAAATTCTGTTTGATCTTTTTCACTGTCTGAAACTTGTGAACCTGAAGTGCTCTGACCTTATAGTCCTTATTTTTGTGCCATCATTGGTTTTTTTTTGTTTGCTGTCATGTCACTTCCTCCTGTTTGAACCTTAATTCAGTGTTTTAAAAGATTTTCACGTTTTTACAATTTTATAAATAAAAATGGATCTATCCAGGTTAATGTAGATATGCTGCTAGATTTGTTGATTAAAATTTTTTTTTATGGAAGGACCTCTGTTTTAATAAAATTACACTTCAAAAGTGTTTCACAGTAATGTCACTGAAAGACGATTAAATCGTGTTTATTTAAATGTTTTAATCAACAATGACCTGTCATATTTCTGCTCTGTGCCATAAAAAGAAATAAACTCTTAATTAAACAAACAGCAGCCCTGTAGTTATTACTATGAATTTTTATACAAATTAAATACATATACATTATTAAACTTGTATGTATATATCAATTCATGTGTATGTTAGAATAAGAAATTACCTAAATCTAACAGCCTGAACCGCAACTGTGTGGAAAGTATTTTTCTACATAAATGTAAAAACATTTAATGAAGCTTTGACTGTGATGAATTTTCGCCTTGAATTACTGTTCATATGTAATTAAGTAATTTAGTTTGAGGTTATAAATTTGTATAAAATTACATCTTACATAAAGATATGGATTTGATTTATTTCCTTTTTAAACTCGCGGCTTTTATTTTGAAGCTGCTTTTATTTTGTAGGTTGTTTACATGTGTGAGGCGGAACTCGAAGTGACGTCAGCTCGACTCGGTACAGCTGATCGGTTCCTCGGCTCTTCCTCATTTTTTGTTATTTTTACCTTGAACACCTGGAGCTCACGGCCGCACGCGGCCTGAACGTTCAACGGGAACCTACCGCGCGTGCAGCTCACACCGAAGGTACGTCACGGGGCCATTCAACTGTCCGTCTGGGCGCTTGCATCATCAAGGCCCGCCGCGGGGCTAAGCTAATGAGTTAGCTGTCAGCGTTAGCATGACGTGCTGCGTTCAGGGACCACGGAGAGCCGCGGAATAAAGAGCTTCAAGAGGTTAAACTAACTGATGGGGGGGGGGGGGGGGAGGCTGGGTAACTGTCAGTGGTTAGCCTGCTACCCTGTTTGTATGTAAGCAAGCTCAGCTGTCTGTGTGATGCGGCTATAGACCATTAAAACACCACAGCACTTCCTGTTAGGATCAGGGGGTCAAAGGTCACCTCAGAAGCTGTTCCTTAAAGGTAACTGTGTATTGGTCGAGGATGTGGCTCCGCCTCCTCTTCCTCCTGCTGTACCTGGTGCTGCTGTTTGTGATGGCGAGGATCTACGAGGCTGTCGTCTGGTACGAGACGGGTTCGTTCTCCACACAGCTCGTTGACCCAGTGACCCTCAGCTACAGGAAACTAAAGACCATCCTGGAAACACGGGGACTCGGGGACACAGGCGTCGCTGAGAAGACTGATGCCAGCCACCTCGTCCAACAGTCAGGTAGGAAGAAGGTCAAAGGTCATCCTGTCAAACACTCCGGCAGAATAAGTATCAAAGATCATCGTGGATGGGGCTTAAGTCAGCATTTCGTGTATCTGGGTGTAGCTCTATGTTGGACTCAAACAACGACCATCTCTAATTTGACCATCGGTCCTCGGTTACTGACTAAGCTATGGGGAAATTAACAATGTCTTCTGAGCTGTTTGAACATATAACGAAATTTCAAACTTGATTTCAAAAACTGTGAGGATATAAGGACATTTGGACACAAGGGCATAGGGACATAAGAACACAAGGACATTAGAACTGAAGTACATAGCCATATAAGAACAGAAGGAAATTCGGACACAGTGACATAAGGACATTAGGACATAGTCGCTAAAGGACAAAAGGACATAGTTACATAAGAACATTAGCACATAAGAACATAGTGACATTAGGACATAAGAATATGGTGACATTAGAGCATAATGACTAAAGGACAAAAGGACATCGTGATATAATAATATAATAAGTAAAGGACATAAGGGCATAAGAACTTCATGATATATGGACATAAGGACAAAATGACATAGTGAACGTTAAGGACATAAGGACAAATATATATATACATATATATATATATATATTTATATTTATATATATATATATATATATATATATAAATATATATATGTTTGTGTATCTATAAAATAAAGAGTATGACTGTCAGCCTGTTCCATTTTACCCTTTTAAAGTGCCTTGAGATACCACTTGTTATGAGCTGGAGCTGTACAAATAATGATTGATTGATGAACAAGGGCAGAGGTGAACAGATGGACTAACACATGGGCAAACAGACAGCTGAACAGTCCAATGGATAGGCAGATGGACTTGTGGACGTATGGACAGACAGATATGTGAACATACAGACAGCCAGAAAGACGGATGTACAGACAGATGGATAAGTGAGCTTGCGGCCTTGGATGTAGCAGTTGCAGAGATGTAATATCCATGACACTGATGTATCACCCACCACTACCACAGTTTTCTCTTACTGGTGGGGAAGATGGTCACAGCTGGGTAAAGGTTAGCTCTAATTGGTCAGTGCAGATTTCTCTAACGTAAAGGTGTTCTTGGTGATAAAATGTGATTCTGATTGGTCAGTATGATTGTGATCAACACTTGTTTTATATAATATATCGGGGTTATCATGTTCTGTGATGATTGCTTTCTCCTGCTGTCATTGACTCTGTGGCTCCGCCCCCTTCAGGTGAGCTGACTCATGGTGAACTCTACTCTGCAATGAAGAAGGAGACTGAGCAGACAGAGAGTGGAGATGCGAGCAGCACCAACTTCAGTGGAGAGATGCACTTCTACGAGTTAGTAGAGGACACCAAAGACGGCATCTGGCTTGTACAGGTAAAATTAGAGTAAACACCTGTAACCAGGGATCGCATTCTGAAAATTCTCCATCATTGATAGATTTTTGATGAATAATGAAAGGATTTGTAGGCTGTCCATCATGACAGACTGAAAAAAAGGTGTGGTGCAGTTTGCCATCATGGTCATGCTCACACAGACTCTCTCTGTTGAGGGCACTAAGCATTTCCTCGAGGAGGTCATGTTAACTATGTAAAAACAGATCCCTGTCAGAGTCTGACTCCATTAGACTATCTGCAGAGTTACAGCAGGTTTAAGAGCTGTGAGTGCCACAGTTCAGTCACAGGGATCTGCAGCAGCAGCAGGTCGATGTCCAGCAGGACTTCCTTCCTGCAGCAAGCCTGACCTTGTTTTACGGCCCCACTTAGGCTTGGTTATCAGCACAAAATATTTGTCATCCAATTATGTCATTGTTGATCTTTTTAGTTTTTCAACATATCTTCCTAACTTTACGCACAGATTTGCAGACTGTGGACATGATTTTAATTGTAAAATTTTGAATTTTACAGATAATTTTGCTTTTTTGAAGACATTGACATGCTCTGCTCTCAGGGCAGAAAAATCCTGAGAAAAATAAATGCTCAGTCTATGTGTTAAAATGCTGAAGTGTGTGTTGAAATTAGGAAATTCACCAGTCTGGTACTCAAACGTTCAGCGGGTAACAGCCTTGGTTTTACAGTGTTTTTGGACCTTTACCCTTCCCTAGCTCTTTCAGTCTCTCTGCTCTTTCATGAGGGGTCAGTGCTAAAAAACAAAGTTGACCAATCAGTTACTGTGTGTGGAAAGAGATTTTCCAAACTTAAATGAAATTATATGTCAGGGTTGCAGTTAAATGAACAGCAGTATGTCCCTGAGTCACTGTTTCTGTGTGTTTGTCCCTACAGGTCATTGCTCGAGATCGGGACGCTCTAATTGGTCAGTCAAACTGGAATAAGATGGTACAGAAAGTTTCTCAGTTTGGAATCAGAACAGGAATGTTTAATTGCTCTAATGACTACAGGTGAGAGAAAGTGTTTGTGTGTATAAACATGTATGTAGCTTTTTTGTTTAAATTGATCAAACAGCAGGTGAATCGGTTGGTAGAATAACTAAGGATTGTGAGGACCCTGCATGAACGTGTTTCTGAATGTCACCAAAGATTTAGTGAAGTCAGAGTTGATGTCCTACACGATGAACATGCTAGGTGCCCATGACCATCAAAAACATCGGAGGATATTCAACAAACTGAACAACTGGTTGGAGATGATGGAGGACTCAGAGTAAGAATGAGAGTAGAAATGCTCTCCACTGATAAAGAGACAGGTCAGAGAATTTAACATGACAAGAGTGTGTGCCAAACTGTCCCAAAACACACTGAATGACCTTGTCTTTTAGAAGTATTTGATTTCCTTCATTTTTCCCCAAATTTTCTCCAGAAGTTTGCTTAAGTTATTGGTTTTGATTGCGGGTCAGAGGTTTGGGACAACATTAGCACAGTATTTAATAATCATCTGATGCCTCAGCAAAAACACGTGCTCTTTAGTCAGCAGCTTCAGTGAACTAAAGACGTCAGTTAAAACCTTTAATATATAACACTCAGAGTGACTGTGATCAATCCTCAGAAGAGCAGGATCAGGATATAACTGACCTCAGATATACCAACTTCATCCCCAAAGTAAGTAAATGAGTGTTAGATGAATTATTTCTTTGTTGTTACAATGCTTCTTGACAATAAATCCCATCCTATTGGACAAGTTGTTTATTTCACTTTTAAATGGATCCACATTTATTTATATATATATACACATGTACATTTATATACATGTATACGTGTGTTTGTGTGTGTATTATTGTGGTAACTTTATTTTAAAGTCATGTTTGTCACCATTGACTTCATTGTTAGGGTTAGCCTTAACCCCACGCCTAGCAGGATGCTTGTTATTAGCATGCTGTCTGCTCATTGGACACGATCAGGAGCTTATTAGGACTTTATTCTATATTCTTTATTCTGTACCATGATATAGATCTAAGGTAGGTGAACATTTTCTCAGTTATAGGACATAATTAGGAGTCATAGAGACTTTATTTAGTTGAATGGTTTGTGATTGGTTCCTGAGTGTAGATGATCTACCATGATGACCTATCACTTAAGAGCACACAGCCAATGGACAGTCATTAATTTGAAAAAAGGCAACAAATGTTATTGTAACATTCTTTATGTTGCCATCTTAATGAGCCAAATTAAATTAAAAAAAAAATATATGGCAGGGGCAGTCCCCCACCAGGGATTCACCTGTATGGCTTTGCGGGTATTAACATAGCTGTGTTTGGGGGGGGGTTAGAAATAGGTCATCCTATCTTTCAGCTGTTTGATTTAATGCAAGCCATATATGTTACCATGGTTCATGGTTGGTTTTGCTGCCCTTCAGGTCATGTGTCAGGCGTGGCTGGCAGCGGTCCACTCTCATCATGGCAGTTCCTCAGACATCTGCATCAAAGGGAAAGGTCATGCTTCGAGAGTATGATGGCCGGCGCATTGAGACCGAACAAATCTTCCGCTGGATGACATCACATGTTTCGCAGCGAATCAAAACTTTGCATCACTCTGAACAGCTAAAGGAACAGTGGCGCTTTGACCCCGCCCACCCGGTGAAGATGTTCCTGTTTGCACGCCTGTCGCAGCCGCCTGCCTTCTTCTCCTCACTATCAGTGAAGTTCACGGGCAGGATCGACTTCATTTTTGTAGATATTCGTCACTGGGACAACCACAGCAGCCTATCAGAAATAGGTGTCACTCAGAGCCCTGCCTACATCCTCAAGATGCCTGAAGGCATTTACCGCTACGGCAACAGGTGAGGATCCTGGAAATGGTGGTGAAAAATTTAAATAAAACACAAAATGAAAGCTTTTAAACCTGAATTCATCCAACCACTTTCAGCACAGGAGAGTTCCTGTCATTGGTTGCCATGGATACATTTCTGCGGTCGGTTCAGCCTGAGGTCAACGACCTGTTCATCATCAGTCTCGTTCTGATTAACCTGCTGGCCTGGATGGACCTATTTATAACCCAGGTGACCTGCAGCTCACACGTTATCACAGCCAGAGATCAATTAATGCCTTTATAGAAATCATACAGTTTATCTATATACATAAATATATATATATATATATACAACCCCTGGCAAAAATGATGGAATCACCAGTCTTGGAGGATGTTCATTCAGTTGTTTAATTTTGTGGAAAAAAGGCAGATCACAGACATGACACAAAACTAAAGTCATTTCAAATGGCAACATTCTTGCTTTAAGAAACACTAAAAGAAATCAAGAAAGAAAATGTGGTAGTCAGTAACAATTACTTTTTTAGACCAAGCAGAGGGAAAAACATATGGAATCACCCAATTCTGAGGAAAAAATTATGGAATCATGAAAAACAAACAAACAAAAGAACACTTCAACACACCACTAGTACTTTGTTGCACCACCTGTGGCTTTTATAACAGCTTGCAGTCTCTGAGGCATGGACTTAATGAGTGACAAACAGTACTCTTCATCAATCTGGCTCCAACTTTCTTTGATTGCAGTTGCCAGATCAGCTTTGCAGGTTGGAGCCTTGTCATGGACCATTTTCTTCAACTTCCACCACAGATTTTCAATCGGATTGAGATCCGGACTATTTGCAGGCCATGACATTGACCATATGTGTCTTTCTTCAAGGAATGTTTTCACAGTTTTTGCTCTATGGCAAGATGCATTATCATCTTGAAAAATGATTTCATCATCCCCAAACATTCTTTTAATTGATGGGATAAGAAAAGTGTCCAAAATGTCCATGTAAACTTGTGCATTTATTGAAGATTTAATGACAGCCATCTCCCCAATGCCTTTACCTGACATGCAGCCCCATATCATCAATGACTGTGGAAATTTGCATGTTTTCTTCAGGCAGTTGTCTTTGTAAATCTCATTGGAACGGCACCAAACAAAAGTTCCAGCATCATCACCTTGCCCAATGCAGATTTATGATTCATCACTGAATATGACTTTCATCCAGTCATCCACAGTCCAAGATTGCTTTTCCTTAGTCCATCGTAACCTTGTTTTTTTCTGTTTAGGTGTTAATAATGGTTTTCGTTTAGCTTTTCTGTATGTAAATCCCATTTCCTTCAGGCGATTTCTCACAGTTCAGTCACAGACGTTGACTCCAGTTTCCTCCCATTTGTTCCTCATTTGTTTTGCTGTGCATTTTCTGTTTTCAAGTCTTATTGCCTTAAGTTTTCTGTCTTGACGCTTTGATGTCTTCCTTGGTCTACCAGTACGCTTTCCTTTAACAACCTTCTCATGTTGTTTGTACTTCGTCCAGATTTTAGACACAGCTGACTGTGAACAACCAACATCTTTTGCAACATTGCGTGATGATTTATCCTCTTTAAGGAGTTTGATAACTCTCTCCTTTGTTTCAATTGACATCTCTCGTCTTGGAGCCATGATTCATGTCAATCCACTTGGTGCAACACCTCCAAGGTGTGATCACTCCTTTTTAACTGCAGATTAACGAGCAGATCTAATCTGATGCAGGTGGGAAAGGAAATTGACAGGGTGATTCCATAATTTTTTCCTCAGAATTGGGTGATTCCATATTTTTTTCCCTCTGCTTGGTCTAAAAAAGTAATTGTTACTGACTACCACATTTTCTTTCTTGATTTCTTTTAGTGTTTCTTAAAGCAAGAACGTTGCCATTTGAAATGACTTTAGTTTTGTGTCATGTCTGTGATCTGCCTTTTTTCTACAAAATTAAACAACTGAATGAACATTCTCCAAGACTGGTGATTCCATAATTTTTGCCAGGGGTTGTACATATATATATATATATATATATATATATATATATATATATATACATATATATATATATACATATATATATATATACATATATATATATATATATATATATATATATATATTACTGCCTGGGCAAAAAAAAGTCGCCACCTGGATTTAACTAAGCAAATAGGTTCAAGCCTCCTTTTGGATAATTACTGCATAGGGGATTATCTTTCAGCTGGCAACAAGTTATTTAACCCCAGCTGATGAAATGAGTAGCTTCTCATTTCTTAAACAACCATGTCAAAAGACAGATGGTGTGGTCGCTGAAAAGATGTTTCTTAAATCATTTTCATGCATCAAAACATCTAAGGAGATTGCAGAAACTACTAAAATTGGGTGAAGAACTGTCCTCTGCATTATTAAAAACTGGAAGGATAGTGGGGAACCATCGTCCTTGAGGAAGAAATGTGGCTGGAAAAATCCTGAATGATTCTGATCGGTGATCACTTAAACGTTTGGCCAAATCAAATCAAAGAAAAACTATAGAACTCAGGGGTATGTTTAATCGTGAAAGTAAGAACATTTCTACACGCACGATGCAAAGGGAACTCAAGGGATTGGGACTGAACAGCTGTGTAGCCTTAAGAAAACCACTAATCAGTAAGGCTAACCGGAAAAAAGGGTTTCAGTTTGCTGGGGAGCATAAAGATTGAACTCTGGAGGACTGGAAGAAGATCATGTGGTCTGATGAGTCCAGATTTACCCTGTTCCAGAGTGATGGGAGCATCAGGGTAAGAAGAGAGGCAGGTGAAGTGATGCACCCATCATGCCTAGTGCCTACTGTCCAAGCCTGTGGGGCAGTGCTATGATCTGGGGCTGCTGCAGTTGGTCAGGTCTAGGTTCAGCAACATTATGGCCCAAAGAATGAGGTCAGCTGACTACCTGAATATACTGAATGACCAGGTTATTCCATCAGTGGAGTTTTTCTTCCCTAATGGCACGGGCATATTCCAAGATGACAATGCCAGGACTCATGAGGCTCAAGTTAAAAGAGTGGTTCAGGGAGCATGAGACATCATTTTCAGACATGGACTGGCCACCACAGCGTCCAGACCTTAACCCCATTGAGAATCTTTGGGATGTGCTGGAGAAGGTTTTGCAGAGTGGTCAGACTCTCCCATCATCAATACAAGATCTTGGTGAAAAATTAATGCAGCACTGGATGGAAATAAATCTTGTGACATTGCAGAAGCTTATTGAAACAATGCCACAGGGAATGCGTGCTGTAATCAAAGTTAAAGGGTTAGAGTTAAAGTTGGTCAAACAAAATATCAGAGTGTGTGACTTTTTTTTTGGTGGCAACTTTTTTTTTGGCCAGGCAGTGTATATAGACATATATAGATATAGATAGATATAGAAATAGGTATGTAGATATTTTCAGCTAAACACATTTTTTAGAGTATCTGTCATAAAATTAAAAAAAAAAAACATTAAAATTTAAATTAGTTTGGAAATTTGTTTACAAAAAATGTTATTTATTTGGCAAATAGAAAACTGAAACATCTAAATTGTTGTGTTTCATATATAATCCAAAGAATGTCATATCAAAGTTGAATATATGCTTAAGAATATCTATATAAATATTTTGTCTGGCCTCCTTTGGCCCAGATAACAGCCTCAGTCTCGGTCATTGTTTTATGTCCTTTTGGACTGTGTCTTTGTTATTGAGCTCAGGTAGTCTCTAGCTATTCCCTCAGACTGGCTTTAGATCAAACTTTGTGCTATCAATCTTTGAATGTACTAGGGTTCAGATCAGGACTTTGACTGGGCCAGACCATCAGGTCCACGTCTCCATAGTCCTTTTTCTAGGTCCAGTTGTGTCAAGACAGCTCTGAAGTGTGTTCTGGGTCATGTTATTGTTTGGACATGAATCCACGACCAATAAGATTTAGTCCAGAAGGGGCGCCATGATGCTCCAAGATGTTGTGGTTGAAGTTCTTGTTCATGATCCCGTTGATTTTCACTGATGTGCCCACGCCATTTCCACAAATGAACCTCATACAATAATATCTAAGCAACCTTAGATCTTGTGTGGATGTAGTATAGCTGCGATCCTTCAGTCTCTCTTTACGTGATCCAGATACACTTCATGATGTTGAGATTAGGGCTCCGTGTGGGCCACACCATCACCTTCAGGACTCCTTGTTCTTTTCCACCCTGAAGAAAGTTCTTCACGGCTCTGGCTGGATGTTTTGGCTTGTTTTACTGTTAAAGAATAAATTTGGGGCCAATCAGACACCTCCCTGATGGTGCTGCGTGATGGGTAAGTTCCTGTTTCTGATTTACTGAGGACACCATTTATCCAGACCAAATCCACATTTCCATTTGCAGAGATGCAGCCCCTAACCTGCATGAACATCCACCATGGTTCACTGTTGCCTGCAGACACTCATTAACTTTCAGCTGTCCAGACCTTTAGAGAACAAACTGCCTTCTGCCGCTGGCAAATATTTCAGATTTGGATTCATCAGTCCATAGTTTTGTAGACCACAGTTTCCCTGTATGCAGGGATCAGTCCCTTGGTCTTTTCTTCAGATAAATGGTATGGGTTTTTAGGTACAAGTCTTCATGAAGACCACTTCTGAACAGACTTCTCCAGACAGGAGATGAGTGTACCTGGGTCCCACTGATTTTTGCTGGTTCCGAGCTGGTGGACCTTCAAGACATCTGCTTTTCTAGTGAAGTGAACCAGATGTGTCCTTCGTCTGCTGCTCTAAGTTTTCTGGCTTACCACTTCAGCTACAGTCCTCAGCATTGTCCATTTCTGGGTTCTTTTGCTGAAGAGCTTGAACATCTTGAACCCCAGACTACTTTGAGTTCTTTGCCTGGTAGAGACCTTGATGACCTATTATAATTACTTTGTGTCTTGCCTTGATGTCTGACCTGTAACATGAAACTGTCAACCATGGCTCCACCTAGGTAGCAGAGTTTGGCTGTTCCTCCCCAGGGGCCTCATTTATAAAATATTGCGTAGGATCCAGACTAAAAGTGAGCATGCGCCCAAAAGCTGGAAAAAACGTGCGGCAAAAAAAAAATCTGATTTATAAAACCGCGCGTGCGCACACTTGCAAGCACTTTTTCCTTTATAAATCACAGTCCACTTGGAAAGTTGCGCAGGTGGTTTTACCTCACATCCTTCCCTCTACACACCCACATGTGACCATGAATGGTCAATGCAAAGTAGCTCATGAATGTTTTTGCATCGCCAGCCTGCAGTCTTTTCCCGACACGGCTGTGCGTCAGAGGGGGCAGCGATACGCCTTGGATGCGTAAAGTCTGCCGAAACCGAAGAAGACGAAGAAGCTGTGCATTAGGATGAACGAGTCGTGTGTTGACCCAGGCCACCGTGACACTACATTTGTCAAAACCATGTTTGAGGAACAAATAATTTCTACACTGATTGTAGGCACATTGTTTCATTTTCACTAGGAGCTCTCATAGCAACGTGAGTGCAGACTGTCATTTGCGCCGATTACATTTGGGAAACCAGACATTGCTGTAGAGCCTTTTAATGTTCGCCTGTTCACCCACAGTGTAAGAAACCCTGATGTATCGACAGGTCATGTTTATAACGCCATCCAAAACGGCTGGAATTATTGTGCTGAGGGATGGCTGCAGTATCCCAGACCTAAGAACAGAATTTAACTGTATTATATTATGCCCAAAAGGGGCTTTAGACTGAAAATGTAAAATTATATATTATTATTCCCAATGAGAGGAGCCATTTGCCAGAAACCCCTGATTTTGTCAGCACCAATACGTACCCGGCGGGTGGTTTTGTTTAACATTGGGACCGGTTCAGCGCATAGATCCAAGAGCACTGTTCTGTGGTACTGAAATCAGCTTATTGTCCAGTCATCATTATGGGCTAGGAAATCTTCGTGGTCCCTAAAAAAACTCTCTCCATCCTGATCCTCAGTCTGTGTGATCTTCCAGCAGTGCCAGCGCATCCACTGTGCAGCATTACGCATGAGTGTCACTGCACTATTTATATGCTTACTCAGCAATTAGACTGTTTGTTACACACCTTGTCACAGCTAACTAATCAATCAGTGCTATCCACCAAGCTGTATCATTTGAAGATCAAGTATGATATATGAACATTGCATACAGTAGTAAGTGAACACATCTATAACACTGCAGACTCGGGTGTTTATGATGACGCGGGTCTCTAAGTCTGATATATGAAGACATTACATGTATGAGATGTATCTGGCTTCTCTTCAGCCCCTCACCATCCATGTAGCCAGTTTCCCACATCTCCAAAATGTTTGTACGCCAGCATCAAAGTTGACGTACCGGTGCGCACATTCTACCACCAAGTTTATTTTTATAAATCACAACCTTTGCATGGGAAGTGACTTACACCACTTTGAAGCCCCGTTTTGTGCATAAGCAAGCTTTAAGGCCCCAGGTCTTTTACTCAGACAGTTGTCTCTGTTTTCTGTCATGACTTTGTTTAACTGTGAAATGAAGATGTTTTTGGTGTCGCTGATTAATCACACATCTGACTATAACCTTACCAAATCCCTGTACCTAAAAGATCGGATGCTGGGGTCTCATTTATAAAGCTTGCTTACGCACAAAACAGGGCTTGAAAGTGGCGTAAGTCACTTCCCACGCAAAGGTTGTGATTTATAAAAATAAACTTGGCGGGAGAATGTGCGCACCGGTACATCAACTTTGATGCTGGCGTACGAACATTTTGGAGATGTGGGAAATTGGCGGCAAAGATGGTGAGGGGGTGGAGTGAAGCCAGATTCATCTCATACATTTAATGTCATCACATATCAGATTATAGACCCGCGTCATCATAAACACTTGAGTCTGCAGTGTTGTAGATGTGTTCACTTACTACTGTATGCAATGTTCGTTTGTCACTGATTGATTAGTCTTAGCTGTGACAAGGTTTGTAACAAATAGTGTAATTGCTGAGTAAGCATAAATAGTGCAGTGACACTTGTGCATAATGTTGCACAATGGATGCGCTGGCACTGCTGAAGATCACACAGACTGTGGATGAAGATGGAGAGATTTTTTTTAGGGACCACAAAGATTTCCTGGCCCATAATGATGACTGGCTAATAAGCTAGTGTAGATTCCCTTGAGCAGTGCTCTTGGATCAATGGTGAACCAGTCCTAGTGTTACACAAATCCACCTGCAGGAACTGCACCGAGCCATCCTGGTGCGTATAGGTGCTGACAAACTCAGGGGTTTCTGGAAATAATATAATGTTACATTTTCTGTGTAAAGCCCCTTTTGGGTATGACATAATACAGTTAAATTCTGTTCTTAGGTGTGGGATATTTCAGCCATTCCTCAGTACAATAATTCCAGCCGTTTTGGATGGCATTATAAACATGACCAGTCGATACATCAGGGTTTCTTACACTGTGGGTGAACAGGCAACATTAAAAGGCTCTACAGCAATGTCCGGTTTCCCAAATGTAATCGGCGCAATGACAGTCTGCACTCACGTTGCTATTAGAGCTGCTAGTGAAAATGAAACAATGTGCCTACAATCAGTGTAGAAATTATTTGTTCCTCAAACATGGTTTTGACAAATGTAGTGGCACGGTATCCTGGGTCAACACATGATTCATTCATCCTGACGCACAGCTTCTTCGTCTTCTTCGGTTTTGGTAGACTACACGCAACAGAGGGGATTCACTGCCCCCTCTGACGCACAGCCGTGTTGGGAAAAGACTGCAGGCAGGCGATGCAAAAACAATCATGAGCTACTTTGCATTGACCATTTGTGGTCACATGTGGGTGTGTAGAGGGTGGGATGTCAGGTAAAACCACCTGCGCAACTTTCCAAGTGGACTGTGATTTATAGAGGGAAACGTGCTTGCAACTATGCGCATGCGCGGTTTTATAAATCAGATATTTTTTTTTGGTGCACGCCATTTTCAGCTTTCTGGCGCACGTTCACTTTTAGTCTGGATCCTATGCAATGTTTTATAAATGAGGCCCCTGGTCTTTAAAGGTGAAGGGTGGTCTGACATTGACATGGCTCAGATTTGAATTGTATTTGATTAGTTTGACGTCAGTATACAAATAAAGTCAAAAAACTATACAACTTTTCATTATAACAGCATCGTTACTGTACAGCATTTTTTCCCACCTGGCTAAGCTTTTACACAGTTCTGTGTATATGTGTATATATATATATATATATATATATATATATATATATACACACATGTATATATATATATATACACACATGTATATATATATATATATAAGCGTGCGTATATACTGTATATGTATATGTATATATAAAAACAAACACATGCACATGCACATACATATATATATACATTTACGTGTGTTTGTTTTTTACTCATTTATTTATAATCTGTAAACCACAGTCAGTGACAGGTGTATGTACATTGTCCTCTTTACAATTTGTACAGTTGTTGTATTACTATTAATAATATCATTATATCATTGTTATTATTATTATTATAAACATATTTATGCATTTTATTTGTCTAAACATTTTTATAGCCTTTGTGGTGTTATAAAATTGTCCTTAGTAATTGCTTTTTTGTGACTTGTCAACAGGGGGCGACAGTGAAACGATTTGTGGTTCTCATACGAACTCTGGGAACTTATAACTCCATCCTGCTTGTGTCCTGGCTTCCTGTTGTGGTGGGTAATGATTTATACTTTATGTGCTGTCTAACCTGGATCATTTGCCATTTGTTTGACTGTTTGTTTGGATTGTCATGGAAGTTTTTTCCCCGTTTCTGGTGAAGAATGAAATAGAGACTTCTTGCCAGCTGACATCGTTTTATTTTCTTTGCAAAGAAAAGGTCAGTCCACACACGAGTGGTTCGAATGAAGAAGGACCCTGAGCACAGGGAGACTTGAACATTTAAGCATTTGGAACGCCCCCTAAGGTGGGCTTCACACCTGTCTGTCTGCTGAAATAGGAATTCACAGGCTTTTGGATACAGGTGTGGGTCAGGTCCAGACAGGGAAAGACAAAAGACAAAAGGGGTCTGGAGAGGGACACTAACCAGACATGGTAAAAACAATAGCAGACAAAAGACATACGATTTACGTGGAGATGTCATTGTTCTTTGATCAAGGATACCAGGATGGGTGGGGTTCCCTCTGAGCTGGAGGTGTCAGGAGGGGAATACATATCTGAGGGACACCCTCCTAAGGTGGGTTTCACAGGCTTCTATTGAAGCAGTGGTGTCAGGGGTCTAGACATTGTTATTTAAAACACAAAAGGGACCTGGTCTCTCCTGGAGTCAGGAAATCTTCACAATTTTACCATTACAGGACAAATGTGGATAAAGTATTAAAACTGATTTACAACAAAACAGCCAAGCTGAGACGTCCTGAAAGGTGTGGTTGTTTAGTGTTAATTGTGGAGCTGAGCAGTCCTTTAAAGGTGTGTGTACATTTACAGAACATGGTCCCAGGGCTGAATCAAATAGGCTTACAGGTGAAGTCATGACAGCTGTGGTGCAAACAGCAGCATTAACAGTAAGAAGGTTACCAGGCAGCTTAAATTACATTAATGCTTATGTAGATATAAAAAGATAAGTTTTTGTTATGACATGGTCTGTTTTTTTGGCTATGCAGTAATGATCATGAAAATATCAACAGGTTAATGATATTCACTTTCCAACATGAACTGATGGAATTGTTTTAGTTCCCAGACTATAGTCTAGGTCATTGAAGTAGGGGAATAAATGTCCACTCTTACAAAGCTGCTCTTTGTTTTTAGAATGACTGAGAGAGTTAATCTGTGGACACGTCAACGGGTGTTATCGTGTTAAAAGAAACAGTATAATATGGTGTTCCATGTGATTTCTTCTGTCAACTCAAGCAAGTGTTCATTGTTTTTTTTATATATATGCACTTAGTTTGTAAACCTTTATGTCAGCAGTCAGATATTAAGCTGTCAGATATTAATTCATATTTTTATCTCACCTTCTATCTGCTTATAAACCAATACTCACTTGGTTGTTAGCTTAGCCTCCTAAATGGCCCTTTTGATGCCGACCAAGATCAGTGTGCATGGTGTAATTGACCTACAGAGAGAGAAAACAGATTGTGTTTGATTGACCCAAGGATTGGTTGTCTGTAATTGTTCAAAATCATTCCAAAATACATCAATTTTTAGATAATCTGTGTAATTATTTGAATAAACACTAGTTGTAAAAGTTATTAACCTCACCCATAATATAACCCAATAGATTATGTCTCATCTGAATCAGAGAGAGTGTGTGAAAACAGCTTTGGGTTTGATTTCTGCTTCTTTTATAATGAATTATTAACCATTGATTCTTAAGTCCATGGCTTTAGCCATTATATTTGATCCGTACTTTGCCTTTATAATGAATAATTACCTACCCCAGTTATATATTTGCTAGTGTTTGTTTGCATGAACATGATAACTTGAAAATTCTTGACTGGGTTTTGATGAAATGTTCAGGGAATATATAAGTGATGGCACAAGTAAGAGCTATTAATATTTTGGTGGTAATTCAAATCTGGATGAAGGCCTGGGAGTGGTCAACATTGTGAGACAGGTCAAATAGGGTCAGAAATGCCTTGGTGGAGGTTTCAGGACTTCTAGTTAACTGTTAAATCCATGACTATCTAAGTTTTTTCAAAGGGGGGACGGGGTCATTAACTTTACTTCATGTTCTTTTTTGGGCAGTTTTCTTTATCCACCTTCTTGATAAGCAACCAAAATCTAGACAGATGTTCAAACATCTGTATTGATCAGTCATTGGTCAGCCTGCATGGTATTAAATATATATTAAATACTTGTCTCTTATTGGTTGCCCTACAGGCTCTCCTTCAGCTGCCCTACTTGGATGCTCTATATGGCTACAGTCTGAAACTACTACGCTACGCTGACACAACGTCACTTGCCAGTTTGGTGCGTGCTGATTGGACATTTTACTCCTCACACCCTGCCCTCTTCTTGTCCACGTACCTTGCCCACGGCCTGCTGGTCAATTACTTTGAGAAGAAACGGCGCTGTGGCATTAGAAACCAGGAGGACAGCAGCACCAACCTGGAGTGGCTAGCAAGTCTGTGGGACTGGTACACCTCTTACCTACTTCACCCAATTGCATCACTGCAGCACTTCCCCTCTGACCAATCAGAGTGGGACGATGATCCCAACTTTCTATTGGAGCGCCTGGCCTTCCCTGATCTTTGGCTCCGTCCATTAGTATATATGGACTACATTAAAGCTCTGCCCACTTGGAGGTTCAAAGGTCAGAATATAGAGGAAAGGGGCAAAGAAGTGGAGCCAGACGGGGTTGGGGAGGGAACAGGTGAGACAGGGGAGTGGCAGGAGGTTGGTGAAGGAACCATTGAAGAGACAGACGTTTTTAGGACAGACGACTCAGATGATCTGCCGTCATTTACATCAAATGACAACAGACCACACCCTGACTGTGCAGCTTGTTTTTGTCATGGTAACAGAGACCTAACAGCTGACAGCCCCTGTGATTGGTCGTTGTGGCCATGTGGTGTGCTGCTTTGCTCGGAGTGTGTTGTCTGTCTGGAAAATTTTGTGCACGATGAGCTGCTGATGGCACTGCCCTGTGGCCACGTTTTCCACCAGCAATGCATCATGGTGTGGCTTGCGTCGGGTCGTCACTGCTGCCCCGTATGTCGCTGGCCCAGTTACAAGAAGAGACAGCAGGGGGCGACAGTGAGCAGGTCAGACAGTAACTTTGAAAACTGAATCCACACTGTTGAATGACTCGAGTTGTTTGCACCAAAGTTAGCTTAGCATGGCGGTGCTAGCTGGAAAATACTGATGAACTGATGGTAGGATCACAGCTAGCTTAGCATGAAGCTGCAAGCTAGAACAAACTGATGGACCAATGTTAGCATTACAGTTAGCTCTGTATGAACCTGCCAGCAGAAATAAACTGAAGGAGCAACGTTAGCATCACAGCTAGCTTAGCATGAAGCTGGTACCTGCAACAAACAGAAGGATTAATATTAGCATCAGAGCTATTTTAAAATTGAGCTGTTGAACTGAAAGTCCCTACATGTTTTGTTGGTGTTAGTGCTATGCTAACAGTACCATTGAAGCTCTGCAAAAATCAAAATCTGTGGACATGAGATGAACTGTTAGCATAAAAGCTAGCTTTTGATCTGTTACCTGTTCAGTTGGGGTTGTAGGGTTCTGTGATCGCAATGAATCTTGAAAATAAAGTAAATTTAAAGAATGTCATCCTGAAGTCATCTGTTAAAATAAATTAAAGTGAGTAAGCATTTCATACAAATTAAAAAGTTTTTACATTTTTACGTCCACTCACATTTTTATAAAAATTAACAGTGTTTTTGTTCATGTTATTTATGAACAGTAATCATCCACCTTTATTCACATGTATGCTTATTTATTGTAATTATCTACAGTAATTATCCATCTTTGTTTTCACTGATGGTTGTTGTTCTTAACCATTAGTGCCTGTTCATATGTTAGTCAAACATCAAATATTCATGATTTTTATATAATTTTAGCCTTTAGTTGTCAGGTTGTTGTCATGATGCCACCATTTGTTTAGATGAAAAATGTCAAATATCACTGTCACTATACTTCACGCAAAGTAAATGTTTTTGTTTTGGATTATTCCATCTTGTGATGGTTCAATGATTATCAGTCACATTTTTTTGAAAGTTCTTTTTTTTAATCAGGATATATCCTGTTACATTGGTCAAATGTGAATAATTTTGAACGGAAGGTCATGGAGACTGTGCCCCTACTAATTTGCATCTCAGCTCTCCAGTGGTGTTGTGTACAAGTGTCTGTGGTGTCTGTAAGTCCCCTTGTGTTGTTGGTCTACAATGTTTTTGTTTGTGTCTAACCTTAACCGTGAGACTGCTGTGTTTGAAAGGGTTTAATGATGGCACACTGATAAAGGATGCAAGTCTTGAGCTGTAATTACTGAACTATCTGAGTTTGAAAGCTGTGACTCAAACCTGAAATTTGGCTGTTACTCATGGAACTGAAGGGTGTGGAGAGTTAGAACAAAGCTCTGTCTACCCATTATTTCGTAGGAGGTTTCCAATGGTACCAGCTTGTGGTTGCAGAGATATAGTCATTGGTTTTAGGATTTGAAATTCGTGGAATGGGAAATGGCCTGGGCTTTAAAATTTGCCAGTGCTAAGGGCAAAAAGTGTAATGGAGAAAGTGTTTAGAAGCATGTTTTAGGCCATTTGTAGTCTATTGGTAGCCCCTTTTGATGACAATTTTCAAAGATTTATGAGAGGTTAGTGCATTGTCCCAGTACATCCAGCTTTCATTTCAGATCCCTAATGGTGTAGGTTAATAAAAGGTGTCAAAGAGAGTCAAGGCACTTTTGCCCTGTCACCGTAACCCTTACCCTTGTCTGTCTATGGCTTAAGTTGGGGTAAAGTGGTTTACAGTCTACATTGGCCAGGAGCAAGTCTTTACACATGACAAGTATGTGTGTGGTCTTTGGTGAGAAAAACGGGGTAGAAAGCTAGGTTAAGAAATGTTAAAATAAAGGAGCATGAATTACATGCTGTTGATGTCATTTACCATAAGGCTACTAGTTTTGTTTCTGTTTTCTGTGCAAGGGTTAGGTGAAAGGGAAGCTAACTTATGTTCAAAAAGAATACAGGAATTACACTATTGGGCTGTGGTCTGTCAGCCAGAATTTTTTTTAAATTTTATTTAAAGAGTCTTTTTGGTGTTTTGTTGGTTTATTTGTTTTCCATAAGTGCTCAGTGATTTTAGTGTGCATTAAAAATAATTTTTCAGCTTTAGATTGGTTTTATAAGGTGTGTTTTTAGTCTTTCAATGAACTGAGGTTGTTGATGCTTATAATTGAGTGTATTAGGTTTGTTGTTTCACTTAATTACTTGTATTACTTTTTTGTGCTTATATGTTACCTTTTTAAATGTTTTTTTTAAGGTATTTTTTTGTTATGACTTCCGCCAAGGAGGTTATGTTTTTGCCGGGGTCTGTGTGTTTGTTTGTCTGTTAGCAATATTACGCAAAAACTACTGCATGGATTTACTTGAAAATTTTACCAGAGGTGTGGTTTGGTCCAAGAAGGAAGCCAATACATTTTGGTGCTGATCCGATCCAGACTGATGTCACAACAAAACATCTAAGTTTATAGCGGCAAACCCCATTCATTTGTGGCATTATGGGAATTGTAGTTTATTTGGAAACTGACCAGTGGCGGTTTGTCATTAGGGGACGCTGGGGTGCCGAGGTGTCACCCCCTCCAAAAACTGACAGAGGAAGTCTACTTAAACGCAACATAATTGTTATTGAATTATAAAAAATAACGGATAAAAACATTCATTTTTACCACACAGTAATGGTCTGTCAGCAGCACCTGTCAGTATTTAAAAAAAGAGGTTTCACAATGTATGAATTAATAACTGTGTTGTGAATACATAGTTTACGTACGGAAGGGCACTGGTCTAGTGGGAGTCAATGCAAGTCCTTCAACTTTTGCCCAGCATGTGACCCGAGGAGTCTTTGTGATTCACCGCTTCAACTTTGCCTGCAGGGTTCAGTTATCTGCGCCCCGTAGGCAAAGTTGACACTCACAGTTTGATTGTTAATGGATTAGTATTGTTTTGGTGTTTGTTTTCGTCATGTGACTGGACAACGAGCGCTGTCAATCATATGAACACGTCATCCAGCAGATATGATTTACTCATGCACAACCATCTTGTGCGCCCTCACGTGTCCAACTAATGCTTCCATGCACCAAGGATGCGTCGGGTACTCGACCCAGAGAACCATTAGAGGATCGCAGAAGAGGTGGGGTTGCATTGGAGAAAAAAAATCAGTAAGAGGCTGTGCAACACTGAAGGTTGGATTAGGGTGTGTCTTAACTAGTAGAGATAACATAATTCAGTGGCAAAATTTCCATTTTCTATCACACATGGCACTAAACTATAGATTAGGAGCTACAAAATGCGTTTGCCAAGAGGATTGTTCAGTAGAACATTATCCTTTTGCATACTTAAGTTTAAAAAAATTCTATGTAATTTTTTTAATTCTTGAATATTTTTTACAAAACCAACCTAATTTTAGAAGGAATTGGTGTTTATAATTGGTGGCTAAGTTTGTTTTTACCCCAGTAGAAGTTCATTGAAAATGTAATGTACAAAATTCATACATTATTTTGTTGAAAATATATAAAGGGACTTGTAAAAATATATTTGTGAGGATCATTGCAAAGTAGGAACAATGCACGCTAATGAAGAGTAAAAATAGATACACACAAAGTCTGAAGTACAAAGAAACATACTAAAGATTGGACAAACTGTAATTTTAATTTTTTACACAAGTGCATGCAGAAATTGCAGAGGTTTATTTCACTGCTCATTAAAAATTACTGTCATTTGTGTGAAATCCTTTGATAAATGAAAAAAATATAATGGATAATGCTGTCAAGTTGTGTGTTACAACTTACTGGTTAAAATAATGTTTTTTTGACCCAAAAGTGTAAACAACACTTTATTTACCTCTTAGGTGTTTCATAGAGGTAATAATCCCACCCAAAAATTCTTACATCTTACAAATTTCAATGTAAAAAAAAAACCCTTCAATTCCGTTATCTGTGCAAAATAGGTTACTTTCCACTTTCAGTGAAATCTGTCTGAAAATAAACTATGTCCATTATAGAAGTATTGTGTAATCTACTAGAGCTTTGGATATGACACCTACTTTACACCTCGTCAGTTTGTACCATTGTGCACAGTATAAAATCAATGAAAACAGACCAACAAAATGTATCATCCTGTCTCCAAATATAGTAGTTTTATTATTGCAACTAAATGTGTGATATAAAATATAGAAATATCAATATAAATATATACAACATTGTAATTTTATATAATTGTATGTGATATGTTTAGTTACTATGATAAAACATTATATTTGGATACAAAAATTATACATTCTGTTGGTGTTTCTTGCTGACTGAATATTGTACACAACGGCACAAAGTAAATGTTGTATCCAAACGCTCCAGCAGATGGAAACAGACTCCATTAATATGAAGTTTATTTTTTTTGACTTTTTAAAATTTGAAGTTGTTTTGGTGAAAACTCTAAATGTATGCAATACATTGGAAGTCTCCATTTCAGTTTTTAGAATTGGTCAGCTGGTGTGAGCCGTCTGCCCTCTTGTGGTGTATGCTTGTATCAGAGTTATTTTTCCTTTTTGTTTTAGTTTTGTTTGTACTTTGGACGTTAATCTATACCAAAAATTTTATCAAATAGTTTTATCTCTAGTTTTAAAGGATCACTTTAGTGGTACATAAAATTCTGTTTCTGTTTACAATCTTGAGCAATGAGACATAAAACATGTACAAAATAAGACACTGTTCAGTTCACACAAGAAATGCTCCTAAAATGGTGAAAATGACATAAATTACAGCTTTATTTTGTGGGAGAAGGTGAAGCTTTGGCTGTTTAGTGATTTTTTTTTTGTAAATATTGATGTTAACTTTGTATGTATTTTTTTAATGCTGTTCTGTAGGTCTACTACACCATATTCAGGTAGCAATTCTCCTTCAGTTACCATCTCATCAGTGCCACTTTGCTGCAGGGTGACAGGTTCACCCAGTACCACGCCATGTTTTCTGAAGATGCACACCTTGAAGGTCTACCCAATGCTCAGCGGAAGCAAGCTAAAGACAGAGCTCAGTCTTCATATACAGCAAGGAGGCTTCTTTGGTTTGTTTCCTGCAAAGCTGTGCCCCCCTTAAAATTTTAGCAGTAGCTGCCACTGAAACTGACTCGTAGTTTTTCCAAGTCTATGTCAGTACGTTTCCCAGCTTACGTTGAAATGCCGTGGGAGGAGTTCTCCATGCCGCTCAGCCTGCCATGTCATGGAACGCCGAACGGCAAATCAGCACTGAAAGCTGTGCATGTAGAGCTCTGGGAGTGCTTTTCTAGTTAATGCTGTTTTTATGTTTTAGGGTACTCCATGAATGAAGTAATATTTATGCTTAGATGAAAGCCTTTTCAATGGTTTAGAGTCGGGGTAATAATGTTGACTCAACCAGGCCAATTGCTTATAAGTTTTTATAGGAAGGTGTAGGAAACTTGGGGCCAAGACCACTTACAACTAGCTCTCCACCCCGAAATTTCAGGTATACGTTTTCTACTAGTACCAGTGCTGTCTCTGTATGGCATTTTGTTCCTGGATTAGGGATGCTGGTCTGTATCGCAGCAAGCGAAAGTCGTAGAGACATGCCTAGGTTAGGGCACTGTCCATACACTGGCACAGGCCTGTAGTCTAGAGTTGTTGTTTCTTTCTGTGTTGGGTAAAAGTTCCTATGTCTAAAAGGAGCCCAAATCGTGTGGCTATTTGTATTACTATATATATAGGATATGTAAAAGAATAATGTATTTCCGTGAAACTAGGGGAGAATGGCAAATAAGTAAACACAATGGTAAATAACTAAACTCAATGGCAAATAACTAAACACAACGGCAAAGAACTTAATGCAACAGCAAACTGAAAAGCACATTGGGAAATAAGTAAACACAACAACAAAGAAGTAAACACATTGGTAAATAACTAAAGACATTGGCAAATAACTAAAGAAAACAGTAAAGAACTAAACACATTGGCAAATAAGTAAACACAACAGCAAAGAACTGAACACAATGACATCAACCTAGCAGAAGAGGTAGGTACTCCTGGCGGTATGAGTCATTGCTGATTGTACGAGAGAGAAGGAGGACTTGCTTGATTGGACAAAGACACCGTTCAACCTTTGACCAGAAAGTTCTCGGGAAAGAAGCAACGAATGTAGCAGCTTTAAAACTCAGAGAAGGCAAAAGGACCAGTGCGATGTATTGTCCAAATTGTGGGTAGGAGGTGGTTGAGCAATCACTCAACTTTTGCAGTGGCTGTGGCAAGAGGGTTCAAGAATTGTCAGTCAGGTTTGGGACAGTCAACAATCTTCAAGTGAGTTAATCAGCGTAATGTAAGGCTTGTGTTGCATATGGATGTGTTAGTTTACATGAGTGAGCAAACGTTATTGATTCGGTTTCCAAACTTTAATCAGCATTGTCATGACTGAAATGATGATAAAGTTGCATATTTATTGCGGTTGGTCAACTTTTCATAGTAATTCTATAATCTGTTTGTGGAGTTAGACTGACATGCACTCCAAAACTATTTTTCTCAAATCTCATCAAAAGTGTGGGCCAGTTATTAGTTGCTCAGTACTGCTACAATTGATCAAGTTTGGCTGTGTAAGAAGTTATGTTATAGGTAACTTACTGTTGAAGTTATCAGACAACATCCCCTCCATCATTTATCAGGTAAAAAGAATAAACTTCAGTATTAACTATCTGCAATGGATTGACCAGACTTATTGTGCAGAATACTTGTAATAATACCATAAAGTGTGTGCATCAAAGTTACTTCTATATATAAATATATTGTATTATTCACAACATGCTTGGTTGAATAGATTAAAAATCCCCAGATAACCTACTTATAATAAGCACTTCCCTGGTTTTTCCATTTGTTGAAAGACTTAATTATGGCTGGTGAATTTGAAAACTGACTTTCTAATGCACCTACAAGTTATTAATGACAGTAAAATTTTATGAGTCAAATGTATGTAGTTTCATAAGCACCCTTGATAGTTATTTTCAAGGGAAATCATACTTTATTGTCTTAAATTGCATATTGTATGGTATTATTCCTGTATATGTGTCCGTGTAATGTATGTGACATTATAATATATTTATCCTTTGCTGCCCTGTAGCATCGCATACTATCTTGTGTGGCCCAACTCCAACCTTATCCACTTTTAGCGGAAGAGGAAAACTGAGGACAGGCAAAAGTTATGTTTTGGGAAATTGGAGAGGGGAAAAAAGAAATTTCAGTTAAGTGGGTTGTGGCTACAAGTGAGACTGATGAACTGTTAAGTAGTTATAGTAATCACATTCCCCCATCATTCCTGAAGTGTGTGATTTGAAGAAAGCTCAACATAGCCAAGCTATGCAGAAGCAGAATAAGTTTGTGCTGGTAATAATAATAGTCAATTTTGGTTCTCAGTACAGTCTGTATCAGTTATTCAATGATCTGTCGACAGGGTAAATCAAGTATTTATGAAAGATATAGCAACCATAATTACCAACTGTTTGTGTGTAAACATCGCCTCCAAAATCTTCTGTTTACTGGGTTTAGAGGTAAAAGTTTGTATCACTGTGGTTAGAGCAATATTTGGAAATACTCTTGGTGAATTTGGATGTACTAGTAACATAGTCATTTTTTTATGAAGATGACATTGTTTTTTTTTTGGTATTTTGTTACATTGCTCACTACTAGTCGACATCTTTTCTCTATGCAGCCCCTTTAGGGACATGCGGGAGAAAGAAATTTATGGGTGAAAAAAGAAATTAGGATGAAGTTTTGTGAGATGTCACAAAATAATTGTGAGATTTAACAATTTTGTACTTCTATTTTTTGGAAGGGGCCCGCTATCAAAGCCATGTGTAAGGCCAAGAGCTGATGTAACATCTTTATATGTCAGGTCAATACCAAAAGTAAAAAATAAACTTCTCCCAAGGTATGTGGGTGAATAAGGGAATCAGTACCCCTACTGATGTGGACAAAGTGGAATAAGTCCACACCTGAGAGTGCTAGAGTGTTGAAACCTATATGTACCCTCACTAAATCACAGATGGCCTTTGTCTTGGTACCAACCTGAAGTATGTCCGATGACCGGAAGTGCCCGTTGACTATCGGTTGAGAGTGTTTTTCGGCCGTATCTTGTGAAAGGAAGGTCGTAGAGATTCAGGGACAAGACAGGCGTGTTCAGAAGGGCCGAATTTTGGCAGACGGATCCAGTTTTGAAGTTTGTACGACGCACGGTTCGGGAGTTATCAGTGTTTAAAGTTCGCCATTGTAAGTGAGTGGGACTGGGCGGGTAGTGAAATGAGTGTTGAAGGCAAAAAGTGTCTGGTAGAAAGTGTTGAGGAGCATGTTAGGGTTAGGATAGGGGTAGGGGAGGGTTAGGTATTAAAGGATATCACGATGAGTCCCCCCACCTCGTCCGTCGACTGGGCAGTTGAAATGGGGAGCCAAAGGCAATGCACGGGCTGACGCTTATCGTTCGGATCTCTCTATTCCTCAATCACATTGATCCTAAAATTTTTGTCTTTATCCATTGGCAATAAATTGTGACATGAGATTCTGAATATTTATGCTTTTCATGTTGCTTGTTGTTTATTTTAAAACAGGGATATTGTGTGTATTATTGTTTGTTACAACCCTTGTCCTTAGGTATGTGGGTGAATGAGGAAATTGGGACCCCTACCGATGTGGACAAAGTGGGATAACTCCACAGTTGAATGTGTTGGAGTGTTGAAAGTTATATGTACCCCCACTAAATCACATGTGGCCTTTCTCACGGTGCCAAGCAGAAGTATGTACGATGACCAGAAGTGCCCGTTTCCTTTTGGTTGAGAGCATGTTTGGGCCGTATCTTGGGAACGGAAGGTGGTAGAGACTCGGGGACGAGACCGGCGTGTTCAGAAGGGGTCAATTTGGCAGATGGATGGAGGTTTGAAGTCTGTACGACGAACGGTTGGGGAGTTATAAGCGTTAAAAGTTTGGCCATTGTAAGTTGGTGGGAGCAGGGTGAGGAGTATAGGGGGTATGTACCCACCTTTGACTCTGGAGGGATCCTTTTTAACGTGGTCTTAGGGGGATGTGAGCTATATCATTGGATTGGGTGGGCCCCCAGGATGGTAGCTGTCATAGCCCTCCAGCGGATTTGGCAAAGCATGCTGGGTAAAAAGGGAAAAAAGTGTTTTTGGTGGCTTTAACGTCCATTCGTGTGTTTGAGATTTTGGCTACCCCCCTATTGTAGGCCAGTAGCTTTCCAACGGTAGCAGCCTGGAGTCTGTACAAGGTGCGGTTCTGGAGTTGTAAGCGTTCAAAGGTTCCCATTGTAAGTGAGTGGGAGTGGACGGGTGGTGAAATGCGATAAAGCATTGAGCTGTGCCAGTGTGTTTCATAGGGTGTCTCGGAACGCCACGTGGAGTGGATTGGAGTTGTTGTGAGGGCGTGTGGGTAGGGACCTGGAGCTCGTGAAGAACTCCAGGACCTGGGGTTCGCGGAGAACCCCAGGAGATGCACTCTCCATACTCCGGGCCCAACAGGCCCAAACAATATTTTGTTGTAGTTTATATATGTATTTTGTTTTTAGTTTGTTCCACTGTTTGTGGGCCTAAGAAATTATTATTTTGCAGCTTTAGTTTTGTCAGACTTTCTCTCTTAAGTTCTATCTCTCTATTTCTTATCTGTTGTTTGCTTTGTTCTATCCTTCTTTCTTTGGCTTTCCCTGCTTCTTACTTTTGCTTTTCTCAGCTTCTTTCTTTGGCTTCAGGATGTGTTGCAACGTTTCGAGTGTATTCGCTCTTCATCAGGCGCATCCTGAGCCTATTAAATGTCTTTCCCACCCCCCAATTTGGTGGGCCTTCACCCTGGGCAATGTTTCAGCCACCTGCCTCTGGATTTAGGATATGGATAGACCGGACTTTGCTATCCTCCTATCCCTCCCTTTATGCTTCTGTATTCTTTGCTTCTTCTTTGCTTCTTCTGTTCTGTTCTTCTGCATGACTTGTTCTTTCTATTCTTTGCTTTTTCTGTACTTCTTCTGTTTTGTCCTCTTGTATTCGTTGTTCTCTGTAAGTCTTTATTTCTTGTTCATCCCTTTTTGTTAATGGCACCCCCTGTTCTTTACTGTCTATTCTTTGTCTTTGCATACTTGTCTGTCTTTCTTAGCTTTGCTTATTTGCTTTTCTTTCTGTGCTTATCCTCTTGCTTTGGTCTTCCATACTGCTGCTGCTTTGCATGTTCTTGTCTGACTGACACTCCACTGTAGCGATCTCATTTATTTAGGGAGTGGGCGGGGCCCCGTCGTACTATTTTCTGTCGTAATGTTTTTTATCCCAGGATTAGGGTTAGAAGTTATTTTACTGATTTTTAGATTTCCCAATGGTTAGGGTTAGGGTTAGGGTAAGGGTTAGGGTAGGGTAGGGTAGGGTAAGGGTAGGGTAGGGTAGGGTTAGGGTAAGGGTTAGGGTAGGGTAGGGTTAGGGTAAGGGTAGGGTAGGGTTAGGGTTAGGGTTAGGGTTAGGGTAGGGTTAGGGTAAGGGGGGTAGGGTTAGGGTAGGGTTAGGGTTAGGGTTAGGGTTAGGGTAGGGTTAGGGTTAGGGTTAGGTTAGGGTTAGGGTTAGGGTTAGGTTGAGGGGTAGGGGCCTGTCTCCCTAGTTGGAAGGCAGGATATGCACGGGCCATCCCTTTGAACCTCCCACCTCCTCTTTGTCCATCAAAAGACCAAGCCTGGTCTTGCACGTAGTTGTTACGGTACGGGGGGCGATGACGTCTCCTCCCGTACTGCACCAATTGCCAGCCATCATGAGTATAACTCATGATGGCGAATGAATTGAATTTTTAATTATTTATTTATGTATGTTTTTATCTTTATATGTGCTATTTATATGTAGTTATTTATAAACAATATGAATTTATATTTATTATTTGTTAATGAAAAGAAATCAAATAAAACCAAAAAAAATTAAATTTTAGTGTGTGCCTATAGGGGGCGACGTTTCGACCCTTTTGGGGGTCTTCTTCAGGCCCTAGACACACTTAAAACTAGATGGCAGCGGCTTCCGGACAATGTCAGAGATGTTTCCCCTTCGAAGTTCCGAGCAGAAATGAGCTCTCTCGCTGGAGCACCTCCTTTTATACCCTCCCAGAGAAACTGAATTTGCCTTTCTTATTTTTCAATCGTCTTTTTTCTATGAACTTCTAAGATCAATTGGACCGCTTCTACACCATATTTTTTAATAATAATTATATATTTAGAATTGTAATGAATTGTACTATCATATAATAAGTTATTTATTAAAGAAAATTATTGTATTTATGAATTAATAAATTAATGAATTAAACTTATTAGGGTTGGGGTTAGGATTAAAAATTATCATAGTTAGGGTTCTAGAGGTGTAGAAATAATTAGGATTAGGGTTAGGGATGAATAAAGGCCACGTTAAAATCAAAGGTTAGGATTAGGATTAGGTTAAGGGTTAGGGTTCAAATAATTACAAAAGTATAAGAATAACTCGGTTAGGGTTAGGCAATTAAGATCAAAGGTTTAGGATTAGGATTAAGTTAAGGGTTAGGGTTCAATTAACTATAAAAGTGTAAAATTCCCGGTTAGGGTTAGGCAAGAACTAAAACTGGTTAGGGTTAGAAAAAAGCCAAGGTTAGGGTTAAATAAAATGATTGTTTCTTTTAAAATTTATCTTTGAAAATAAGAAGGCTTTATTAATCATGCTTTATTTATATGTCATTAATTATATTTTATGTTTAATCCATTAGGTTCTCTGGTGCCCAGGAGGTATATCCATCGTCTCTCGAAACTCTTCCTGTCCTTGTCCGTCCAAGATGTATTACTTTGGATTCCAGATATTTTAAGAGCCTGTATGCCATGAAAAATAAAATGTTTAACTAAAGGTGTGTTTAACTCTTTATTATTAATAATATTATATCTGTGCTGCCACATTCTAACTTTCAAGGCATTCCTTGTTTCACCAATATATTGTATACCACATTTCTCACAAACTATAATATACACACAGTTGGAGGTTTGTACTGTAAATGTTTGTGTAATTTTATAAATATTTCCATCTGTTTTATTCTTAATGAATTTTAATTGACTGAAATGTGAATATTTTAATTCCTCAGGAACATCCTGAATTGCTCTCAGTTTAGCTCTGACCAAGATGTCCTTCAGATTTTTATTCTTCTTAAATGCAGATATGATTTTATGCTCTTTTAATATACCTGAATTTTCAATGAATTGTGTATAATTGTTTTTAATTGTTCTATGAAATTTTTTACTTATTGATGAATATTGAGTGATTAATGGAATGATTTGTTTATCTGTAGTTTGTTTTGTTTCCTTAAAAGTATAAAGACATTGTTTAAGAAATGTCCTTGAATATCCTCTGTTTTTTAAGACCCCAAATAAAATTTTTACAGCTTCCCAGAAATCCTTTTGTTGTGTGCAAATCCTTGAAAATCTCAATAATTGAGACTTAACAATACCTTTGAAGGTATGCTTTGGGTGAAAACTTGTTTTATATAATAATGCGTGGGTATCCGTTGGTTTGAAAAATACTTTAATATCTAACTTGTTATACCTTTCAAAAGAAAATCCTTTATAAATGGTTGTATCCAGAAAATCAATAGAATCTTTCTGTAACACATACTTTAATTTAATGGAAGGATCATGATTATTTAGGATTTCAATAAAGTCCTTAAAATCCTTCTCTGAATAAGTCCAAATCCCCCAAATATCATCTAAAAATCTAAGAAAATACAGGGGTTTCTTTGGGCATTTGGCAAGGGCTTCTTTTTCCCAATTGGCCATAAATATATTTGCATATGCAGGCGCAAACCTTTTCCCCATTGCAGTCCCTTTGATTTGTAAATAAAATTCTTCATCAAAAACAAAATCATTTCTGGTTAAATTAATTTCTAATAATTGCAAAACTTCCTCATCCGGTCTATCCGGTTTTGGGTTGTCTAGAAATGCTTTTTTAACTGTTCTAAGTCCAGACTGGATATCAATATTGGTATACAAACTATCCACGTCAATACTAAAAAAGAAAAATTCACCAGGAATCTGCAAATTTTTAACAATATCAATGAAATGATACGTGTCTTTGACATATGAAGGGTGGATTGTGGACAATGGATTCAAAAAATAATCAATATACTCAGCCGTAGCATACGTTTCGCTTCCACAATCTGAAACGATAGGTCTACCTGGAGGAACTAAGAATGGGACCGTCCACTTCTCTGGATCCTTATGTATTTTAGGGAGAATATAAAATCTCCTTTCTCTAGGCTGTGTTTCCCCTTTTAAATATTGTGCTTGTTTTTTGTTAATGAATTTCTTCTTTTTTAATCTATCTATAATATCATGAATTATTGAGATTGTTTTTAAATATATTGGCTCCTGTAACTTTTTATAATAGGTTTTATCATTCAGTTGTCTTTTAACCTCCATGATATACTGGTCCCTCCCCATAATCACTGCCACACTCCCTTTGTCTGCAGGCTTAATAATAATGTGTTTGTTGTTTTTGAGTTGTATGAGTGCTTGAATTTCTTCCTGTGTTAAATTTGGTTTTTCAGGATGTGGTTTATAATTCCTATGAAATTCTAATTCATCTTTTTCTATTAATAAATGAATTTCCTCTGGCAATGTATGTAAGGGAGGTACCCAGATTGATCTCGGAGTAAAAGGTGTTATTTTAGTCTTTACATTATTTTTAAAAAAAGTTGCTATTTTCAGTTTTCTATGATAGCTCTGAATGTCACTATGTAACTGATTTTTTTGTTCTTTTCTTAAAAATAATGTTGGAATAAATGTCAAACCTTTGTCTAGAATATCCAATTGAGCTTGAGTTGGCTTGAAATTCTTTGTCAAAACCATGACATTTCCTACTGAAAGGGGTATTGACCCCTTCTGCCCCACCTTTGTAGGGCTTAAGGGGCGACTAAGTTTAAGGTAGCCACCCAGTGGTCAAACATGCTCCTGGCCGTTTGTGGAGTCCAATGCACTTTATCTGCTTCTGTACGAAAGATGTTGTTGTGCAAAGGATCAATGAACGGCATGTTTTTTCGAATGTGAGCATTCAGTCCTTGAAGTGTGAGTTGCTCATTTGCTGGCAAGGCGTGAGAGTAGTTGATGATGGGAATCCAAATTTCCGAATATGGAAACTTTTTCTTGGCCATCCTTACTGCTGCTTGCAATTGTTTAACCGCTGTTTCTTTGACCTTCTGTGCTCTACTGTTTAAACCAAAAGAGAGCAACAACTTCTCCACCAACACACTACTACTTGCCTTTTCCAAAATTGACTCTGCATGCCTGAAATTAGCTCCCGGATAACTATCGATTTGTAAATCCTGAATGTCATGAGCTGGTAGTCTTGACAAATTTGAGTCTCCAATGAACACCCACTTTTTAACAACGTTTAACCCCCAGTCCACCAGTTTCCTATCTGTACTAATGTGTCTGGTAGGTCCATAGTCCTGCTTAGGTGTTGAAGAGAAACTGTTGAAAATTTCTTCCAACATTTCTTGTTCCCTTGGAGATTCCAACAGACTGTCAGGATCTTGGTGAACTTGTGCCACGACTTTGACAACTTTAGGAGGCAACACTGGAGTTGTATCCATCTCCAAAAAAGGATCCTGATCCTCAAGCATATCTTCATGATCACTCTCCAGTTCGGGCAAGGGTCGAGTCTTTATAACCCGACTGGCTCTCTTTGGTTTAGGAGAGTCCCGAAAGGGGTTTTGGGAAACAGGACTGTGCTCCCCCTCTCCTTCTTCTTCACTAAGATGAACAGAGCCCTGTTCATCTTGATTCAAATCCATGAGTTCCGCAGGTGGTTCTTGCTCTGGTTCCTCCTCTGGAACCTCCTCCATAACCCTCTGCCAGAACTCTTTCGTTGCAGGACTCAACCCCGTTGTTCGAACCTTGGTTAGACTTTGTTTGGGTTGCTTACTTTTGTCCCTTCCTACAGCCGCAGGTTTAGGGTCTGGGGTGAGTTCTACAATCTCCTCCATGAAATCCGTAGGAAGAGGGTCCCCTCTCCTACGTCTTGCCCTTTTTGAGGTTTCAGTGGGCGCTTGTGGTTGTGCATGTGGATCGTCCTGCTTTTTGGATTCTTTATCCACATCCCCATCCACACAGGTCGCTATCAATGCCTCCGCATGTTCGATAGCATCACGTTTGATGCGGGGTAAGTTTCTGTAGGCCCATCTTGTGGCCACCTCAAATGCGGACCCCCATTCTGGGTCCAAATTCTCCGCCAAGTCATCCCGCATATTCTCCAGTTCTGTTTCGTAATGTTCTTGGAGAATAATGAGTGTATTGTGTCCCCAGTTTTTTGCGTTCCCCACTATCATGTCTGAAGTCTTTGAATTGGGGTTCGCTGGTTTAATCATGTCAGCCAACACATCAACCATCCGTGTGATCATGAGGGGCTCTGACTTCCCTGGGGCTGGGGCCACGTTCTGTAAATGGTGCACTACTTTGATAACTTTGTACAGCTTGCGCACCATCCGCCCAAACTGGGGATCAGCTGGTCCCACTGGATAGTCCTTGCTATCATCCCTTGGATTACCCTGCTTGAGTACAGTGGCATATGATCTGGTTTGGGGTCTCCCGAAACGTGGTCGAGTAGGGAATCGAGGGGGAGGAGGGCCAAAGGGAGGCACAGGCCGGTTAGGTTGAGGGGTAGGGGCCTGTCTCCCTAGTTGGAAGGCAGGATATGCACGGGCCATCCCTTTGAACCTCCCACCTCCTCTTTGTCCATCAAAAGACCAAGCCTGGTCTTGCACGTAGTTGTTACGGTACGGGGGGCGATGACGTCTCCTCCCGTACTGCACCAATTGCCAGCCATCATGAGTATAACTCATGATGGCGAATGAATTGAATTTTTAATTATTTATTTATGTATGTTTTTATCTTTATATGTGCTATTTATATGTAGTTATTTATAAACAATATGAATTTATATTTATTATTTGTTAATGAAAAGAAATCAAATAAAACCAAAAAAAATTAAATTTTAGTGTGTGCCTATAGGGGGCGACGTTTCGACCCTTTTGGGGGTCTTCTTCAGGCCCTAGACACACTTAAAACTAGATGGCAGCGGCTTCCGGACAATGTCAGAGATGTTTCCCCTTCGAAGTTCCGAGCAGAAATGAGCTCTCTCGCTGGAGCACCTCCTTTTATACCCTCCCAGAGAAACTGAATTTGCCTTTCTTATTTTTCAATCGTCTTTTTTCTATGAACTTCTAAGATCAATTGGACCGCTTCTACACCATATTTTTTAATAATAATTATATATTTAGAATTGTAATGAATTGTACTATCATATAATAAGTTATTTATTAAAGAAAATTATTGTATTTATGAATTAATAAATTAATGAATTAAACTTATTAGGGTTGGGGTTAGGATTAAAAATTATCATAGTTAGGGTTCTAGAGGTGTAGAAATAATTAGGATTAGGGTTAGGGATGAATAAAGGCCACGTTAAAATCAAAGGTTAGGATTAGGATTAGGTTAAGGGTTAGGGTTCAAATAATTACAAAAGTATAAGAATAACTCGGTTAGGGTTAGGCAATTAAGATCAAAGGTTTAGGATTAGGATTAAGTTAAGGGTTAGGGTTCAATTAACTATAAAAGTGTAAAATTCCCGGTTAGGGTTAGGCAAGAACTAAAACTGGTTAGGGTTAGAAAAAAGCCAAGGTTAGGGTTAAATAAAATGATTGTTTCTTTTAAAATTTATCTTTGAAAATAAGAAGGCTTTATTAATCATGCTTTATTTATATGTCATTAATTATATTTTATGTTTAATCCATTAGGTTCTCTGGTGCCCAGGAGGTATATCCATCGTCTCTCGAAACTCTTCCTGTCCTTGTCCGTCCAAGATGTATTACTTTGGATTCCAGATATTTTAAGAGCCTGTATGCCATGAAAAATAAAATGTTTAACTAAAGGTGTGTTTAACTCTTTATTATTAATAATATTATATCTGTGCTGCCACATTCTAACTTTCAAGGCATTCCTTGTTTCACCAATATATTGTATACCACATTTCTCACAAACTATAATATACACACAGTTGGAGGTTTGTACTGTAAATGTTTGTGTAATTTTATAAATATTTCCATCTGTTTTATTCTTAATGAATTTTAATTGACTGAAATGTGAATATTTTAATTCCTCAGGAACATCCTGAATTGCTCTCAGTTTAGCTCTGACCAAGATGTCCTTCAGATTTTTATTCTTCTTAAATGCAGATATGATTTTATGCTCTTTTAATATACCTGAATTTTCAATGAATTGTGTATAATTGTTTTTAATTGTTCTATGAAATTTTTTACTTATTGATGAATATTGAGTGATTAATGGAATGATTTGTTTATCTGTAGTTTGTTTTGTTTCCTTAAAAGTATAAAGACATTGTTTAAGAAATGTCCTTGAATATCCTCTGTTTTTTAAGACCCCAAATAAAATTTTTACAGCTTCCCAGAAATCCTTTTGTTGTGTGCAAATCCTTGAAAATCTCAATAATTGAGACTTAACAATACCTTTGAAGGTATGCTTTGGGTGAAAACTTGTTTTATATAATAATGCGTGGGTATCCGTTGGTTTGAAAAATACTTTAATATCTAACTTGTTATACCTTTCAAAAGAAAATCCTTTATAAATGGTTGTATCCAGAAAATCAATAGAATCTTTCTGTAACACATACTTTAATTTAATGGAAGGATCATGATTATTTAGGATTTCAATAAAGTCCTTAAAATCCTTCTCTGAATAAGTCCAAATCCCCCAAATATCATCTAAAAATCTAAGAAAATACAGGGGTTTCTTTGGGCATTTGGCAAGGGCTTCTTTTTCCCAATTGGCCATAAATATATTTGCATATGCAGGCGCAAACCTTTTCCCCATTGCAGTCCCTTTGATTTGTAAATAAAATTCTTCATCAAAAACAAAATCATTTCTGGTTAAATTAATTTCTAATAATTGCAAAACTTCCTCATCCGGTCTATCCGGTTTTGGGTTGTCTAGAAATGCTTTTTTAACTGTTCTAAGTCCAGACTGGATATCAATATTGGTATACAAACTATCCACGTCAATACTAAAAAAGAAAAATTCACCAGGAATCTGCAAATTTTTAACAATATCAATGAAATGATACGTGTCTTTGACATATGAAGGGTGGATTGTGGACAATGGATTCAAAAAATAATCAATATACTCAGCCGTAGCATACGTTTCGCTTCCACAATCTGAAACGATAGGTCTACCTGGAGGAACTAAGAATGGGACCGTCCACTTCTCTGGATCCTTATGTATTTTAGGGAGAATATAAAATCTCCTTTCTCTAGGCTGTGTTTCCCCTTTTAAATATTGTGCTTGTTTTTTGTTAATGAATTTCTTCTTTTTTAATCTATCTATAATATCATGAATTATTGAGATTGTTTTTAAATATATTGGCTCCTGTAACTTTTTATAATAGGTTTTATCATTCAGTTGTCTTTTAACCTCCATGATATACTGGTCCCTCCCCATAATCACTGCCACACTCCCTTTGTCTGCAGGCTTAATAATAATGTGTTTGTTGTTTTTGAGTTGTATGAGTGCTTGAATTTCTTCCTGTGTTAAATTTGGTTTTTCAGGATGTGGTTTATAATTCCTATGAAATTCTAATTCATCTTTTTCTATTAATAAATGAATTTCCTCTGGCAATGTATGTAAGGGAGGTACCCAGATTGATCTCGGAGTAAAAGGTGTTATTTTAGTCTTTACATTATTTTTAAAAAAAGTTGCTATTTTCAGTTTTCTATGATAGCTCTGAATGTCACTATGTAACTGATTTTTTTGTTCTTTTCTTAAAAATAATGTTGGAATAAATGTCAAACCTTTGTCTAGAATATCCAATTGAGCTTGAGTTGGCTTGAAATTCTTTGTCAAAACCATGACATTTCCTACTGAAAGGGGTATTGACCCCTTCTGCCCCACCTTTGTAGGGCTTAAGGGGCGACTAAGTTTAAGGTAGCCACCCAGTGGTCAAACATGCTCCTGGCCGTTTGTGGAGTCCAATGCACTTTATCTGCTTCTGTACGAAAGATGTTGTTGTGCAAAGGATCAATGAACGGCATGTTTTTTCGAATGTGAGCATTCAGTCCTTGAAGTGTGAGTTGCTCATTTGCTGGCAAGGCGTGAGAGTAGTTGATGATGGGAATCCAAATTTCCGAATATGGAAACTTTTTCTTGGCCATCCTTACTGCTGCTTGCAATTGTTTAACCGCTGTTTCTTTGACCTTCTGTGCTCTACTGTTTAAACCAAAAGAGAGCAACAACTTCTCCACCAACACACTACTACTTGCCTTTTCCAAAATTGACTCTGCATGCCTGAAATTAGCTCCCGGATAACTATCGATTTGTAAATCCTGAATGTCATGAGCTGGTAGTCTTGACAAATTTGAGTCTCCAATGAACACCCACTTTTTAACAACGTTTAACCCCCAGTCCACCAGTTTCCTATCTGTACTAATGTGTCTGGTAGGTCCATAGTCCTGCTTAGGTGTTGAAGAGAAACTGTTGAAAATTTCTTCCAACATTTCTTGTTCCCTTGGAGATTCCAACAGACTGTCAGGATCTTGGTGAACTTGTGCCACGACTTTGACAACTTTAGGAGGCAACACTGGAGTTGTATCCATCTCCAAAAAAGGATCCTGATCCTCAAGCATATCTTCATGATCACTCTCCAGTTCGGGCAAGGGTCGAGTCTTTATAACCCGACTGGCTCTCTTTGGTTTAGGAGAGTCCCGAAAGGGGTTTTGGGAAACAGGACTGTGCTCCCCCTCTCCTTCTTCTTCACTAAGATGAACAGAGCCCTGTTCATCTTGATTCAAATCCATGAGTTCCGCAGGTGGTTCTTGCTCTGGTTCCTCCTCTGGAACCTCCTCCATAACCCTCTGCCAGAACTCTTTCGTTGCAGGACTCAACCCCGTTGTTCGAACCTTGGTTAGACTTTGTTTGGGTTGCTTACTTTTGTCCCTTCCTACAGCCGCAGGTTTAGGGTCTGGGGTGAGTTCTACAATCTCCTCCATGAAATCCGTAGGAAGAGGGTCCCCTCTCCTACGTCTTGCCCTTTTTGAGGTTTCAGTGGGCGCTTGTGGTTGTGCATGTGGATCGTCCTGCTTTTTGGATTCTTTATCCACATCCCCATCCACACAGGTCGCTATCAATGCCTCCGCATGTTCGATAGCATCACGTTTGATGCGGGGTAAGTTTCTGTAGGCCCATCTTGTGGCCACCTCAAATGCGGACCCCCATTCTGGGTCCAAATTCTCCGCCAAGTCATCCCGCATATTCTCCAGTTCTGTTTCGTAATGTTCTTGGAGAATAATGAGTGTATTGTGTCCCCAGTTTTTTGCGTTCCCCACTATCATGTCTGAAGTCTTTGAATTGGGGTTCGCTGGTTTAATCATGTCAGCCAACACATCAACCATCCGTGTGATCATGAGGGGCTCTGACTTCCCTGGGGCTGGGGCCACGTTCTGTAAATGGTGCACTACTTTGATAACTTTGTACAGCTTGCGCACCATCCGCCCAAACTGGGGATCAGCTGGTCCCACTGGATAGTCCTTGCTATCATCCCTTGGATTACCCTGCTTGAGTACAGTGGCATATGATCTGGTTTGGGGTCTCCCGAAACGTGGTCGAGTAGGGAATCGAGGGGGAGGAGGGCCAAAGGGAGGCACAGGCCGGTTAGGTTGAGGGGTAGGGGCCTGTCTCCCTAGTTGGAAGGCAGGATATGCACGGGCCATCCCTTTGAACCTCCCACCTCCTCTTTGTCCATCAAAAGACCAAGCCTGGTCTTGCACGTAGTTGTTACGGTACGGGGGGCGATGACGTCTCCTCCCGTACTGCACCAATTGCCAGCCATCATGAGTATAACTCATGATGGCGAATGAATTGAATTTTTAATTATTTATTTATGTATGTTTTTATCTTTATATGTGCTATTTATATGTAGTTATTTATAAACAATATGAATTTATATTTATTATTTGTTAATGAAAAGAAATCAAATAAAACCAAAAAAAATTAAATTTTAGTGTGTGCCTATAGGGGGGCGACGTTTCGACCCTTTTGGGGGTCTTCTTCAGGCCCTAGACACACTTAAAACTAGATGGCAGCGGCTTCCGGACAATGTCAGAGATGTTTCCCCTTCGAAGTTCCGAGCAGAAATGAGCTCTCTCGCTGGAGCACCTCCTTTTATACCCTCCCAGAGAAACTGAATTTGCCTTTCTTATTTTTCAATCGTCTTTTTTCTATGAACTTCTAAGATCAATTGGACCGCTTCTACACCATATTTTTTAATAATAATTATATATTTAGAATTGTAATGAATTGTACTATCATATAATAAGTTATTTATTAAAGAAAATTATTGTATTTATGAATTAATAAATTAATGAATTAAACTTATTAGGGTTGGGGTTAGGATTAAAAATTATCATAGTTAGGGTTCTAGAGGTGTAGAAATAATTAGGATTAGGGTTAGGGATGAATAAAGGCCACGTTAAAATCAAAGGTTAGGATTAGGATTAGGTTAAGGGTTAGGGTTCAAATAATTACAAAAGTATAAGAATAACTCGGTTAGGGTTAGGCAATTAAGATCAAAGGTTTAGGATTAGGATTAAGTTAAGGGTTAGGGTTCAATTAACTATAAAAGTGTAAAATTCCCGGTTAGGGTTAGGCAAGAACTAAAACTGGTTAGGGTTAGAAAAAAGCCAAGGTTAGGGTTAAATAAAATGATTGTTTCTTTTAAAATTTATCTTTGAAAATAAGAAGGCTTTATTAATCATGCTTTATTTATATGTCATTAATTATATTTTATGTTTAATCCATTAGGTTCTCTGGTGCCCAGGAGGTATATCCATCGTCTCTCGAAACTCTTCCTGTCCTTGTCCGTCCAAGATGTATTACTTTGGATTCCAGATATTTTAAGAGCCCTGTATGCCATGAAAAATAAAATGTTTAACTAAAGGTGTGTTTAACTCTTTATTATTAATAATATTATATCTGTGCTGCCACATTCTAACTTTCAAGGCATTCCTTGTTTCACCAATATATTGTATACCACATTTCTCACAAACTATAATATACACACAGTTGGAGGTTTGTACTGTAAATGTTTGTGTAATTTTATAAATATTTCCATCTGTTTTATTCTTAATGAATTTTAATTGACTGAAATGTGAATATTTTAATTCCTCAGGAACATCCTGAATTGCTCTCAGTTTAGCTCTGACCAAGATGTCCTTCAGATTTTTATTCTTCTTAAATGCAGATATGATTTTATGCTCTTTTAATATACCTGAATTTTCAATGAATTGTGTATAATTGTTTTTAATTGTTCTATGAAATTTTTTACTTATTGATGAATATTGAGTGATTAATGGAATGATTTGTTTATCTGTAGTTTGTTTTGTTTCCTTAAAAGTATAAAGACATTGTTTAAGAAATGTCCTTGAATATCCTCTGTTTTTTAAGACCCCAAATAAAATTTTTACAGCTTCCCAGAAATCCTTTTGTTGTGTGCAAATCCTTGAAAATCTCAATAATTGAGACTTAACAATACCTTTGAAGGTATGCTTTGGGTGAAAACTTGTTTTATATAATAATGCGTGGGTATCCGTTGGTTTGAAAAATACTTTAATATCTAACTTGTTATACCTTTCAAAAGAAAATCCTTTATAAATGGTTGTATCCAGAAAATCAATAGAATCTTTCTGTAACACATACTTTAATTTAATGGAAGGATCATGATTATTTAGGATTTCAATAAAGTCCTTAAAATCCTTCTCTGAATAAGTCCAAATCCCCCAAATATCATCTAAAAATCTAAGAAAATACAGGGGTTTCTTTGGGCATTTGGCAAGGGCTTCTTTTTCCCAATTGGCCATAAATATATTTGCATATGCAGGCGCAAACCTTTTCCCCATTGCAGTCCCTTTGATTTGTAAATAAAATTCTTCATCAAAAACAAAATCATTTCTGGTTAAATTAATTTCTAATAATTGCAAAACTTCCTCATCCGGTCTATCCGGTTTTGGGTTGTCTAGAAATGCTTTTTTAACTGTTCTAAGTCCAGACTGGATATCAATATTGGTATACAAACTATCCACGTCAATACTAAAAAAGAAAAATTCACCAGGAATCTGCAAATTTTTAACAATATCAATGAAATGATACGTGTCTTTGACATATGAAGGGTGGATTGTGGACAATGGATTCAAAAAATAATCAATATACTCAGCCGTAGCATACGTTTCGCTTCCACAATCTGAAACGATAGGTCTACCTGGAGGAACTAAGAATGGGACCGTCCACTTCTCTGGATCCTTATGTATTTTAGGGAGAATATAAAATCTCCTTTCTCTAGGCTGTGTTTCCCCTTTTAAATATTGTGCTTGTTTTTTGTTAATGAATTTCTTCTTTTTTAATCTATCTATAATATCATGAATTATTGAGATTGTTTTTTAAATATATTGGCTCCTGTAACTTTTTATAATAGGTTTTATCATTCAGTTGTCTTTTAACCTCCATGATATACTGGTCCCTCCCCATAATCACTGCCACACTCCCTTTGTCTGCAGGCTTAATAATAATGTGTTTGTTGTTTTTGAGTTGTATGAGTGCTTGAATTTCTTCCTGTGTTAAATTTGGTTTTTCAGGATGTGGTTTATAATTCCTATGAAATTCTAATTCATCTTTTTCTATTAATAAATGAATTTCCTCTGGCAATGTATGTAAGGGAGGTACCCAGATTGATCTCGGAGTAAAAGGTGTTATTTTAGTCTTTACATTATTTTTAAAAAAAGTTGCTATTTTCAGTTTTCTATGATAGCTCTGAATGTCACTATGTAACTGATTTTTTTTGTTCTTTTCTTAAAAATAATGTTGGAATAAATGTCAAACCTTTGTCTAGAATATCCAATTGAGCTTGAGTTGGCTTGAAATTCTTTGTCAAAACCATGACATTTCCTACTGAAAGGGGTATTGACCCCTTCTGCCCCACCTTTGTAGGGCTTAAGGGGCGACTAAGTTTAAGGTAGCCCACCCAGTGGTCAAACATGCTCCTGGCCGTTTGTGGAGTCCAATGCACTTTATCTGCTTCTGTACGAAAGATGTTGTTGTGCAAAGGATCAATGAACGGCATGTTTTTTCGAATGTGAGCATTCAGTCCTTGAAGTGTGAGTTGCTCATTTGCTGGCAAGGCGTGAGAGTAGTTGATGATGGGAATCCAAATTTCCGAATATGGAAACTTTTTCTTGGCCATCCTTACTGCTGCTTGCAATTGTTTAACCGCTGTTTCTTTGACCTTCTGTGCTCTACTGTTTAAACCAAAAGAGAGCAACAACTTCTCCACCAACACACTACTACTTGCCTTTTCCAAAATTGACTCTGCATGCCTGAAATTAGCTCCCGGATAACTATCGATTTGTAAATCCTGAATGTCATGAGCTGGTAGTCTTGACAAATTTGAGTCTCCAATGAACACCCACTTTTTAACAACGTTTAACCCCCAGTCCACCAGTTTCCTATCTGTACTAATGTGTCTGGTAGGTCCATAGTCCTGCTTAGGTGTTGAAGAGAAACTGTTGAAAATTTCTTCCAACATTTCTTGTTCCCTTGGAGATTCCAACAGACTGTCAGGATCTTGGTGAACTTGTGCCACGACTTTGACAACTTTAGGAGGCAACACTGGAGTTGTATCCATCTCCAAAAAAGGATCCTGATCCTCAAGCATATCTTCATGATCACTCTCCAGTTCGGGCAAGGGTCGAGTCTTTATAACCCGACTGGCTCTCTTTGGTTTAGGAGAGTCCCGAAAGGGGTTTTGGGAAACAGGACTGTGCCTCCCCCTCTCCTTCTTCTTCACTAAGATGAACAGAGCCCTGTTCATCTTGATTCAAATCCATGAGTTCCGCAGGTGGTTCTTGCTCTGGTTCCTCCTCTGGAACCTCCTCCATAACCCTCTGCCAGAACTCTTTCGTTGCAGGACTCAACCCCCGTTGTTCGACACCTTGGTTAGACTTTGTTTGGGTTGCTTACTTTTGTCCCCTTCCTACAGCCGCAGGTTTAGGGTCTGGGGGTGAGTTCTACAATCTCCTCCATGAAATCCGTAGGAAGAGGGTCCCCCTCTCCTACGTCTTGCCCTTTTTTGAGGTTTCAGTGGGCGCTTGTGGTTGTGCATGTGGATCGTCCTGCTTTTTGGATTCTTTATCCACATCCCCATCCACACAGGTCGCTATCAATGCCTCCGCATGTTCGATAGCATCACGTTTGATGCGGGGTAAGTTTCTGTAGGCCCATCTTGTGGCCACCTCAAATGCGGACCCCCATTCTGGGTCCAAATTCTCCGCCAAGTCATCCCGCATATTCTCCAGTTCTGTTTCGTAATGTTCTTGGAGAATAATGAGTGTATTGTGTCCCCAGTTTTTTGCGTTCCCCACTATCATGTCTGAAGTCTTTGAATTGGGGTTCGCTGGTTTAATCATGTCAGCCAACACATCAACCATCCGTGTGATCATGAGGGGCTCTGACTTCCCTGGGGCTGGGGCCACGTTCTGTAAATGGTGCACTACTTTGATAACTTTGTACAGCTTGCGCACCATCCGCCCAAACTGGGGATCAGCTGGTCCCACTGGATAGTCCTTGCTATCATCCCTTGGATTACCCTGCTTGAGTACAGTGGCATATGATCTGGTTTGGGGTCTCCCGAAACGTGGTCGAGTAGGGAATCGAGGGGGAGGAGGGCCAAAGGGAGGCACAGGCCGGTTAGGTTGAGGGGTAGGGGCCTGTCTCCCTAGTTGGAAGGCAGGATATGCACGGGCCATCCCTTTGAACCTCCCACCTCCTCTTTGTCCATCAAAAGACCAAGCCTGGTCTTGCACGTAGTTGTTACGGTACGGGGGGCGATGACGTCTCCTCCCGTACTGCACCAATTGCCAGCCATCATGAGTATAACTCATGATGGCGAATGAATTGAATTTTTAATTATTTATTTATGTATGTTTTTATCTTTATATGTGCTATTTATATGTAGTTATTTATAAACAATATGAATTTATATTTATTATTTGTTAATGAAAAGAAATCAAATAAAACCAAAAAAAATTAAATTTTAGTGTGTGCCTATAGGGGGCGACGTTTCGACCCTTTTGGGGGTCTTCTTCAGGCCCTAGACACACTTAAAACTAGATGGCAGTGGCTTCCGGACAATGTCAGAGATGTTTCCCCTTCGAAGTTCCGAGCAGAAATGAGCTCTCTCGCTGGAGCACCTCCTTTTATACCCTCCCAGAAAAACTGAATTTGCCTTTCTTATTTTTCAATCGTCTTTTTTCTATGAACTTCTAAGATCAATTGGACCGCTTCTACACCATATTTTTTAATAATAATTATATATTTAGAATTGTAATGAATTGTACTATCATATAATAAGTTATTTATTAAAGAAAATTATTGTATTTATGAATTAATAAATTAATGAATTAAACTTATTAGGGTTGGGGTTAGGATTAAAAATTATCATAGTTAGGGTTCTAGAGGTGTAGAAATAATTAGGATTAGGGTTAGGGATGAATAAAGGCCACGTTAAAATCAAAGGTTAGGATTAGGATTAGGTTAAGGGTTAGGGTTCAAATAATTACAAAAGTATAAGAATAACTCGGTTAGGGTTAGGCAATTAAGATCAAAGGTTTAGGATTAGGATTAAGTTAAGGGTTAGGGTTCAATTAACTATAAAAGTGTAAAATTCCCGGTTAGGGTTAGGCAAGAACTAAAACTGGTTAGGGTTAGAAAAAAGCCAAGGTTAGGGTTAAATAAAATGATTGTTTCTTTTAAAATTTATCTTTGAAAATAAGAAGGCTTTATTAATCATGCTTTATTTATATGTCATTAATTATATTTTATGTTTAATCCATTAGGTTCTCTGGTGCCCAGGAGGTATAGGGTTAGGGTTAGGGTTAGGGTTAGGGTTAGGGTTAGGGTAGGGGTTAGGGTTAGGGTTCCAGATATTTTAAGAGCCTGTATAGCCATGAAAAATAAAATTGTTTAACTAAAGGTGTGTTTAACTCTTTATTATTAATAATATTATATCTGTGCTGCCACATTCTAATTTCAATGGCATTCCTTGTTTCACCAATTATATTGTATACCACATTTCTCACAAACTTATAATATACACACAGTTGGAGGTTTGTACTGTAATGTTTGTGTTAATTTATAAATATTTCCATCTGTTTTTTTCCTTAATTGATTTTTAATTGACTGAAATGTGAATATTTTAATTCCTCAGGAACATCCTGAATTGCTCTCAGTTTAGCTGCTGACCAAGATGTCCTTCAGATTTTTATATCTTCTTAAATGCAGATATGATTTTATGCTCTTTTAATATACCTGAATTTTCAATGAATTGTGTATAATTGTTATTTAATTTGTTCTATGAAATTTTTTACTTATTGATGAATATTGAGTGATTAATGGAATGATTTGTTTATCTGTAGTTTGTTTTGTTTCCTTAAAAGTATAAAGACATTGTTTAAGAAATGTCCTTGAATATCCTCTGTTTTTTAGACCCCAAATAAAATTTTTACAGCTTCCCAAAATCCTTTGTGTTGTGTGCAAAATCTCTGAAAATTCAATAATTGAGACTTTAACAATACCTTTGAAGGTATGCTTTGGGTGAAAACTTGTTTTAATATAATAATGCGTGGGTATCCGTTGGTTTGAAAAATACTTTAATATCTAACTTGTTATACCTTTCAAAAGAAAATCTTTATAAATGGTTTGTATCCGAAAATCATAGAATCTTTCTGTAACACATACACTTTAATTTAATGGAATCGGATCATGATTATTTTAGGATTTCAATAAAGTCCTTAAAATCCTTCTCTGAATAAGTCCAAATCCCCCATATATCATCTAAAAATCTAAGAAAATACAGGGGTTTCTTTGGGCATTGGCAAGGGCTTCTTTTTCCCAATTGGCCATAAATATATTTTGCATATGCAGGCGCAAACCTTTTCCCCATTGCAGTCCCTTTGATTTGTAAATAAAATTCTTCATCAAAACAAAATCATTTCTGGTTAAATTAATTTCTAATAATTGCAAAACTTTCCTCATCCGGTCTATCCGGTTTTGGGTTGTCTAAGAATGCTCTTTTTTAACTGTTCTAAGTCCAGACTGGATATCAATATTGGTATACAAACTATCCACGTCAATACTAAAAAAGAAAAATTCACCAGGAATCTGCAAATTTTTTAACAATATCAATGAAATGATACGTGTCTTTGACATATGAAGGGTGGATTGTGGACAATGGATTCAAAAAATATAATCAATATACTCAGCCGTAGCATACGTTTCGCTTCAACAATCTGAAACGATAGGTTATACCTGGAGGAACTAAGAATGGGACCGTCCACTTCTCTGGATCCTTATGTATTTTAGGGAGAATATAAAAATCTCTTTCTCTTAGGCTGTGTTTTCCCCTTTTAAATATTGTGCTTGTTTTTTGTTAATGAATTTCTCTTTTTTTAATCTATATCTATAATATCATGAATTATTGAGAATGTTTTTAAATATTATGGCTCCTGTAACTTTTTATAATAGGTTTTATCATTCAGTTGTCATTTTAACCTCCATGATATACTGGTCCCTCCCCCATAATCACTGCCACACTCCCTTTGTCTGCAGGCTTAATAATAATGTGTTTGTTGTTTTTGAGTTGTATGAGTGCTTGAATTTCTTCCTGTGTTAAATTTGGTTTTTCAGGATGTGGTTTATAATTCCTATGAAATTCTAATTCATCTTTTTTCTATTAATAAATGAATTTCCTCTGGCATGTAATGTAAGGGAGGTACCCAGATTGATCTCGGAGTAAAAGGTGTTTATTTTAGTCTTTTCATTATTTTTAAAAAAAGTTGCTATTTTCAGTTTTCTATGATAGCTCTGAATGTCACTATGTAACTGATTTTTTGTTCTATTTTCTTAAAATAATGTTGGAATAAATGTCAAACCCTTTGTCATAGAATATCCAATTGAGCTTGAGTGGCTTGAAATTCTTTGTCAAAACCATTGACATTTCCTACTGAAAGGGGTATTGAACCCTTCTGCCCCACCTTTGTTAGGCTTAAGGGGCGACTCTAGTTTAAGGTAGCCACCCAGTGGTCAAACATGCTCCTGGCGTTTGTGGAGTCCAATGCACTTTATCTGCTTCTGTACGAAAGATGTTGTTGTGCAAGGATCAATGAACGGCATGTTTTTTCGAATGTGAGCATTCAGTCCATGAAGTGTGAGTTGCTCATATTGTGCAAGGCGTGAGAGTTGTGAGGTAGTTGATGATGGGAATCCAAATTTCCGAAATATGGAAACTTTTTCTTGGCCATCCTTACTGCTGCTTGCAATTGTTAAACCGCTGTTCTTTGACCTTCTGTGCTCTATGTTTTAACCAAAAGAGAAGCAACAACTTCTGCCACCAACACACTACTACTTGCCTTTTCCAAATTGACTCTGAATGCCTGAAATTAGCTCCCGGATAACTATCGATTTGTAAAATCCTGAATGTCATGAGCTGGTAGTCTTGACCAAATTTGAGTCTCCAATGAACACCCACTTTTTAACAACGTTTAACCCCCAGTCCACCAGTTTCCTATCTGTGTGACTAATGTGTTCTGGTAGGTCCATAGTCCTGCTGAGGTGTTGAAGAGAAACTGTTGAAAATTTCTTCCAACATTTCTTGTTCCCTTGGAGATTCCAACAGACTGTCAGGATCTTGGTGAACTTGTGCCACGACTTTGACAACTTTAGGAGGCAACACTGGAGTTGTATCCATCTCCAAAAAAGGATCCTGATCCTCAAGCATATCTTCATGATCACTCTCCAGTTCGGGCAAGGGTCGAGTCTTTATAACCCGACTGGCTCTCTTTGGTTTAGGAGAGTCCCGAAAGGGGTTTTGGGGAACAGGACTGTGCTCCCTCTCCTTCTTCTCTTCACTAAGATGAACAGAACCCTGTTCATCTTGATTCAATCCCATGAGTTCCGCAGGTGGTTCTTGCTCTGGTTCCTCTCTGGACACCTCTCCATAACCCTCTGCCAGAACTCTTTCGTTGCAGGACTCAACCCCGTTGTTCGAGCCTTGGTTAGACTTTGTTTGGTTGCTTACTTTTGTCCCTTCTACAGCCCGCAGGTTTAGGGTCTGGGGTGGAGTTCTACAATCTCCTCCATGAAATCCGTAGGAAGAGGGTCCCCTCTCCTACGTCTTGCCCTTTTTTGAGGTTTCAGTGGGCGCTTGTGGTTGTGCATGTGGATCGTCTGCTTTTTGGGATTCTTTATCCACATCCCCATCCACACAGGTCGCTATCAATGCTCCCGCATGTTCGATAGCATCACGTTTGATGCGGGGTAAGTTTCTGTAGGCCCATCTTGTGGCCACCTCAAATGCGGACCCCCCATGTCTGGGTCCAAATTCTCCGCCAAGTCATCCCGCATATTCTCCAGTTCTGTTTCGTAATGTTCTTGGAGAATAATGAGTGTATTGTGTCCCCAGTTAGTTTTTTGCGTTCCCACTATCATGTCTGAAGTCTTTGAATTGGGGTTCGCTGGTTTAATCATGTCAGCCAACACATCAACCATCCGTGTGATCATGAGGGGCTCTGACTTCCCTGGGGCTGGGGCC
>JBAMNC010002018.1:0-98234 GCA_037902135.1 Cetoscarus ocellatus | reverse complement strand
AGTGCTGTGCCCAAGGACACATCAATATGTAAAGCACAAATCAGGAAAGCTAAAGCTGTCTCCACCTTCTGTGAGGTACAGCTCATCAGCATTTAAAGCTGCAAACACAAAAACAGCCTGTTCTGAGCAGGACTGAAACACAGGGGTTGATAGGCATATTAAAATCATATATCTGTGGATTTGTAGACAAGAAACTGCAAAACTGTGTTCTGGGAACATCTGGAAATGAAGTCAACTTGTTAAAAAGGAGTAAAATGTGTGACTTTAAAATGGTGTTAAACATTTTTTGATTGCTTTCTGTGTTTTTTGTGTTTGAAGTGAACTCATCAGCTCTTACACTGCAAAAACTCAGGTCTAAGTGAAGGTATTTGTCCAATTTCTAGTCCAAAAACATCTCAGTAGACTTATTCTAAGGCACAATATCACTCACGTCTGGATTGACATCTTATTTGCAGATATCAGAGCTAAATATAAGACTTGAGCTGTGGTAATAAATAAAATTATCTGCCAATGGGACAAGCCAAATTTTCCTTAAAGAGTGCTTTAAAATGAAATGTTCTATCCAGAGTAGTTATTAAAGCTGAATTTAATATCTTCACTCAGTGAAACTTTACTTGTTTCATTGGCAGATATTTTCTTATCATTGCAAGCAGTTCAATTCTTTATTTTTGCCTTTTATTCCTTGTAGTGAGATATTTATCTGGACTTGTCAAGTGAATATGAATTAAAATAAGAGCTTTAGATATTTTTGACCTGAAATTAGACAAACACACTTGCAGAGATCTGAGATTTTGCAGTGTATGAATTAAATCCACAGTAAAAATCATCTGATGGAGACATCCCTACTCCTCAGTCCCTTTCCCAGCACTTGAAGCTGCCAGCTTCCTCAGAGAGAGCAGCTGACATCATCATGACTTCATCTGGACCGCTCTGGTGTCCAGAATCGTTCAGATTCAGACGGCTCTGTAAACCTGATGATATTGGTTACACAATCCAAGTGGCCCCGTTTAGCCCCGTTTCACTCTTTGAGATTCTGTTTCTCTCACGGTATCGTTCCCTCTTTGTTCCTCTTCCCGTCATGGTCTCATTTCTCCATCTGAATTCACCTCTGAGGCTTCATGCTCTCCTCTGAAACACCATGGTGCCCTCACGGGCGCTCTGACGGTGAAGTGTGTGAGGAGCTGAGTGTGTCGACTTCAGGGAGTTTGGATTGTGGTGGAGGACTTGCTTATCTCCTCACCAGGTGACCTCTGTTTCATTCCCAAATTTTCCAAACATTAGGGCGCTATTATTTCACTTCTGCTTCTGCAGCTCTCATGCACACAAACATATCAATCAATCTTTATCTGAATAGCTTCAGTTCATAACAAGTGTTATCTCAAGACACTTTACAGCAGGCTGAAGACAAACTCTTCATGTATAGATACACATACTGTGTATGCACATATGCAAATACATATAATAAGTATATTTGTATATATGCATATATACACCCAGAGATGGATCCATCCAGACAAAGGGACTAAAATCACATTTGTCTCTGCTAAATATAGACTCCATCAATTAATCTTTATCTGTATAGCACCATATTTGTCTTTGTTGAATATAAATGTATTAAAGGTTAGCCCCTTGAGATGTGGCATCTTATTTTCAGAGGGTCCTCATGTCTGTATGGTCGTAAAGATAGTTATTATGGATGAATAATCAATAACAACCATAGACAGAGAGTAACTTACTGGCAACACATTACTGTAAATGTCTTTACTGCAGCGCTGCATTATTTTTGTTAACAGCATCCTTACTGGATTTTCAAAAAAATCATCCTTTCTGTTTGTTTCATTTACAGAAATTTGGTGTTATTATTCTACAACGTCTTTAATACATCTTAACTTAAAGTGAACTTACTGTATTATAGTTCATTTTAGTATGCTTTAACTATCTAAATGATTATTTACAGCAATACAAAGTATTGTAAAGGAAAAAAATCACATACATTCATTTTCATTGAATCAAATTCTTTTCTCAAGCTTTTCTCTTAATCAATCAATCAATCAAGTAATCTTTATATGTACGGCGTCAAGACATAACAAATGTTATCTCAAGACACTTCACATTGGAGTAGGTTGGATCTATGTTGATCCATTGTCCTTCTCAGTTTTTACTGTATAGATTTTTTACAGCAGGTAACTGTGAATACGATGATTAAATTTACAGAAATCAGTACGCTTTCCCACAATCCACTGCCATTCACAGTAACTGACAGTATAGCTTTGTTACACTAGGTAGCTGTAGATATTACAGTAAAATACTGCTACATTTACAAAAATCACGTACCGTGTAACTAAAAGCTTACTGTAATTTAAATACATTTTTTAAAAAAGTTGAGGGATAAAACACTGTACTGTTTTTGATATCACAGTAACTCTCTGCTGTAAATTAAAATAAAGTAAAACTCCTGTAAAAATATTTACAGTAACTTACAGGCATTTTGTTGCAAGTTACTGTAAAATCTACACCAATTTTTTAACAGTGTAACGACCACAAGAGAAGCACGACTTTACGAGATAACAGGAAGACAAACAAGCAAACAGGTTATACTTCTGCCTGACGTGGGCACTGATATTGTTACCCACCCACTCTGCTGTGTTGTGTTTGTTTTTCTGTGTTCGGTCGATCTGCTTGGGCGGAGACTGAAGCAGCTCCCCCTCAAAAAAGATTTGACACGTATTTCCAGCGGACCAGTGCAGAGCTCGATGAATCAAGGTGCAGGCTGCGTTTGGAGAGACTGGGGAGCAAAGTGGATATTGGGGGTTGGATTGGGTTGTGCACAGGGCTAACACGGTGGCAGAGTGGTCACTGTATTTCCCATCATCCTCGCACACACAGATAGAAAAGCCAGGTGGTGTGTGCTCGACCACAACCAAAATTCTGCTGCAGCGCTTAGTAACCCACCGGCTGCCCACATCACAGCGACCACCCGGTTCCCTCGCACTGTAATCACCGAACACGGGACTATTTTGGTGCAAAGTGACTGGGATTAGGCCGGGACAGTGAGAGTTTCCATGGAGAGGGTGGAAGCCGCTCCTGAGAAACAATAAACAGAGTTCGATTGAGATTAGACGAGAGCGGCAGCCGCTGGAGGAGCGTGGAAGTGTGAGTGCTGGAGGAGGGAAACGGCAGATTTATTTGGTACTGAGCCTTAAAAAAGCTGAGCAAAGACAATTATTCCATTCTCCACACTTAATCACTGACATTAGTGCATGTCTGAGTGACGACTTTTTCCTCCGTGCGAGCATTAATCAGCGGGGTAATGACAGCTTTCATTACACATAAAAGTTTATGCTCTGTCAGGCTCACATATGTGCAGCAGGGCCACTAACTTGTCCCAGATGTCGTCTCAAAAGCTGGATTTATGACAGAGCGTGTGGTTAGGCCTGTGGTGGAAGTCAGCTCAGCCCCAAACACTTCACTCTTTTAATGACCCTGAAATATGAAAATGCTGTCAGAATCTCTTAAATGCATCATAAACGCATTCACTCAGTTTGATTCCTGAGAGCTGGCAGCCTGCAGAGACTCTGACAGAGTTTGATTTAGCTTTGGGTGCATACAGGGGCTTTTATAGATCGCACATGGACGATTTTATATCATCTTAGCAATAAACTTAAAAAAACATTATTTAAAAGGCGAGAGAACATGAGATGAACCCTCATTCTTCATCTTGCATCAGTCCACACAGCGGCAACAGCACAAGCTTCTCTTTCTTTTCTAACATTTCAACACAAACAAAGGCAGCCGCTGCATCTTCTCCTAGTTCAAGTCTTATGAAATTCTGCCACATGATGGATTTATTAGGAAGAGTATTCTGCCCTCAAGTTTACTCTGAGGCACATCAGCGCTCATGTAGAAGACAAGGCATCCAGAGTGCCCGAATCCTGCGTGCCAATGGCATTTAAATCACGCCACACAGAGGGAATCTGCTTAATGAAAGGGCACAATTTATATTTTATACTAGAGGAACATCATCTTTGTGCATTAATCATCTCATCATCAGAAAACAGGGAAGCAGCTTTTAGAAAAATCCAAAATGAAAAGTTTTGTTTAGGAGAAAAAGATGTCATGTGACCAACAATAAGAATCAAATCTTGCTTAAAAAAATGTAGTTACCATAACATGGAGACTCTGATTAAAGGGCTTTTTCAGGACTTTTGAGGTGTGGTTGTGTGAGGCAAAGGGCATTTGCCTGAGCATTAGCCACAGTGATGGAGATAAGCTCTGCACATATATGAGCCCACAATCTGTCTTAATTCAGGTTCACATGTTGGATTTTGATACTAGAACTCTGTAAAAAAAAATACCATAATATACATAGATTAATCAAAACAGTTGATGTGTTTTCAATGCAACCCTGACACAAAAATTTTAAAAATTAAATTATGTGTAAAATCAGGAAAATTGCTGTGAATTTACAGTAAGAAAGCATTTCAAAGTACGACACTGTTATTTTACAAACACTTAACTGCAATTTTACAGTGACAGGGACATGAAATTTCTATAAAATTATAACAAAGTGTTGAAAGTAGCAGTGTTTTACTGTAAATTTACTACAGAGTATGAGGATTTTAACAATTTACTGATTTTACTGTAATCTGAACACACATGTAAATCCCATATGGAAAATAACAGTATGAAGCTATCTCATGTTCACATGAGTCACTACTTTATAAACACTGCAGCTCAGTGGGCAGTTAATTCCTGTGAATTTACAGAATTCAATAAAAAACTGATTTTACACATTTCCACTCGTCATCACTACAAAGCCCCTTTATAATATCTTGCTGTTGTAAATGCACTGCACAGTCCTGTTGAACCTGCTGATTTTAACAGTGTAGAGTATTTTCAGAATCACTCATGTTAAAAAAAACTCTAGTTTTCATAAACTGAGAGCCCTGATCCAGCTGTATTCTCACTCTCTCTGAGACACTCTCTTAGAGCTATCTCCACATTACAAAATCCTTCCCTATGTGGGCCCAGTAAACATGGATTAGTTGACCAGTCAAGCCCCGCCCTTTGCAGGAAGTGAGCTATCATCAAGCCCCGCCCCCCTTAGTAACTGTTTTTAGGTTAGACAAGTGGGGGGCCGAGGTCCTGAGAAGTCCTGATGCTGGAAGCTTTTTGTCTTGTGCACAGAAGTGCTCAGGAGAATTAAGACACAGCAAAGGGCATGTTAAACTTAAAGAGATGATATCTCTTTCACGTTCTGGTGTTGGGATTTGATAGGTCGCTGTATTAAAAATGTTTTTTTGAAGTACGGTTGCTTGAGGCCTACAGCAGGAGTAAATCTGAAAAAAAAAAAAAAAAAAAATATATATATATATATATATATATATATATATATATATATTTGAGGGGGCTTCCCATTTTGAGCCCCCTCAAAATGGGAAGCACCTCCCAAGGTGATTGAGAATGGCCGAGCAAAGATCCCGTGGGACTTCCAGATACAGACCAACAAAATGGTAATGGCCAACCAACCGGACATTGTAATCGTGGATAAGCAGCAGAGGAAAGCCGTTGTGATTGATGTAGCCATCCCAAGTGATAGCAACATCAGGAAAAAGGAACACGAGAAACTAGAGAAATACCAAGGGCTCAAAGAAGAGCTAGAGAAAGCCTGGAAGGTGAAGGCAACAGTAGTGCCTGTGGTCATCGGGGCACTCGGGGCAGTGACCCCCCACACTGGAGAAGTGGCTCCAACAGATCCCTGGAGAAACATCAGACATCTCACTCCAGAAGAGTGCAGTCCTAGGAACAGCTAAGATACTGCAGGACCCTCAAGCTCCCAGGCCAAAGAATCTTGCTATAGTGTATTGCCAAGCCAGCATATAGCAAGATTCTTTATTTATTCTTTATGGTGTTTTACTTTTGGACAGAGCCTGTGTTTAGAACTACTGTTTGTTGGGACATAGGGGCTTTATATCCCTCCACCATCAGCTGGTCCTTTAACTTCCTGTCATTGGTACAAATGTACAAGAAAACACTCAAAGAGCACAACCCTCCACCAAGGTAGCTCACATATCACCATTACATCTACAAGCATTAGTTTCATGATAAAGTTACCATCATAATATGATTCATGACCCTGAAAAACACACACCTAGCACTCAGAATCATGTTGATATCATTATTGGTTTGACAGTTACTAAGCAAAAACGATCAGTTGGGGCATTACCAACATCTCCTGAAAATTTCAGGAAAATCCATCCAAACAAACAAACAAAAAAACAAACAAACAAAAAACACTATGTCTTGGGGCAGCTTACTGTAGGCGAGCGTTGTGTAATTTTGCCCTAAAAGTGGGGTAATTAGGGTAGCCATTAGTCATTAGTGGCAGCATTGACTGCTATGTATCGCCTTGTGCCCGCCCCCAGATGTGTCATATTTACCTACGTGTTTGTTTGTTTGTTTCTTTGTTTGTTTGCAAGATTACAGAAAAAGTACTGGATGGATTTAAATGAAAACTTTGCAAAAGGTGTGGGTTGGTTCAAAGAAGACTCCATTTATTTTGATGTTGATACAGACATTTGTCTGGATACAAAAAATTCCCAAAATTTAAAAAATCCCATAAGTTAACACTGGCCAGAATAAAAAAAAAAATCATATCTCTGCCGTTTATTGATGGATTCACTTCCAATTTCAAATGATAATATGGGGTCCATCTCTTTATCATCAAGGTAAATTTCATCTGGATTTGATCTAGATTGATGTCACAAAAAAACACTTTATAATGGAAAATCCCATTGATGACATTCAATAACTCATATATATATTCTGGATCTGGTGATCAGAGGTCTGTGCTCTCTGAGTGTTTTTCCAGTTACTGGTGTCGTAGACCTGGAGCAACTCCTTCAAAAAGACCTGAACTAACCTTTAAGGTGACTTTCAGCTGGCTGTGTCCTTCAGTAATGTTACCGAGGCTACTAAAAACAGAGCTTGTGAATGTCTCTGTCAGTTTTTCACTGTGAAGTCAGATCTTCTTCTCCTGAGATTCCAAACTAATGCAGGAACAGCCACAAACTCATCTCAAAGTCACCAGATTACACAGTAACCAGCTGAATCAGTGCAGTGATTGTTTCGTGTTTGTGAAGAGCTGGAGCTCCTGGCTCCTGCACCATACTGAGTCATGTTTACTTCATGTTTGTTTGTTTGTGCCCACGGCAACAGCTGCTCTGTAACTCTATCCTCAAACACAGAGCCAGGCTGTGGTTGAACAATGACTGACGTGAGGACATGGACCTGACTTCAACATGTCTCCAACAAACGTCAGGGCTAGAATCCTGTCCTGAAATGTCTCCTGCTCGTTCAGAGTGCTTCCTGGTCTCGACCACGTGCTCCTGAGTGCTGAGTATTGCTTTCAGATTTATCACAGCCACCCCAGCCTCTCTAATCACCTCTGAGGCCGGCGCACTCGCTCACCTGCGCTGCAACTGCTTAATTTCCCTGAACATCAGAGGGAGCTGGGGGGGGTTTGGACAACAAAGACAGGAAGGACTCAGAAAACCAACGGCTTTGATTGTAATGAGCTTATTGTGCAGTTGGTCTACTCGTACATGAAATATGGCTGCCATGTGGGGTGGAAGGTGTTGGAGGAAGCCAAGCAGGCCCCTCGTTTGTTGGCCATCAGATCCACGGCTACACGAACACATAAACTTCTTTGATGACTTTTCTGGCACCTCGCAGAGTTTCCAGGTGTTCACCGTGACCATAAAAACCTGCACACCGAACACTAGAGTTCTTGTTCTTTCAAAAGCTGTAATACTTCACTGCAGACTATATTCCAGGATCTTGATGATATGAAACACTATGAAGCCTCACGTTCACTGAGATTCACCAGCAGCCATGTTTTTACGCAGCAGCTGTGATGATTGCAGCCCAGTAAAAACATCAGGGGGTCTTGATTTTAACGAGATCCTCAAATGTGGCTCTTTTTGTTCTTTCTTTCAGCATTTTCCAGCATTGTTAGCATCATAAGCTTTAGCAACAGTTTCATAACTGCTAAAGGTCTTTCAAGGTCTATGCCAAGAGGGCCAAACTCTCATAATGAATATTTACTTTCAGCTACAGGAAACAGTTGACAGCCTAGAAAGTTTTTTGATCAATATCAATACATTAAACTCAAATACAAAAAAACTTCCAGTGATTATGAGCTAAACACAGAATTCAAGCCTCTAGTTATTTACTAGTTATGGAGAAAATCTTGCTGATATTTCTATTGTTTTAACAAACCAACATCATAATGCAGAAAAAAGACAATAATATAAAAAATAATATAAAAAGCCAGAATATGGGAAGTAGAAGTAGCCATAATTTTATTTCCTATTTTTTATTTTCATTCTTTTATTCTTATATTTTATTTTTTTTTATTCTTATTTGTATTATCTTTATTTTTATTTATTTTAAATCATTTATATTTTTCTTTATATCTATCTTATATATATAAACAATAACAACAGCCTCTCTGTTGGCAGTCTATCACTGGTTCATATTGAAAGAAACATCAAATATTACAGAGCGATGTGAGGTTTGTGAATGAGTCGAATCTTTTGAACGGCTCTTTTAATTTGCTCTTAAATGCAAATTTAAGAATGGCTCACTCACAACTGCAAATCAGTAATCATGGTTCACTCAAAAGACTCGACTCGTTCATCATCATCAGCTGATGTTTCGTCTGAGCGCACCCCCAGTGCCTCATGACTGTTGGGACATGGTTGAGTTTAAGACCAATGCCCAAAATAAATCAAGGGGCCTCAAAATATTGATCCAGAGTGCGTCCTGTCTGAGATTATAACATTCTGAGAGTTTGCATGTTGACAGTCAAAGCCCATCTTCTTCTCCAACAAACTTTATTGCTCCCTGACTGTGAGCTGGAAAAGGGAAGTCTGGAAGAGCTTGTGTTCAGTTCTTGGTCCAGGTACAGTCACAACACAGACATCAGAGCTGTTCCCATTATCACCGATTCCAACGCACGTCTATAAAGTAACAAACCAAATGCATATGACAGGAGAGAGCGCACGCTTTTGTTTGATTTCCCAGCGTATTGGCAGGAGAATGAGATTTATTAGAGCAAGCAGGGTGCCTGTGGAGCCAGACAGTCATGGTTTCTGTAAGTGGATCAAGGACGTCCTATCTTCAGAGAAGAACCCTCAGCGCTGCGTCCAAACTGATTCGGGACACATCTGAGACTGTTTAAGACAGAAACAGAGCCTCGAGGACATCTGAGATATTAAATACACCAGTCGACTTCACCACGAACACTTTGAGCCTGAATTAGACTTCAACAGAGACACATCGAGAGAAAACCCACCCATCCATCCTCTGTACCAAGAATTCCTTTGAGAGGGTGCAGCCAATCCCAGGAGGGGAACAATCTGAGCCTGTCACCAGCCAATCACAGGGCCACATCGAGAGACAGACAACCATTCACACTCAAGCTCATACCTAAGGGCAATTTAGAGACATCAGTCAACCTAATGAGCTTGTTTTGGGTCTGTGGGAGGAAGCTGGAGTGCCCAGAAAGAACTCACTCATGCACAAGGAGAACATGCAAACTCCACACAGACAGGCCCTGACCAACACGGGACCGAACGTTCCTGCTGTGAGACACATGAACTACCTGTTACTTCATCGTGTCGCCTTCTAGTGTTTAATATTATTACCTCTGCCAAGGAGGTTGTTTCTGCCTTCGTATGTTTGTTTGTTTGTTTGTTTGTTTGTTTGTTCGTTTGCAAGTTTATGAAAAAACTCCTGGACAGAATTTGCTGAAATTTTCAGGAGATGTTGGTAATGGCAACATTTAGAAATGATTAGATTTTGGCGATGATTCATATATTTGTCTGGATTCAAAAAGTTCCCAGATTTTCAAATAAATCCCAGAAGTTAACATTGGGTGGAATTCTAAAAAATCATATCTCTGCCATTTTTAATGGATTTACTTCCAGTTTGACAGGATAATATGGGGTCCATGTCTCTGTCATCAAGAAGGTAAATTTTCATCTGGATCCGGTTCAGATTGACATTAAAAAAAACATTGAACTTTATAATGGGAAATCCCATTGATGACATTCAATAATTCATATAAAATCTAAATATTAAGTGATGTTCCCAAAACTTGTTGTGTTGATACAGGACGACAACCTCCATGTATGAGCTTTGGTCTGGATCCTGGCTCTGCTTGGTGGAGGTCTGCGGTCTCTGAGTGCTTTTCTAGGTTTTTATTATGTTGTCCTACTGTTTCAGATTTTGTGTTTTTAATGTTTTTAGTGTGATAATGTTTTTGTTTTTAACCAGCTGTCCTTTTAAAGTAAGAAAAACACTATGAAATTCAAAAGTGAGCCATATCAGATGCATTTTATTATTATTTAGATTAAAATCCTTTTTCAGGTCTTTATTTGTAACGCTGTTATAAATCCTGTAGACTCTCAGCCGTAGGAACCAGGACGTGCTAGTGCTAACTCACCTCCCTGTTTATGCACTCGTTCCCTCACCCCCTAAAATAAGACGTATGTTGACTGTCCTCCATGTTTGTTTTTCTTGTGATAATGGGAGTTTGTGTGTGGTCTCACGGCTCGGCCCAATCATCTGTCAGAGGATTGAAATGTTGAAACAGCCTGACTCGGTCCTTCTCTCTCATGCTCTCACAGGGTTTTAAACCTCGGGTCTGATTTTTCCCTTCGAGCTGCCAGCCTGGGAGAGCAGCACTCAGAGCGGAGTTGTTTCCCTCTGGTATATCAGGATCAAAGTGTCCATCGCTGTGGCTCCAGCTGTGTTTTCCCTCCTTCTACACCGTCGTCCTCAGAGTGGCATCAACAGGACATCCTCTCTCTGACCTCAGGAGACCTCAAGAGACCTCAGGCCTCTGCTCGAACGTGCAGGCAGTCTGCTTTCCATTAAAGTGCATCAAAGAAAGCGTAAGCTTTTAAAGGGCTCTCAGGCAGGTTGTAATTTACTGGAGCTGGGTTTAGGATGCTGCAGCAGAGCGAGGTGGTCAGGAGCTCTGCACAGGCTGATCTAAGCTAAAAACCAGAGGGCAGGAGCAGACCTCATCAAAGCTCTGCTGCTGTTTGAGACTGCTGCTAAACTTACTTCAAGGAGGATTTCGAAGGTTGAGTCCTCTCTCTGTGCAAACACACAAATACACACAGGACAGATCGAGGGAAACTAAAATGAAGACAAAATAAAAAACATACTCTTTCAAACCTGAAATCCAGTGAAGCTGCATAAGACATAAATTTAACAAAAACCACAAACTGAGGACCATAACTGTTGAAGCTTTGTTGGTGGAATTCTTTCACATTCTTGCTTGATGTACGACCAGAGTTAACTTTGTTGATGAATAATTTTCGTCATAGTGTCCCCTGACGAAAACTAGACAGTAACTCATAAAAAACAAGTGCACATGGACAAAAACTAAAGACTTAATCCAATCAGACCTAATTTGGTCATGTAGAAAGTAGAGACAAGTTAGGAATATATCCAATCACAGCTGCCTTAGCTTGGTGGTGGTGGGATAAGTTGTGGAGCGATCCAATCAGAGCTCCTCTCTTTATGAATTGATATATTCATGTAGAGCAGGTTCACTGTTTGTTGTCAGTTCTTGGTATTGTAACTGAGATGCTCTGCCAGGTAGCCTAAATAAAGGTGACTGCATTTCACACAAAAGTTCAATTTGTTTCTGTTCATTTATACATTCAAACTTTACTAGCATTCAATAAAGGGTTATTAGATGTTTGATTTATCCAAGTGTAAAACATGACTTCAGAAATTCAAGGAAACATCAAAAATGCCTTACCCTTTACACTTCATATTTTAGTAGAGTGAATTTACAGCAGATTTAATCGACTAAAATGTTGTGAAACTTCATCAACTAAAACTAGACTTAAATTAAAACAATGTAGCTGACTAAATTAAGACTAAAACTAAAATATATTTTAGGCAGAATACTATAACCTAAACTAAATTAAAATGTGCCGTCAAAATGAACACTGTGTAGGACTTTTGATGCCCTTGTCAGCTTTTACTGAACATGTTGCAGGCATTGAAATAAAACAATTGAATATTTGCAAAAACAAATTATAAACTTTCTCAGTTTGAACATTAAGTAAGTAAGTACTCTTTGCAGAGTATTCAACTGAATATAAGTCAAAAAGACTTCAAATCATTGTATCGGTTCTTGTTTGTGTTTTACACGGCGTCCCAACTTCATTGTAATTTTATGTTCTTTATGCGTTTTGTTCTTCTTTCAGCTTAAATATGAAAGTGCAGCCATTCCTCTGTTTACAGTTCAACACCAATGTCATAGTAAATAAGAGCTGTGAGTTCGGCCTGCGTGATCTGAGATAATCACAAACCACTGTGCTGTTATTCTTCAAATATCTCTCCAGACCTTGAGTTTAAACATCCCTGATCACGTTCATGTCTCTAAATTTTCAGACAGAGGGAGCTTCCTCTGCCAGGTCATTTGGGTCTTATACGTTTTGCATTTTCTAAATGGCAGCACTTGAGTCTCAAACTTACAAAAGGCTGTCTTCTTCTGAAGCTAAATATTTCACTATAACTGGAGGAAACACCAAAGATGACTTCAAAGCAGGACAGGCATTTATTGGACATTTTTCAGCTGTGTTTCTGATAACAGCTCTCTCTTCTGTTTTATTGGTGAATGCTGTGGGAGACATGGACAGAGGAGTCCTGCCTTCAGCATCTGTGTGGCAGTAAGTGTATACTTTCATTTTGTTCCCTTAAAGGAAGAGAAAACATTCATATTGTCTTTAAATAAAGCACTAGAGGCTACATTAAGGTGCATGTTTGGATGTTTTTGTCGTCCATGTCAGGCTGCACTTGTTTTGGTGTGTTTTTCAGTCCGCCTGTGGTCCGACCGTAAACTATAAACTGAACTGCGACCATACTTAGAGCTGGAAGACTGACATAAATTGGGATTTGAGCAGCGGTTTTCCTCTCAGCAAAACACCAGCTGACATCCTATTTAGCCTGGCATCATCCGGAGAAAAATGACCACAAGCTTTATATACAGTACGGCGAGTCGGAGCTGCACAACAGCCTGAAGAAACTGGACCATCCAGAGCAGGCAAATGGAGGAGTGTGATGGCTGAAACAAAGATAAGGGGTAAGACGGAGAGCTGAAGCTGGTTGGGGGGGCTCATTTCTCTTCCCTCTTCTGTGGGTGAAGACACCAGCACACAGCCACACCCTTCCCAATGTGATGCCCTGGGCGAGATTTTATATGGCGTGATTTACTTGCAAAATAACTCGAATAGCATCACTTTTACCATCGTCTTTAATTTATAGGAAACGTGTCCCATGCTTTAGTTCATGCAGAGTTCAGACAATGCTGATGGTGAGGTCTGACCACTGATCACCAGTTATCAACAAATATTTAATGATGATGTTGATTATTAATGTTTAATTACCCAAAACTGTGAATAAAATGGAAGTGACTTGATGCTGCACATCTCCGCAGAAATCTCACAGAATAAGAGCAAACGTCCAAGCAAGAAAATAAATCTTTTCACATATCATTTTTAGACCCTCTAACAATCATTATTTAGTCAAAGGAAATAAATTTGACAATAGAATACATATTTATGATTCCTCAGAAACTGGGTCAACCATTTGGTTGAGTTGCCAGTCCATGTAAACAGATTTCTCATGTGTTTATACAGACTAGCAAATCATTTTGTAGATGATTTTGAGATTTTTTTCACCATCTATTGATGTACTCCAGTAACACTGGTCACATACAGGCAAGTATACAAACAAAAACATTTATGACCCCAATGGACACAAGCGTAGGGACAAACTGAAAGTACATCTCCAGCTTTAGAAGATCTTCAGTTGAAAAAGGTTGGTGACCACTGGTGAAGAGTGCTTATAATCCATGAAGCAGATGCCCCAGGTTCAACTCAAAACCCTTAACAGTGTGAAATATGCATGAAGAATCCTACAAGCTGTCGTCTGAATCGTTTGTGTTTTTAGTTCACAGCTAATCACCTTGTCCGACACCTCCTCCCTTGCTCTGGTTGTGGACATCCATATTAAATAAATATTCTTGTGAGTGACTGCCCTGTTTGTTTCATTTCTGACTTAAACTCCTGATTTACTGAACGTTTTGTGAGTATTTCAGTTGAGACTTTTACATCTTGGCAGACTTTTTCTTTGTTTCCTTTTTGATAAGTTTGCTTGTATGTCGTCTTCTAAAAACAAGATCAGCAGTTTAACAGATCCATTCATCACATGATATTCACTTGGAAGTCCTCCTGCATTTGGACGCATGCCTCGTATTAAACTGTGTGCTTATTATTCAAGGCCAAACCTTTTTCCTCATATGGAATAGAGACTAAAAATAGCTCAATCAAAAAGTTATGATCCCTCTTCCAGGAGGTAAAACAATTCTCCGTGAGAGTTTGATGAAGCGCCTCGAGCAGCTTTATTGAAGGTTAGGGTTGAGGTTACAGCTTTGCTTGGGAAGTGAAACAGTGAAAATAATTTGACATAATTGGAAATTTGAGCATCTTGGCGTGAGGATGGTTTGTCTGTGGGAAACTTTTATTTGAGAGTTTGTGAGGTAAAAATCTAAAACATGGTTTAAATCAAAGCCAAAAGATGTCTCACGGCTCTTCTTCTCTTCATCCTGCTCAGAAATAATCTACTGCCAGATACGAAAAGAGCAATTAAGTAAAATAACAGAAGAGTTTGATCTGGAGCTGACAGACGATGAAGCCATCATGTGCACGTCTGCCTGTTTCCACGTGCAGCCATGTGCACGGACACGCGTGTTCCCTGTTCTGGAAATGCACATGTTGGAGTCTGCATGTGTTAGCGATGCTGCTGATATCTCACAGGGCTGACATCAATCTCACGCAGACAAGGGACAGATGTTTGCATCGCTGCAGCAGACACCAATAAGTCCGAGCAGCTGGAGGAACGAGAGACTTCTGAGAGGAAGATAAGGACAGAAACCCGCGGGGATACGATCTGCGTCCTGAGCCTCACAGAAGCAAAACGCCTCTGCTTCAAGGCTCCGCTCACAGCAGGAGGCTCCTGTCTCAGCGCTTCACCACTGCAGACGACAGTCAGAACAAAGGAGGGCTCAAGGACGACGCAGTGGCCGCTCTGGCTGCAGGGTTTTAGTTTTGGTTGGAGAGGAAGAGAGAAGAGGGGGATGAGGCCCCTGGGACTGTGAACTATAAATCCACCATATTATCCTGAGCTCCAGTATCTTCTGTTATCTTCTATAAATGTGATGGAGACTTCCTCCCTCATGTTTGGGGTCAGGATGTTGGCTTGATAGACAAAAAAACTATCCTATATCAAATATCTGTCTTTATTAAAACTTTGTTCAGATGTATCGTTTGACTCCAGTGTTTAACATCCAGGGATTTGCTAATGTAGACAAATGAAAGCTAAACACTGATGCTGAACCGGGGGGGTTATCTGTTAAACTTCTGACATGAAACTGAGCTTCATATGTGAATAAAGCAGCCGTGCTACTTACAGGAGCTTCACTTGTTTGTCTTTCTTTTTCCTGAAACTTGTCTTTGTTTTTTTTTCTTTTTCAAATACAGATAAAAATAAAAGCTGAGACATGTTTATCCATACCTCAAACCAACACGAAAAGCAAAATGATAATAAATAAGTAAAGAGATAAAAACATAAGTAAACCAAATAAAATACAAAAATAACATATGAGAAAAAAAAATGAGATTTCTGTAGTAATAATAAAACTTGGAGGATGTCAGGTGCTCTAAATTGCCATCTTCTCATGGGGTTGTTTTTGGTCATAGTTATCATGAACTTAACCAGGAAAAGGACCCAAATGCAGGACACAAGGCGTAAACAAGTTTCCAAAATCTTGGTTTAATGGCAGTTCCAAAAGTCGGTACACAGCAAGGCAGTCAATCAAGCAAAGGTATCAAAAATCGCTGAGGCTAAGGCACGGTCAGAAGGACCAAACAGGATCAGAAACAGATGAGGACTAGACTATGAAGAATGCTGGAACGTGACACAGAGGTACTAACGAACAGGCAACAAGACAGGGGAAGACACGGGGTTTAAATACATGAGGTGATGAGGGTAGATGGGAAACAGCCGGGGAAGCACCATCAGGGATCAGGTGTGACAATGCCAGACAGGAAGCAAAACCTACAGAGACAAGGAGAGACAGGTGAATTTTCAAAGTAAAACAGAAAGCACAAGACAAGACACAAAACACGAACACAATATGGGTAACTTAACTAAACACAGAAAACAGGATCATGACAGTAGTAGTCGATAAATGGCTACCATATTGAGTTGAACATATTTATCTTTCCTCTCAGGGCAAAGTTTTTATTTTTATTAACTGTTGTATCATTCTATCATTCATTACAGCTTGATAAACTTCAGGGTTTTTTGTTTCCCCTTCAGCAGAATCATTCTTCTTGCCAACAGCGTCACAGCATATCACATTCTTCTGGTTGTTTGATAAAGAGAGCTCCGAAGCAGCTGACCCGGGCAAAAACATGACAAGATCTGGGTCAGCTGTTTGTCTTTCTTACTTCACTTTCCCCCTAACATGTTTGGTCCTTACCAGACAAACTCAGGTTTGCAATTTTAAAAAACTTGTCTCATTTTAAGAGGTGTGATGCCAAAATGAGGGCCTTCATAAACTTTGACCTGTTGTTTAAAATACGGTTATCCAGACTCACGACTTTGCAGAACTACGACACACAACAGCAGTTTGAAGGAAGTTAAAGAGCCCTGGTGAAGGTCCAGGAGAAGCTGTGACAGCAACAGGCCTCCTGGTTCATGGACATCGGCTCAAAATTAATCTCCACCACCAGATAACTTGTTGGCGAGGATCTACCACCAGACTGTTAAAGGAGAAAGGCTGGGCAGGAAAGCAGAGGAGCCTCAAAGTAAAGTTCTCTAAACACAGTATCAGCCCTGTCATGCTGCTGGTAGTGTCGCTCAGTCCATAAGGACTTGAGCTGGGGACCAGAAGGCAGCCGATTAAGTCCCAATGGACCATGCTTGGAAGTTTGTTTGGTAGCTGGGAAGTCCCAAGCCGACTTCCTGGGGCACTGGTTATGGTAAAGGGTAACACGGCCTAAGGGGTTGTGTCCCTTGCCTCCAGAGCCTTGTATGTTACAAATGTTGTATGGTTCAGGTTGCTGGTGGTGCAGATGAGTTGTCAGGCATGATAAACGGCGAAGGGTTGACCCAGCATGTGCTCCTAAACTTGATTTTTCATGTTGTCCGTAGTCGCAGCATGACTTTATAGCTCTGTGGTTGCCTAGTCTGATATAGTGACCGTCACAGCCATTCAAAAATCATGTAATCTGACATCTGCATTAAATTTGTGCTACACTGATCCTACAAGCCATGTGTGTATCCTTTTTTCTTTTTATTTAGCACAAACTTTGAAAAAACCAACAAAAACAATCAAGTCAATGCAAAATGATATATATGTACACCAAACAACTGCACATGTCCATCAAACAGAATTTACACATGTGAGTACATACACAAGTATGTCAACACAACAACCAGTTTGAGAAGAAGAAAGACGCAAAGAGCTTATCTAGTCCTGCCTCCTCCTTATAAATCAGATCCAATACTGAATTAACATCATAATTCATTATTAGCTGTCAGTATTCATAGAAACAATATAAATACACTCGTAATAGCTCCATTTTACAAACTACAATCTTCATAGAAAAATAAATCTCTGCAAGCACAACCTCATCCTCCATAAACCTCCAAGAGAACAAAAGAAACATCCTAATAATAAGTACTTCAGAAAATAGAAATGTATATATTATAAACATCCATATATATCTACATATTACATAAACAGTATATACATAAACATACTAATCAAATGTCCACTACAGTATTCATAATCATCCATCTCAACTACTATATATACAATAATAAATAATAAATATATAGTAATAAATACTGAATCTCACATCTGTGTCACTTTAATTAAACAATAGAAACATCCACATTGAAACTGACAAGTAGACAAATATTGTGATGTATATTATGTCTGTGTAGCTTACAAATTGGATGGGTAGCACTGGTTAGAACACATATAAGCACGTAAGAAATCTGTTTACATGGACTGGCAACTCAACCAAAGGGTTGACCCATTTTCTGGGGAAACATATATATATATTTCTGTTGTCAAATTTTTTTCCTGTAACTGAATTGTGATTGTCAGAGGGTCCAGAAATGATATGCAAAAGATGTATTTCTCATTCTTCTCATTTCTCGATGATATTATGCACAGCAGCACCACTAAGTGGATATTATCAGTGTTACAAACACTATTCAATGAGGTGAATGAGGGCAACAGCCAAAGACAGGTTTTAAGAGTTTTCAATACTGCAGTATGTTGGCAAAAAGTCAACTGTATGGTTGCGTTGCCAGTCTAAGGGTTAAGTATGTGCAGTGTTTTTAACAAAAATAATGCTGATGTCTGTGTCACATTAATTCTGAACGTGCTTGTCCAATGTGATGAACCGAAACATGGAAACATGGCAGCCATCGTGCTATTGCGTGGGTGAATATATCTCCAGCCTATGAATGTCAAGGATAAGATCAGTAAGGACATAAATCATTCTGTCCTGTTGACAAGGGGAAACACAGTTGACAAAACTGAAATGTTCCTCTAGGAGCCACAAACAGAGCAGAGAATTCAAAAAGCCTAATAAACTGTGGCATAATGTTGGCGTCAGTGTTTTCATGGGATTTGCGGAAAAATAACAAAAACAGAGAAATATCCGCAGTGATCCTTTAATATGATATGGAGCATCTTTGATTCGTCCATCATGTTCTTAAACTGGACGTCCCAGGCTGTTAACTGTAAGGAAATACCCTGATAGACCCTGTGCTGCTTATTTTGAACTTTCTTGTGGGAAATTCCACTGGCAGGCAATAATCAGCAAACTTGAGCCCATAAGCACGGCTGAAACAGGGCTAATGCTAACTGAAATGAAAATGCCTATTAATAACCCGGTGAAGCAGGAGGCAGTCGACTGCAGGCTGTAAAGAAATGAGCTCATGTGAAGCAGCAGAGAGGTCGGAGAAAACCTGATAAATACAGATGTGCTCACACATCACTCCGCAGTCTGCAGAGGGTTTACTGCTCCTGTGGTTCGTGTGATGTTGGAGTGAAGCCGGAGAGCTTCTGATGTGACCTGAGATACCTCAGTGCTCCGTGTGTTCAGCAGACGCCACGTCCAAATACGATTAGTGTGAGCCCACTTAAGACACACGGGGACGGCCCGAAGAGACAATAAAAGTTCACATGCTTGATTGAGACTGGAGCAAACAGATGACAAATTGAGAGATTGATTTTGAAAGAAAGTCGTGACACGGATGATGAGGACAGTGACTGTGCTGGTAAGTGAGTGTGGCCGTTTATCCTCGTTAGTCGAGCCGATTCTCCTCCCATTCCTCTGTGATTATCAGCTCCTGACGGCTCATCCAGCTGCCTGATTAGTGTGACGCACTGAAGCAGAACCAGGCAGAACAGAGCGGCGTATTGATCGTCACTGTGACCTTTCCTTTGCCACTGTGCTGCAGATGTGGGGGGGGGGGTCTTTCTTTGAGGCCTCGACTCACAGCAGCCCACGTGGCAAAAGGCAGAAAGGCTGCTCTGCACCAATGACATTCACTGACTTCTAAGCACTGAATTGTAATCACTGTGGTCTCAGTGGGACGGCTGCGTGGTTCAAGAACCTTCGGTTCAGTCCTCATAAGTAGGGATGGGCTGAAAATCAATATGAACCATCACAGTGGTGGAAAAATAAAAGCCTGCAGTCATGAGAATGAAACAACAGAAAAAGCTTTAACCCTTTGACTTCAACACTAAATATTTGTTGGTAAATGTGTGTTCCTGCCTCTTCATTCAGCAACATTTCAGGTTTTATGTGTCAGATTACCCAGGAAGTAGATATGCAGGTCAACCAGCTGGTTGACTTGCCTGTTTAGGATTATGTTGGGTGTGGATGGATTTCTTTAATTTCTGCAACCATTTTTTTAATTAAAAAAATGCACAGAGAGTAAAAATGTTAAAATGATCTTTCATTTTTTTTAATTAATACATCTCTTAATATTTATCCATCTAGCTAGCTTTGAGTAGTTGCATGTGTGTGTTTGTGTGTGTGTGAGTGATAAAGAGGGGAAGAGTAGGTCTGTGTGCGTAAAATTGTAGAATTGTAATAAATCATACAAGGTAGATATCAAAGCTGTATGGTATACTGTATATTTTTCTAACTGTGACCACTGGTTCAAAAACTGAGCTCACCTTTCAAAAATGGCGCTAATCTGCTATTCAAGTCTGTGGGTGGCTTAAATGTTTATACATTTATTAAATCCTGACAAGTCCCTGAACATTGCAATGGATATTTATGTCTGCAGCCTACAAATTGAATTGGTGGCAATGGTAAGAAACAAGTATAACATGAGTAGCCACTCCATATAAACGTGAGAAATCTGTTGACACGGACTGGCAACTCAACCGGTGGCTTGACCCATTTGTCTGAGGAATCATAGATATATCTTACTTGTCAAATGTGTTTCCTTCAACTATGTTCTGATTGTTAGAGGATCTAGGAGTGATATGTTGAAGCCTTATTCCTTACTTGGACATTTGCTTTCACTCTGTGAGATTTCTGAGAACCTGTGCAGCACCAAGTCTCTTCTGTTTTATTTTATTTTTATGTACAGCAGGCCCATTAATAGGTGTGTTACAAACACAGTTCAATGAGGCAAAAAAGGATAAACAGCTGAAGATAGGTTTTTAAGGTCCTAAATACAGCAATAGCTCAGTGAAAACAAGTCAACTGCACGGTTACAATGCCAGTCAAAAGGTTAAAAAAAAAAAGTTCAGCATTTGTAACAAACATAGTGCTGATATCAAATATATTTTAGTTTGTGTGAAATATCTTTTAATGAATGATAATGAAATTGTGGCAAAATATCCAATACTCTAGATCTGCTCGAATTGTGCTTTGCATAAATGGTTTTGCTAGCTTTTGAAAATATTTTTTTTATTTAAAAAAAAATGAACATGACAGGATAGACAAAAGAAATAAATTTAAAGAAAATATAATTTTGTTTGCTGTCCTTTTCTCATGTAACAGACTATCAACACTGATCCAAGTGGAAACTGGACTGGTTCAGATCAGTAAAGAGGTTTCTGCCCTTCTCCACAAGGCTCCTTCAGTTTAAGACTGAAGAGCTAGAAATATAAAGTCAGTCCAGTTAACTTAACTATTAACTTTGCTGTCTTTGTCTTTGTCTTGTAGTGTAGTAAACTGAATATAGGTCAAAAGAATTAAAATCATTGGCTTATGATTTGATTTGTGTTTTACATGCTGTCCCAGCTTCATTGGAATTCAGGTTCGTATTTTGTTTTTCTGTTTTTACAGGGCAATGAGGAAGCTCAGTGAAGATCCTGGTATTTATATGAAGCTGTCTGATTATGAGAGGAGAACAGGACTCATACAGAAGATCCACGGGACGGGGGGGGAGGCGGAGGTCTGACTGTAAAACCACTTCTGGAGTCTGAGGCATGGTCGCTCACTCAGTCCGATGATTGGAGACGGCAAAGAAGAAAAGAGATGAGGGGTCTGTGGTCGAGGCGTGAGCCTGCAGATCTATATTTGAAACAGATCTTAAAGAAGCCGGTCAATTTTCTTTAGTGAAGAAGAGAGAGAGTAACAAGGAGGAGGAGGAGGGGAGGAGGGGAGCAGCAGGAGTGACGGGGCCGAGGTTTTTGGACATTAATAGACATCTGTGGAGGGACAGAGACCACGAGAGGAGGACATCCAGATGGGACAGAGACAGGTTCGGTGGGCAACATGCTGATCTCAGAAAGATGAAGAGGGACAGCCATGAAGAATGATTAAAGGGAAGGTAGAAAACATGATAGGAGGACTGTTGTCCATGTGATTACAGCCCTATAGACGACAGAAATCACAGGTCAGGGAGGAGCTCCTGAACGCATCATCAAACTCTTACTCAGCTCACACATACAGCCTAAACCAACAGAACATCAGACAGGAGATGATCTCAGGGGTGCATGAGAGCTGGAGACAACCAGCAGCAGACCTTACAGAAAAAAAGACAAACCCAGTTCCAATGGAGTTGGGACATTGTGTGAAACATAAATAAATACAGAAATCTGCAAAATACGTTTTGACCTACATTCAACTGAATACACCAAAAAGACGATGTATTTAGTACCTAAACTGATAAACTTTATTGTTTAGTGCAAATTCACACAGTTTGAATTCAATGTCTGTAACATCTTCCAAAGAAGCTGGGACAGGGGCAACAAAAGACTGGGAAAGCTGAGGAATGCTGAAAAAAAAACACCTGTTTGGAACATTCACAGGTGAACAGGTGAGTGTCAGGCAAGGAAGAGGCGAGATTCAGCACTTAGTGAAAAACTGTGCGAGCAAATAATCCAACAGTAATCCCTCAGGCAGCTCTGCATTATAAAGCAGCATCATCCTGTAAAGGATATCAGCACGTGGGCTCAGGAACACTTCAGAAAACCATTGTCAGTTAACACAGTTCATCTCTACATCTACAAGGTCAAGGTCAAACTCTACCATGCAAAGACAAAGACAAATATCAACAACACCCAGAAAGACCATCAGTTTTGACTCTCACACAGTGAGGCATCTGTTTTCATTATAAAAAAGTTTTTTTGTGGTCGGACAATCTCTCTGGAGCAGATGTGCATACAGAGCAAGAGAGGAAATCTGCATATTACGCACTTTAATATTTTTCTTTATTTATCTTCCACTCCATATTGTTCATATGTTGTTAAATATATTGCACTTTTATCAACAGTATCTCTTATCCTGATCTACTACTGCACAATACTTCAAGATAAAGCCATTGCCCTGTTACACTGTTCTGTCAACATAACTGTTTCCATTAACACCGCCCCACATTATATCAGCTGTCTCAGTGCAGTTACATCCCATCACTGCAGAGCCTGTTTTCAGTCTAAAGATTAATAAAGCCTGGATCCTGGTGTGATTAAACTGACTGAATCACTCCAGCCTGGGATATGGAGCTGCAGTCACACAAACCACGTCAAAAAGGTTTTTCCAGCACGGTGAATTATCTCCTGTGGGAGCCCAGCGTGGAGATAAAGAGGGTCTGTTAGCCACTGGATCTACATCAGACACGGGGCTGCTGGAGATGTGATGTGGTGTGGTGCAGATGATCACACTGCTGAATCAGCCCGTTTGGAAACCAAAGGCCCCCTCGATCCCCTGCCTCCATGCTCAGGCATCCCCCCACCCCCAGCCCCTCCTTTCTCCTGGGAAAGCTCACAAACTCACCACACCTCCATCTCTGATTTAACCAGAAAGCCCACATTTGAGACCCTGCCTCGGATGATCCCAGCAGCGCTGAAAGCTATGTTTAGACCTAAAGTGTCGACGTTACCCGACCCAGCGCCCTTCTCCCTCGGGGTGGGAATCAAATAGGTGCACATTACAATCAGATGTCAGAGGAGCTTCTGTGAATGAAGCCAAGTCAAGCTCCAAGAGAAGAAGGGACAAGCAGCTCCATCAAGTTTCTGTGCCTCATGCTTTCACACTTTGCTGCCTTGTTTTCATCTTCACAGACTTTTTGTTGTTAATTATTCACGCTCACTGTCTCTTCTGCAAACACACAGATAAAAACATCAATATGCAGCCAGCAGACTGCACATGGCACATCAGATCAAATCTACTTTATTGTCCCACTCAGGGACATTTGTCCTGGACTCAGGAGCTGCACCACAACACAACATCACACCACCAGGCACACCAACACCAGCAATCACACAACAATAGTGCACAGACATAACATTCTTAAAGATCACCACAATAAAAACACTACATATATAGCACTATCTTCAGCCATAAGTAGCATCGTGTAGGAGTCTGATGGAGGTTGGAAAAAATGAATGTTTGAAACGGTTAAGTTTGCAGTGAAGGACTCTGTATCCTTGAGGGCAGGAGGTCATATTCTGAGTGAAGAGCATCCTCATTATCCCCTGAGCTTGCTTAAGAACAGTTTGTTACCTCCACTGTAGATGTTGTGCTTGCGAATGTTTGTCTGTTTGATTACGCAAAAAAATAATGGACAGATTTACATTGAAATTTTACCAGAAGGAGGGTTTGGTCCAAAGAGGAAGCCATTAAACAGTTGGGGTGATCCGCATATTTGTCTGGATGCAAATAATTCCAGAAATTTTCTAAAAATCCCTTAAGTTAACATTGGGCCGTGTTTTAAAAAATCACATCTTTGACATCACTTGATGGATTCACAAATTTTACAGAATAATATATATAATATGTCTCTATCATCAAGGTTAATTTCATCGGGATCCGATCCAGATTGATGTCACAAAGAACAAAGTTTTAATGGGTAATCCCATTCATTTTTCCTCGGCTGCTGTGAGGATGTCGCCCCTTTGAGGTCATTAAAGGTATTTTACTTTATTAGCAAACTGTCGTCAACGTTTTTCAAGCCTGTGAGACTACATTTCCCAGCTTCCCTTGCAATGCTGGCGGGGGAGCCAACAGCAGAGAGATCTATGTGTACCATCAGTTTTTGTCTGTATATAGGTCTCCCTGTCTTCACTTTAACACAGTGGTTCAGGTATTAACATCCAGCCTGGACTGTCTGACGTCCACTCTTCACCCAACTGACCAGCACTGTCTGCAAGCTGACAAGCCTACCTTGGTGTGTCGTGCTGCGGTTGGTGTTGTGTTGTGGTCTCTCTGCTGCCAGGTGCTGCCACTCAGCCACAGAGCAGCCCACGAGCTCACCTGTACCTGCCTCCAGGTGAGCTCGTTGAGGATCAGGGAGGAGGCAGCCAGCCCAGGAGTGTCGTCCTCACTTCATCATGCTTTTCTCTCACTTTCAGCTTTAACTTTGATTTGGGTTGCACCATTTTCCTTGGATTTGAGAATAAATCTCTCTATTCCTCTTTTTTAGTCCTGTGTTTAATATTTTATTGTTACTCCACTCATCCTCAAGCCAATTTTGGGAACGTGTCCAAAATTTATTTAAAGAGAGAATTCTTTAATAGGTTTTATACACAAACCCAGGAGCGCATGAGTGTCCTTGATCATCTGTATTACTGCACCTGGATATTTTTTTAGATAATATTTAAAAATGGCTTTTGAGATCAACTGCAGTTTAACAGTATTTTTATTGTAAACCAAAATAGATAAATGTCATGGGTCCCATCTTCATACACATGCTTTTTCTCCCCCAGAAACTAAACTGATGCTGCAGTGAAGCAGCAGCCTCTGCAAGATTGATACAGAAGAACAGTTTAATCATTAAATCACTTCAGAACTGAAAAGGAATTTAAAATAATACATTTTGATATGAAATTATGTTTTGCTGCTTTAATCCAGTCAAGTTTCCATGTTAGATGACATTATAAAATGGTGTATGAATAATAAGGATGCAGAGAATATTGCAGCTTTATTCATTTATGCTTGTAAAGATAAAATTAGAGCTCCAAGCTGCCAAAGTGGGCTGCTGCCGTCCCATCAAATTCTGAACCAGAGTCTGCTCCGGCCCTGCCTGGAGCTGGTCCTCATGCTGACAGTCTCAGACCTGATGGGGGTGTATGCCTGCAATACTAAAGCAAGAGCGACACCTGGTGGTCAAAGTACAGAATACAGTTTTTACCAGAGTGAGGACAGAGCTCCACAGCTCCTCTCTGACAGGTTACAGACACTCAGCCTAGAACCTTCATGAGTGACAGAAAGTTCCTTAATTAGACTCTGAAGATCCTCGACCTCTGTACCCCAGACTCATGGATGACTGATGCCTGGAGGTGTTAATTCATCGCTCTAGACAAATGTTCTTTTTTCCCACCACATCAGTCACATTCTAGAAAAGATTTGGATGAATTTACTGCTGTTAGAATCCTGTGAACATACAGGCATATCATCTCAGATCACAGCTCTGCTTGGATGAGACTTTGCTCTGGATGACAGACGTGCCAAATTTTACAATCAAAAAGACAGACGGACAGACAAACAAAGAACCAAACAGATAAACAGACACACAGACAGACAAGCCACCAGAAAATCATACAGACAAACTGACAAGAAGATAAACAGAAAAACAGACACACGCAAAGACAAACAGCCAAACTGATATACTAACAAATGAACATACAAACAAACAAACTGGCAAACAATCAACCAACCAAACAAAAAACAAACCAAAAAAACAGAAAAAACAGACTGACATATAAAAAGACAAACAACTAAACAACTTAATTAGACTGCCAACCAAACAGAAAAATATACATAAAGTCAAACAGACAAAGAAACAAAGAACCAAACCAACACACAAACAAATAAACAAACAAACTGACAGGATAAACGGACAAAAACTCACACAGACAAACATACAAAAGACAGACAGACAGAAGAATAATCAGACAAAGAAAAAGTCAAACAGCCAAACAAACAAAAAACAGACAATCAGACGACCAGAGAAACAACTACATAGACCACAAACCAAACACAAAAACATACAGTCAAACAGACATACAAACAAAAACAAACATACAAACAAACAGACAAGATAAACAGACTGTAAAACAAAAAGACAAACAGAAAAACTGATAAACAAACTGACAAACGAACATACAAACAATCAACCTATCAGATAAAAAACAAAACAAAATAAAGTTCAAAAAAAAAAACAACACACAAATAACCAAACAGAGACACTGATAAATGAACTTTCAAACAAACAAACTGGCAAAAAAAATCAATCAAAAAAGCAACATACAAACAAACAGACAAAAAACAGAAAAAAACTGACAAACAAAACAACAAACAGACAGACAACTGAATAGACTGCCAACCAAAAGAAAAATAAACAGACAGTCAGACAGACAAAGAAAGAAACAAAGACCAAGAAAGACAGACAAACAGACATCTTTGGTGCTATAAAGGACATAGGACATGAAGTCCCAAAGGGAGGACTAACTCAGACCCTCCTCTCTTGGATGCTGGTCAGTGGTGTGAGATGTGAAATGTGCCCTCAGGGGTCGGTCTCGGGGGCCGAGGGCTGTCCGTCTGGATGGTCCTCTGGAGTCGTGTGGAGTGAGTGTCTTTGTCAGAGAAAAATGAACTCACTGAACACCACCTGAAGGTCAAGGTCAAAGTTCACTCAAGACTCTCCAAAAGGTTAAACATTTATCAAGGAGAAAAAAACACTTTGGATATTTACAGTAAAATTAAAAATCAGATCAAAAGATGTGGATTGAAAAATAAAATCAAGCATAAAAATCTGAATAAAAACCATAAAAGTCCAAAAATAATCATATCTGTCATCAGTGATTTACATATGCTAACAAAAGAAATCCAACAGCACATTTTTAACTCTGATTTATAAGATCACATGTCAGTTTATTTCTTTGGTTTTATATTAATTGGTCATTTCTTTATATTTGAGTCAATGTGAGCTTTTCCACTTTTTAAGAGTTCACAGTAATAACTAGTTTTAATATAACTATATTGAAGGTGAATATTTTCCTGATTCTGTGGCGCCCCCTGGAGGCCACGGCGTCCTGAGCATTTGCCTATATTGCCTAATGGGCCAGTCGCCTCTGAGAAAGGCCGAGACCCAAATGACCTTTTTTAGAAGGTCAAAATGAGGAGAGAAGCCCTGGGGCTGTTTTCTCACTCTTTATACGATAACTGGGTTCAAAGGTCAAAGATGGAGCCCCTCCCCCAACAGAAACCTGTGCAGCACCTGTTCTGAGGAAGAGGACAGTTCATGCTTTGGTAAAGATCCTGAGTTCAGAGGAAAACCACAAACTGCTCCTTCACACTGGAGCAGAAAGTTCACTCAAACTCAAACTGCTGATGTCGGCAGATTTTACACTGAACACTGAACCACAACATGCCCCCCCCACAGTTCAAGGTCAGAAGGTCACATGTGGCATCAGACTGTTACAGATGAGTTCAGACACACGGACACTGAACAGAAAACATCAATACAGTCTGATAAGGAGGTCAAAGGTCAAACATACAGAGGAACAACATCAGATTCAACAATGACATCAATGTTCAGCTCTTCCAGCAGAGGCCTGAGCGTCTGGAGGTCACAGCATCGTCGTTGGAGGTCAAACTCTGAGGGGTCAGCAGCTCTGAGTGACAGTCGTCTTGTTTTTGCTCCAGTGAGTTTGTTTCTGAGAATCACTCTTTAGATTTTGTTCTTTGACTCTGAAACATCCATCTGCACCTCTCTGCTCAGGGATACTGTCTGACTGTGTAGATCTAGACTGAAGCACAGAGATCTAGTCTCATAGATCTGTCTGACTGTGTAGATCTAGACTGAAGCACAGAGATCTAGTCTCATAGATCTGTCTGACTGTGTTGATCTAGACTGAAGCACAGAGATCTAGTCTCATAGATCTGTCTGACTGTGTTGATCTAGACTGAAGCACAGAGATCTAGTCTCATAGATCTGTCTGCTGTGTTGATCTAGACTGAAGCACAGAGATCTAGTCTCATAGATCTGTCTGCTGTATTTAGACTGAAGCAGATAGATCTAGTCTCATAGATCTGTCTGACTGTGTTGATCTAGACTGAAGCACAGAGATCTAGTCTCATAGATCTGTCTGACTGTGTTGATCTAGACTGAAGCACAGAGATCTAGTCTCATAGATCTGTCTGACTGTGTAGATCTAGACTGAAGCACAGAGATCTAGTCTCACAGATCTGTCTGACTGTGTTGATCTAGACTGAAGCACAGAGATCTAGTCTCATAGATCTGTCTGACTGTGTTGATCTAGACTGAAGCACAGAGATCTAGTCTCATAGATCTGTCTGACTGTGTTGATCTAGACTGAAGCACAGAGATCTAGTCTCATAGATCTGTCTGCTGTGTTGATCTAGACTGAAGCACAGAGATCTAGTCTCATAGATCTGTCTGCTGTATTTAGACTGAAGCAGATAGATCTAGTCTCATAGATCTGTCTGACTGTGTTGATCTAGACTGAAGCACAGAGATCTAGTCTCATAGATCTGTCTGACTGTGTTGATCTAGACTGAAGCACAGAGATCTAGTCACATAGATCTGTCTGACTGTGTTGATCTAGACTGAAGCACAGAGATCTACTCTCATAGATCTGTGTGACTGTGTTGATCTAGACTGAAGCACAGAGATCTAGTCTCATAGATCTGTCTGCTGTATTTAGACTGAAGCAGATAGATCTAGTCTCATAGATCTGTCTGACTGTGTTGATCTAGACTGAAGCATAGAGATCTACTCTCATAGATCTGTCTGACTGTGTTGATCTAGACTGAAGCACAGAGATCTACTCTCATAGATCTGTCTGACTGTGTTGATCTAGACTGAAGCACAGAGATCTAGTCACATAGATCTGTCTGACTTTGTTGATCTAGACTGAAGCACAGAGATCTACTCTCATAGATCTGTCTGACTGTGTAGATCTAGACTGAAGCACAGAGATCTAGTCTCATAGATCTGTCTGACTGTGTTGATCTAGACTGAAGCACAGAGATCTAGTCTCATAGATCTGTCTGACTGTGTAGATCTAGACTGAAGCACAGAGATCTAGTCTCATAGATCTGTCTGACTGTGTTGATCTAGACTGAAGCACAGAGATCTAGTCACATAGATCTGTCTGACTGTGTTGATCTAGACTGAAGCACAGAGATCTAGTCTCATAGATCTGTCTGACTGTGTTGATCTAGACTGAAGCACAGAGATCTAGTCACATAGATCTGTCTGACTGTGTTGATCTAGACTGAAGCACAGAGATCTACTCTCATAGATCTGTCTGACTGTGTTGATCTAGACTGAAGCACAGAGATCTAGTCACATAGATCTGTCTGACTGTGTTGATCTAGACTGAAGCACAGAGATCTAGTCTCATAGATCTGTCTGACTGTGTAGATCTAGACTGAAGCACAGAGATCTAGTCTCATAGATCTGTCTGACTGTGTTGATCTAGACTGAAGCACAGAGATCTAGTCACATAGATCTGTCTGACTGTGTTGATCTAGACTGAAGCACAGAGATCTAGTCTCATAGATCTGTCTGACTGTGTAGATCTAGACTGAAGCAGATAGATCTAGTCACATAGATCTGTCTGACTGTGTTGATCTAGACTGAAGCACAGAGATCTACTCTCATAGATCTGTCTGACTGTGTTGATCTAGACTGAAGCACAGAGATCTACTCTCATAGATCTGTCTGACTGTGTAGATCTAGACTGAAGCACAGAGATCTAGTCTCATAGATCTGTCTGACTGTGTTGATCTAGACTGAAGCACAGAGATCTAGTCACATAGATCTGTCTGACTGTGTTGATCTAGACTGAAGCACAGAGATCTACTCTCATAGATCTGTCTGACTGTGTAGATCTAGACTGAAGCACAGAGATCTAGTCTCATAGATCTGTCTGACTGTGTAGATCTAGACTGAAGCACAGAGATCTAGTCTCATAGATCTGTCTGACTGTGTTGATCTAGACTGAAGCACAGAGATCTAGTCTCATAGATCTGTCTGACTGTGTTGATCTAGACTGAAGCACAGAGATCTAGTCTCATAGATCTGTCTGACTGTGTAGATCTAGACTGAAGCACAGAGATCTAGTCTCATAGATCTGTCTGCTGTATTTAGACTGAAGCACAGAGATCTAGTCTCATAGATCTGTCTGACTTTGTTGATCTAGACTGAAGCACAGAGATCTAGTCTCATAGATCTGTCTGACTGTGTTGATCTAGACTGGAGCACAGAGATCTAGTCTCATAGATCTGTCTGACTGTGTTGATCTAGACTGAAGCACAGAGATCTAGTCACATAGATCTGTCTGACTGTGTTGATCTAGACTGAAGCACAGAGATCTACTCTCATAGATCTGTCTGACTGTGTTGATCTAGACTGAAGCACAGAGATCTAGTCACATAGATCTGTCTGCTGTATTTAGACTGAAGCACATAGATCTAGTCTCATAGATCTGTCTGACTGTGTTGATCTAGACTGAAGCACAGAGATCTAGTCTCATAGATCTGTCTGCTGTATTTAGACTGAAGCAGATAGATCTAGTCACATAGATCTGTCTGACTGTGTTGATCTAGACTGAAGCACAGAGATCTAGTCACATAGATCTGTCTGCTGTGTTGATTTAGACTGAAGCAGATAGATCTAGTCACATAGATCTAGTCGGATAGATTAACTCTTCCAGCCTTATATCTAACAGGTCTCCCTGCAGTCTTCTGAGCTGCTTCTCTCTGTTGTAAGTCTATGTTTTAATCCACGTCTGCTGCTGCTTCTATTTAAAATCTCTTTGGCTCTGACAGTTGGGTCCAGAGGCCCCTCCAGGCCTGAAGAAGGAGGTCCATGCTGAAGGGCCAGAACTCCTGAATCATGAAGATTGTTGTAGCTCAGGTCCAGCTCTCTCAGATGGGAGGGGTTGGACTTCAGAGCTGAGGCTAAAGAAGAACAGCTGATCTCTGACAAACTGCAGCTCCTCAGTCTGAATAAAGAAGAGAGAATGAAGAGAAAAACTATTTAGGATCCAATCAGATGTGTCCACATCACACAGTCTGCTCAGCAGAGCCAATCAGCTGCTGCTCTGACTCCTGTACTTCAGTTTGTCTCAGCTGCTGTCACACACGTCTTGATCCGTTCCTCCGTTTCTCTAAAGTGTAAACAGCAGAGCTCATATTTTTCTGTCAGGATCAAACCTTCACAGTCAGGGCTGGACTGGGACCAAAAAATGGCCCAGGCAATTTTGGCCATGGCGGCCCACCATGATAACGATGTGCAGAGGCACATACCATGACATACAAGAGGATATATGTGCACGTTTTGTCATTTCAAAATTAAAATATAGTGCAGCAGCCGACATGGAAGAGAGTAACCATGTTTTAAAAAAGACTGATACACTCCTTCACCAATCACAGAGACTTTCATCTTGGGAGAGATGGCCACAGTGTCATAAATCCAATCTTGAAGTGAAAGTGGGGTCAAAGAAATATTGCTAGTGATGTTTTTTTTCATGTTAAATACATATATATATATATATATATATATATATATATATATATATACACATATATATATATATATGCTGTCTGACTGTTTGTCAAAGCACTTTGTAAACCTACTTTTAAGGTGCTATAAAAAGAAAGTTATTATTATAATTATAATTATTATTTTTATTCTTATTATTGTTATTATTATTATGAATCCCACAGAGAATATTGAGAGGATTTTTTTTAATTTGGTTCCAAAACAATTTCTATATTTTACTTTTAAGCAAATATATATCTATATATATATGTATATATATATATATGTATATACATATATATATCGCCTCACAAAGTTGTGATGTGGAATGTGTTGGTTCTGTTCTCAATAAAAATCTAACTAACAAAAAAAATTAAAACAAAATATGCAAGAAGTCCATTTGTGTAAATGTTTACAGGATGTCCAAGCCTCCCTCTGAAGACTTGTGGTTAATTGAACAGGATCAGTGTTGTTCTTTTTAATTTGGGAGAACTGCAGGTACATTTTTAATCTGCAGTTTTTTGTTTTTATCTTAGTGCAGTGACAGACACACAGCTATAAATTCACTTTTTCAGTATCTTGATAATGAACCATTTCAGGCAGAACATTGTTTTCCAAATGAGATTTCCAGTAAACATGAAGTTTAACATGTAGGTGTTACAATTTTCACCTTCTTGGCATTTCCAAACACTCTAGAAAGTTGATTATTAACAGATACAGTGTTTCTTGTGAGTTTTGATTAGATGAGATTAGAAGCTTTATTGTCACTGTATAAGTGTACTTACACAACGGGTCTGGGCACATAGTGCACATATAACATGTTAATCAGGGATGATCAATCAACCAATGGATGTGAAAAGTTAAACTCATTTCAAACATCTTACACATTTTTTATTTTAGATAATGTACTTGTGTTTGTACTTGTTTACTTGCCCTGTGCCAACATGCAAAAGTCTGATGATCTCTGCCTCAGGTCGCTCTGATTCCTCCTCATAAAACAATAAAGCTCCTGCAGTAAAATGGAGAGTTTGATCTTTGATTGGCTCACGGTGATAAATGGACTTTGGTATATCCTGGTGTCAGTGTGTTCTTGTTTTTCAACTAACTGCCGCTGCATCACAGATCTGTCCCCGCCGTCGAGGGTTTGGTGAGAAACTTTTTAAAAAATTTTAAAGTTTAAAGTCAATCAGATCAGAACAGTGCAGGGATGGGGGCTCAGGCTTCATTTAAACATGACAACAGTGCTCATGCTAATGGAGCAAAAGCCAAAAATCTTAATGATTAGTGCTAATGCTAATGGTGCTAATGTCATTAATCCTTTTGACAACATGCTAACAGCGTTAATGCCAAAAACCCTTATGATTACATTGATAATGCCACCAGAGTTAATATTAAAAATCCTAGTGATAGCAGGGCTAATGCTAACAATGCTAATGCTACCAGGCCTAATGCTAACAATCCTAAAGGTGCGCTCACACTGAACTCGACTTGAGCGACCTTGGTGACCACTCTCCATGTAAAGTCAATGTACAGCCGCGATGGGGCGGGGTTAACCCTCCTGCAACGCAACAGCTGCGATCAAGGGGACTGCTTCGCTTGTCACTCCATCACCAAAGTTGAAGAATTTGATCTTTTCAGGCGATATCACATGTGGCTGTGCGGCAACAGCGTATCAACGTTGTGTGGGTGTGTGACAATGCCCGTGACAGACTGTTTTTATTCTCGTTCATAGAGTAACAATCCATGTCCGTGAGGGAAACATTAGTTAGTAAGGACATTAGTTCCACCTAGACAGACCACAGAGAACTCACAGACGATGCTGCTGCAGGGCCATCAGCTGCAGTGTTTTGTGGTTGGCAGGTGAGTGAAAAGGATACAGTTGGAATAATGTCAGCTAATACATCCTATTATATGATATATGATATGATCGCGGTGAAACTCGAGCAGATGTGATGTCACTGAGTGATGGCAACGGTGACCAAAATGAGTTATTTATGGACAAGTGATGCTACTTCAGTGGTCGCAAAGTCAAGTTTGGTGTGAATGCAGCTTACTGCTACCAGTGGTAATGCTACTTTAAAGGTCAGTCAAACATGATCAGCGCAGGCAGGGGGGCTCAGACTTCATTTAAACATGACAACAGTGCTCATGGTAATGGTGCTAATGCCAAAAATCCTAATGATCAGTGTTAATGTTCATGGCGCTAATGTCTGTAAACCTCATGATAACAGTAATATATATATATATATATACATATTTATATACAGTGGTTAAAGTGGGATCCTAAGTCCTACAGTTGGAGTTTTGAGTCTTTTTCGAGTCTATCCTGGCTGCTTCTCTCTGGTCTGTCATGTTGTCCATCAAATATATTATTTGTTTTTCTGGTTGTGTCAAGAACAATGGCAAAGCAACCCAAAGAAGCAGATGAGGCAGGTCCAATGTGGAAAAATCAAGGTCTTTAATAACAGTCTCAAAACAGGCAGAGGTCGGCAATAGAGGTGGTAGTCAGACAAACTAAGTTCGGTACACAAAGATCAGCAGAGCAGGCGAAGGGATCCAAAAAGGGCAGAAGCAAAAGACTAGGTCTATTAACAAAGAAGGTCGAGATCAGACTGTGACTAAGAAATAACGCCTAGAGAGTGACTTAACAGTTCTAACAATCCGGCAACAAGACAGGGGAAGACACGAGGGTTAAATACAAGAGGTAATTGGGGTAATGACAGACAGCTGGGGAGAGACAATCAGGGAGCGGGTGTGACAAGCCAGAACAGGAAGTAAAGCCTGGGGAGACAAGAAAACAAAGTGAGATTCAAAATAAAACAGGAAGCACACAGACAAACATAAAACAAGAACACAAGCAAGGTAACTTGACAACAAAGAACAGGATCATGACAGGTTGAATGTTGGCTAGTATTTACTGACAGGTGGATTTCTGTTAAACAGACCCAATAGTTTCAGGAACTGCATTTACAGCTATGGGGGCCGGTCAGGGAGCTGTGGAGGGTCTGATGTGGTCTCAAGGCCACCAGTTGATGATCACTGAAGTTCGGTATGATGACAGATTTGTCAACAAGGAAAATTCTGGGGGTGACTACGTCCTTTTACTTGAAATGCATAAACGATTTATCATTAGTTAATTTGTGAATTGGAAGGAAACATTGATATTTTCACTTTTCAGATATACAGTGAAGGGATGGCTCTTACAGCTCTATCCTGAGAAACAATCACCATCTTAACAGCCCCACCACGATGATGTTGTGCTCTGATTTGTTGTGCATCTCAGTGCTTATTAGAGAGCCACGCAGGTTGTGCATGCAAAAATGATTCGTCGCAGTGCTACTGCCAGCTTGAACTGAATAATTCATTTATTTGACTGAGGCGGAGCTCAGCACTGAGGTGGCAGAGCTGGGCTTTTGAGTTTTGAGTCTTATATATATATATATATATATATATATATATATATATATATATATATATATATATATACATATATATATATATAAAAATATACATATATGAAATCAGAATCGGATAACACATTACATTTACATATATATATATATATATATATATATATATATATATATATATATATATATATATATATATATATAAATATATATTCAACCTTGGTGTTCTCAAACCCCTCTCTTGATGAGGCTCAATTACAGTCCTGACTATAATAGGATAACAGTCACTTTTCACTGTTGACCACTTTAACACTTTCCAATTACTAAAACCTGCCAATTCTGTGGATGCCAGTGTGACGCCTGTTGCACTTTGTGAATTTCGTGCATTGTATCTTGTGCCCACTCCACTATTGATGAACACCAAACCCCTATCAACCATAAACTCCTCTATGATTGTTCCATTACTGTCTGTGTTTTCACTCCCACATATTGTGCTGTGTGCATTACAGTCTCCACACTAGGGCTGCAACTGTCGCTTCTTTTTTTAATCGAGTACTCTATCGAGTATTTTTGTGCTTAACCGAGAAATCGGATAACACATTACATCGTACATTGCACTTACTGCAATTTTTTTTTAATTAATCACCTCAGCTGTATGGAGAAGCATCAGTAACATACAAAACAGAAAATAAGCCAAGTCTCTGAAATTAACTTGTTTTTCTTTTTTGGACATTTTGAGCATAAACGGGATCCCAAAATCAAAATAAATATTTTTCTTTTGATAAAAAGTATTTCCTACATGAAACTGCTCACAACAAGGTCTGCGGATTATTTTAAACAACCAGGTCCTGATTTTTAGAATGAGACTCTGGTTTTGAATTTTTCAGATGTATTTCTGGTGCTTAGAGCATCACAGGACTTTAGCAAATTAGTCCAGTTATACCAGAGAGAAGGCAGACATCTCTACATCTGATATCTCAAAAATGTACCACTCATACATACAGTAAAAACCTACATGGATAAACAGGGCCTTTAGTTATAATGATAACTGTCTCTGCAGTGAGCACTACACCAGTAACAACTAATCCAATGATACTGAAATTTACCCATGTGCAATGGTGTAAATATTTTGGAACTTTTAAATGAGTTTTGTCTACATTTTTCTTGCAGTTTTATTTTGTTCTCTGGGTCATATCTTACTTTTTTAGTTTTTTTTTTTAGTTTGGTTATTTTTTTTTAATTTGTTTTCATTCATGCTTGTCTCATTTTGATATATTATTGCCTTTACTGCTGTAACGATGCTAATTATCACATTGAGGATAATTTAGCTTATTTTATTACTAGTCCAAAATAATATCATACTTAGATATTATGATAATTCAACTGGCTAATGTATATTTATTTAATTTATGAAAGGATGCCCTATTTCCTTTTCTACTCACTGCGATCAAATTAAAAGGAAAGTTACTGGATGTGAAAAGTATGTGAACAAAATACACATAATACAAGGTAAGTAGTCATCACATTGATTTACGTTCTGCACCAGCCTTTACACAGAGCCATGATCAAAGTATGTTTTTTACTAGACTAAGGCTGTTTGTACTTTGCACCAAGATCACCAGAGCAAATTCCTTGTAAGTGTAAAAACCAACTTGGCAATAAATCTGATTCTGAATCCCAATTCTACCCCTTAGCCCTTCCCCTTCGTCTTACCCCTTCCCCTTAGCCCTCTGTTTTGAGCGCCAAGGAGAAGGGGTGAAAACCCACTGGTGAGAAACGAGACACCACTCAATTCCCGCTACGTCATCACCCAGAGCCGCTCGCTGGCTGTAACATAAGCAGATGCAACAATACCGTAGCTACGGCTGCGAAAGCTAGCTTGTTGTAATGAGAAATTTTAAAATACAACCAACAACTAAAGACATGATTAATATTTACTTGATGATTTAATAATTACTTATTCTCATACCTCTTCATTTCAAGAGAGGTCCTGGTCTGTCTTTGTTTCGAGGGCTGTGTACCCCTTGGTCTTAGCCCTTCCCCTTAGCCCTACGGAGAATTGGGACACCACCTCACTAGTCGTGAACGTGCAAAACCAAGGAGTAAGCCAAGGGCCAAGGGGTACAATTGAGACAGACCCTTAATCTCAATTACTGATCACATTGATTTCTGTTCACTGCTAATGTATTGTGAGTGTTATCTTGTGTCTGGTCCGCGGAGTTGACGGACAGACCAGACATTTACTGCTGAGGTGCTGCAGCATTGACGACGAGCTATAATGCTAAGCTAATTCCCTTTGACAAAAGACAGTGCACTATGTTTTCTTTTCGTTTCAACTTGTAGTGATCCCACACTTGGGATACTTTATGTCGTTTCTTCTGCAGACTCTTGTCTTTCTGTCCCTCTCTTTTCTCTTCCTGAGTGACTTTACAATCTGCACAGCACAGCTACGTTTCAGCCGCGTAGCAGCGGAAGCGTTGCGCCACAGAAATGACCATCTGTGCCAAACACTGTGCGTTGTATAGTGGTCCAGATTTAAACGAATCCTCGAGGCACAAAATTTGCTCCGAGGATTTTTTGTAATCGAAATTACCCGGATTACCCAAGGAATCGTTTTAGCCCACTCCACACCATACCACTTTCCCTTGTACTGGCCCACCCACCTCATTTTATATATCAGTACCTAATCTATTGCACAGATTATAAAAATTAACTTTAACTATACTGCTTTCCCTGCCCTGCAATTGACTGGCGACCGGTTCAGGGTGTACCCCGCCTCTTGCAGCCTGCCTCTCACCCCGCCTCCTGCCTCAATGACAGCTGGGATGGGCTCCAGCCCCCCGCAACCCCGAAAGGAATAGTCAGTATAGAAAATAAATGAATGAATAAATGAATATACTGCTTTTCCCTGACCATATCTTATTTTCAATTGACCTGTATTCCTTCCCAATTTTAAACTGGTTGTAACTCACCCCGTTCCTCAAAAAAGTTGCTACTCCCCCTGCCCTTACAGAAACCCTTAATATTGATAATATTAAGGGTTTCTGTAAGGGCGATAATATTGTTGGTATTAAGCCTTGAAAATAGCAAATGTTTATCTAATAAAGGATGGAAAATCTGTTGTCTTCCTTTTGGGTTGGGTTAGAAGCAGGAAAATGCTCACACCAAAGTCTGATGATCTCTGCCTCTCTGATGGCGTGATTACTCTGATTTCTCCTCATAAAACAATAAAGCTTCTGCGAGAACGGAGACTTTGATCTTTCATTGGCTGTGGACACAGTGATAAATGGACTTTGGTACATCCTGGTGTCAGTGTGTCTTTGTTCTTCGACTAACTACTGCTGCGTCACAGATCTGTCCTCGCTGTTGAAGGTTTGACCAGAAACTTTTCAATATTTAAAACTCAGAAGTTCAATCAGACATGATCAGTGCAGGGAGGGGGGCTTAGGCTTCATTTAAACTTGACAACAGTGCTAATGCTAACAGTGCTAATGCCAAAAATCCTAATGATAACAGTACTAATGCTAATGGTGCTAATGCAAAAAATCATTATGATAGCAGTGCTAATGCTACTGTCACTAAAGCCAAACATCCTAATGATAACAGTGCTTATGCCAAGGTGCTAATGCCAAAAATTCGTATGATTACCGTGATAATGCTAACAGAGCTAAGTCTAAAAATCCTAGTGATAGCATGGCTAATGCTTACAATGCTAATGCTAACAGTGATAATGCCACCAGGCCTAATGATAACAATCCTAAAGCTACCAGTGGTAATGATAACAGTGTATGGCAACTTGAGGGTGAAACAGGGCAGATTTTTATTTGGGTTAAAGAAATAATTTGTCTTGGATGACAAAGAACGCCACCTTGGGATTTTGCCCAAGGAATTAGTTAGAAGATCGATTTTAAGACACTAAGGCTCATTTTACTTCTTTAGAGAGCAAGAGATGTGGTTCAGAGGTTAACAAAATAACAACTTTATTTACACACAGCAGTAACAATTTTCATAAAAATACCACACACAGACGCGAGGGAGGGGAGACCTTATCAGGGCGCTCAAGTTTTGAGTGCAGACCAGAGTGACCCCCCCCTCGGCAGGGGGTTGGATGGGTTATAGGAATGGGGGACTTTCATATTATTCATATTATCATCGGTGTGGTTGCTGTTATAATAACTGCTCAGGCTTACAGAAGTATGACACTAGGCACCGAAAATTAAATCACATAGAACATCTTTATTGAATTTCTGTGTATTGAATATGAGTGAGTGAGTGAATGAGTGAGTGACTATGACTTCTGTTGTTTGTTATAAGTGTTTGTGGCCTTTTTGGACTCAGTAATCATCTGTGTCGTTGGTTCCCACTTAAAACAGTTCGGCTCAAGTCCTGCCATTTTCAAGGTCATGATGGAGGCCAATGTCCCGTCTAGAGACAAGCTATTCCGGGTTGATGTTTTGTTGAGACCCACCATTGAAAATACCCCCTCAGCATCTGCATTTGGGTGAGGAAGAACTAAAATCAAGGTTGCAGTCTTTGAAAGCCTCCCAAATTGGTTCAAGCCAGTCACTTTCGAAAAAAGGAACCAAGGGCCTTTATTACTTAAATGTTTTCCTTCTATATTAAAAATGAGCAAGTTGTGTTGTGTGCAAAATATTTCTTACTTTGTTCTTTTTTGAGGACGTCATTCCCCAAAACTCCTTAACGTCAAATGATGTTGGGTGCTGGGGCATGCCAATGTCCATTAGCTGGTAGTCCATGAGCTCCTCAGCTATTTGGTCCTGTTCCTTGGGATCATTAAAAGGAAGGAGTTCCTGATATCTTATAAAGAGCACAATGTGTACAAGACTGATTACAATGCAATGAGAGACAGATTTCTTTTGTGATCATGATCATCATCATCTTTTAAAACCTAAAAAGATATAGTCAGTATGTGAAAACCCGTGCCTGTCTACAAAGTAGAGGACATCTTCAACCCCACACTCAGCCCTCATTTGCACATCAACAAATCTGGCATGCTTCAGGAGAGCATCGTCCAAAGGGAGTTTATCTATGGCAAACTCCACAGCGCTGACCAGGAAGGCCAGTGCTGCCTGCTGGAATTGTTGAGCCTTCTGTGTTGTGACCTCTCCGGCCTCGAGGAGCCTGTTGAGTGTAGCTCTGGTGATGAATCCCACGTTGAGTTTTTCTCCTATCAGAGAGACAGCAGACATACAGTAGAGAAAGGTAGTCAAATACATGCATCTTATAGGATATCTTTGGGTTTAATACATACTTTTAAAATGTTTTATCCATTTTCCATCATCAGAAAGATCACTTAATCCATAGAATTTTTTTATTTGTTGTCAGTAAGCCTACAGGTTCATCTCCCTATGTGACTTCGAAGCCTTACCTGGCAGTTGGTGCAGTGGCTCCTTGTAGGGGATGTCATGGACTTCTCCTCGCAGTGCTGCTGGTTTCATGAACCTCGAACAGAGTTTCTTCACAAATTTCATCATCTACAAAATTTAATGTCATAAAAGTTTCCAATGCATGATTATGATTTGATAATTACGTTATTTTTTCACTCTGCAGAAGTCATTTATCAAGGGAGGCATATAGTGCACAGAATCAACAAATGACAAAATAACACAACCTATATTTCAAAGGAGTGTTGCACATAAGAAAGGAGACACAAAAATAGCCAAACATAGCCCACCAACCCTCCCATTTACCTCTTCATACAGCTGGAATATAGATGCCTTTTCTCTCTGGAGATGGAGGTTCAGTGTAGAGAACACTGGCAACGTGGCCTGAAAGAACAGGAGGTAGACTTCGGTCAGGGGGATTGGAAAAGGCCTCCACCAGCCTTCTGAACCTTGGTTGTTTCTCATCTGCAAATAGACAATTTGTTAGTATTAGGTGTCTCATTTAACTATCCTGAACTAGTGTCAATATAATGAGTGACTTACTTAAGGATTTGAAGTAGCTGGTGAGTGGGCCATATTGCTTCAGAATGCGGGTGATGCACATCTCCAAACTCAGCCACCTCACAGAAATGTGCAGAAGCATTTCCATGTACTCACTGCCATTGAGTTCACAAAATTCTGATAAAATATGTAAGAAAACAAAGTTAACTCGATTTTTCTTCAGTTTTGGTGTACAACACTGTAGCTAATTGAATTACAAACCTTTTTAAGTAACCTTTACGGTTCGTCCTGCCCTTAAACCAATATCCAACGTCAACCACAAGGTCCTCAGTGTCAGACCCAGATATCTGCAGAACATGATATGAGTGCAAAGATGTCATTTTACAGCAAATTAATTATTTCACCTTACATGAGCAGATATTTCATATAAAAACAAACATGTTGAAACTTACTTCCAAAAACCTTTCCCCTGCATGTTTGGCAGTGTTATGGATTATATGGCAGGGGCATCCACAAATGTAAATTTTGGGGTTTTCCTGAAGCATTTTTGCCACAATTGAATTTTTGGCACCAGTGTTAACAGGGGCATTGTCAACTGACAAGCCAACACAGTTCTTCCAAGGAATGTTATTCTCCATCAGTATGTCGTGGATTTTTTTATATATGACATCAGCTGTGCCACATCTATTTCCACTTGTAGTGCACATGTCCAGGAATCTGTGCACAACTTTGGTGGTGTCAAATACCCTGACAGTTAAGGGGCTCATCTTCTCAAGTCCTGTAATGATATGGTAAATAACTAATTCTGCATGCATACATTGGATGTGTATTATCTCAGTGTGACTTAAACATGAGGAAAAAGAAACAGGCAGTTTAGCTGTCAAAGGTATAGCCTACCTGTGTCATTTGAACCATCTGTGACCAGTGTAAAGGGATTTTCCCTCAGCTTCATCACCAGCTCATTCTTAAAGTGTGGTGCCACTGCTTCATTAATGATGCAGGTAGTTTTTCTGCTAGCACTCTTGAAATTTTGAGCTGTGGGAGAGTCTTTAAAACATTCCTTGTACAAGGCAGGGGCTGAAATGGTCAGCCACAGGTCAGCTCTCCTTGTCTGCAACAGAAACAAATGTAAAAAGATTGAGCTCTGCTGACGACATATTTGAATGTCCACATGTCCATTAAAATCTGAATTCTAGTAACAACAAAAATACATTACAGAGCAGAATTCTGTCCATGTCATGGATGAATGTCTCATATATCATACGCCACAAACAGAATTGGCTGTATTATTTTGGATAAACGGTATTCATGAACATTGTAACTTTTTGGATGTAATGTGCTGTGTACCTTGACCTCTTGGACACTCATTTCTGCAGTCACTGGCACGTAAAAGTTTTTGACTGTGCAGGCTGACTTCAGTGCCTGCTGTTTGGCCTTGTGCCCCTTACTTTCTATGTGCCTGGTCACATCTCACACACCTTGATGGGCACAGGAGTTCTCTTGGCGGCAGATGGAGCACCAGTAATAGAAGCTGGTGCTTCCTACAGTCATAAATGGTCATTTACAGGTCCATTCTTTATTAAAAGAGCTCTTGTAGTTGGCTGCTCCTGGTACTTTTTTTATGTTTGTTTTGATAGTCCCTTCTGACTCCATAGCCATCTCGGACGTCTCTTCCTCCTGCGCTGTATGTTCCTCTAACCTGGGCTTTTTAGGGGGGTTTCCTCTCATGGCAAATGAGAGGATGCTCGATTGCTTTGCCTTTTTACCTGACATCTTTGAAAGACATATGCAATGATTAATGCATCCATGGCCAGGATTCTGATCATAAAATATGACATGGTTTTAAAAGTCACCTATGAAAACAGCAGTGTTAATTTTGTAAACGACGACGTTTACTAAACGTAAACAGTATTTCAGCAGCAGGTATACTAGCTCAGCACTAAGCAGCAGAACGCAGTTTCTATTTAACTAGCAGCTGTTACCGTTGGTCAGCCGTTAACATAACAAACCCGCTGTCTGTCACCGTGAAACCATTTTTATTTATTGATTTCCGTCATTCAAACAACCGAAGATAGTTTGCTGATGTGTGTGAGTAGAAGTAGCAGAAGTGCTTTTTTTGATTGGTTGTTGACTGACGGTACTGACATGGGCGCTGTAATGGGAGACGTGCTCGATTCCTACCAGTTCCGTACCGAGAGCGGCACGCTAGGAAATGTACATTTTACTTTTTTTTTTGTACTTGAGAAATACAATGTGTGTCGGGAGTGCGTGACAAAAGACCCAAAAGAGTGACTGTCACGCTCAATGCGTGACACTTGAGAGCCCTGCCTTATTCAGGAGCCGAGGCTTACCAAAGGTGCAATGGGTCGAGGAACATGTCTGGGGATCCCAGAGAAGAAAAGCCCCCCAATCACACGGTGAAATAACTAAGGTCCAGGAATACACGGCACATAGTAAGAGGGAACCACCACCAGGACACCAGGAACCACCACTGTCGGCTCTCAGCAACTGAGAAGGACAAAATAGAATAAGTCGGTTACACGTCAAAAGAAAATAACAAAAATACGAACCCAAAATTATATCAAATTATACTAAGCAATACGGGTGGTAGCCACCAATTGACTTAAGTAAATCAGACATATGCGCCAAACTAACCAAACCCTTTGGGTAAACAAAGAAGAATAAACCAAGACCAGTACTTGAGTAAGAAAACAGGAGGTTTCTTAACTAATCAAGAAAATACAAACTAAACAAAAGAAAGAATAATTAACTTAATAAAGAGGGAAAAAATAAAGATGTAAAGAAATATGAAGTAATTCATGGAAACAAATTTAACCCAGAAGATGTTTCCCCATGAAGTCAAAGCACAAGCAGACTAAGAATGGTAGAAGCATGGATAAGGGAAAAGAAATTAGAAACCCAAGGAGGGAAAGAAAAGGAATAAATTGACCAAGAAGCAAAGTAACTCCAATTTTACCTCAGTCACTCATTAAAACCGGTCCTTTAAAGACAGGCTGATGAAAGGTCAGCGCACTCGTTAACTAAATGAGACGGTCTGGTCCTGCCTGCTGTGCAGACCTATTACAGTTTTTCCCTTGCTCATGTCCTTCTATGAAGCAACAGGAGAAAAGCAGCACAGAGCGAGGTAAAACAGAAGCAGAGCATCGTCAAAGCTGTGATTTCCCTACATTAATTTTAACGCCACTACACTTGGCTAGGGAGACACCCGGCTCACAGTCCCTGTCACAAATAAAATTACTAATTTTGGAGGAGCAGAGGATGAAGATACAAGCTTGTCGTAAGACATACATATCGATCAGGCCATGTGAGAGACCACCCAGAGGGAGAGGAGTGAGACGAGCACAGATTTACCGATATCGACAGCGATCTATGCACGGCACCAGTCATGAGAGCGAGCAACCATTAACTTTGCATCTAAAAACAAGCAGAATCACAGGAAGATCAGCATGATGATTGACACTGTTAGCAGCTACGGCTAACTTACCTGCACCGGTAATGGTGTGATGGGAAAGGCCAGAGCGGGGGGGGCTGGCACTACTCCCTTTTATAGAGTGCCCCCCTCAGGTCATTGGCTGACAGAGACTCCAAGAAAGCAGGCAGACACAACAGGGATGATCATCCTACTACTAAAGCAAATGCTGACAATGCTAATGCTTAAAGACGTGAACATTTGCCGCACTGACTGGTAGGGTCTTCCACTGAAGTTGGTTCCAAACTCATGTCCCAAAATCCAGTATGAGCTGATGGGTGAGCTGTCGGTCCTCCGAATAAAAAGTCAAAAAACTAACATATGAGTGATGGTGACCACTACTGAAGAGACAGATTGACAAACAACTTAGTAAACTAAAAGTGCCTTCTTTTCCTTTGTTGTCCAGCAGACTCCTCCTCAGCTGTCACAGAGCAGCTTCATTAAAATCATTAAAGGTCAAAGGTCATGTTTTATTCGACATGTTTTCATGTTTTAATAAGTTTCCATGCATCAACACTCCAGCTGAGTTCGAGTGTTTTAATCCAAACTTTATTCATCACATCATTAAATCTTAAAGCACAGCAGGACGGCTGGGACTGGGACCAGAGGGTCAGAGACCACCTCAGACAGGACAAAACTATAATCCAGCTGTGACCAGAGGACAGTTTGGCTTTAATGCACTGTGCTGTCCCCTCTGCTAAATGAAACTGAGCTTATATCTATAACAGCAGTATTTATGATGATGTGAATATTTTAGATGAAACCATGACCGCCTCAGGGCACCTGGTTAAACAGAGAAGAACCAATCAGCTGATGTTTCTGTGGCCCATATGTTTAATGTGCCCCATCTCAAGGGGCTAACTCTAATAACTTTATATTCAGCAGAGAAAAATATGATGAGGACAGATTTATGGTCCAGACGTCCATCAATCATCACCGTCATGAATTCTTATTTTAGTCCCTTTGTCTCTGCACACCTCTTTATCTTTCTACTTCTCTTTGAAAACTAAGAAAATAATAAAAAAACAAAAAAACAAAAAAAGAACAGAAAATAAATGAAAAACTCAGAAATATTAATGTATATATATATAATATTCTTTTGTAAAGCATCTTGAGATGACATTTGTTTTGATTTGCTGCTGTACAATAACAGATCATCAATAAAAGATCACAGAAATTTAATCATAAATTTTTGTCATAGAAATACAATCATAGAAATGTGATTATAGAAATATGACCATAGATATGAGTTCATGCCTTCAGCCCATCAGAGTCTGTTGTTGACGCTCTGCTCTCTGACTCCTTCATCACAGCTGACAGACAGCAGGGGGCGCTCTGCTGTGGATCAGACTGAAGAACCAGAGGAGACCAGACCATCTAAAACCTCTGAGTGAAGAAGACCAGGGTCTGAGGTGAGATGAAGATCTGCAGCCATCACACTCTGACACCATCATCATCTTCATCTTCATCTTCATCAGTCTTTACTACAATAGTGTCAAACCATGACAGGTGTTATCTGATGTACCTGTTACCGGTAAAATGATAAATCATGGTAAAATTTCAGACAGTTAGTGTTACCGTTCTCTGTTTTAATTACTGGTAAACCATGTTTTTTACACAATCAGAGTCAGAATGAAACGCAGGCACGCATCAACAGTTTGCAATGTTTGGCCTCTGAAAGTGAACGTGTGGCAGTTGGTGGCCTCACGGATACTACCAGAGATTTTTCCCCCTCGAAATGGACAAAGTCTGAACTCTGGCCAAACTGCATTGTACCAGGATGCCGAGGACGGTCACCCTGTCTGCAGAAATGCAGAAAAAGTCACAACCCCCCCACAGCAGCATCAGAGAGGAGGAACCAGAGAGGGGAAGGTTCTGACCACTGCAGGTCCTTCTAGAATTCACATTATTTTATAACTAAATAAAACTTTGTTAAAATATGAAGCTGCTGCCAGTGAAAGAAAAAGACAAACTACCGTAACTCTTTGAGTATCCACGATACTCCAACAATAATTCCAACATTCTGAAAGCTGAGAAGCGGAGCTTTCCACGGACATACGGTACATTACAGTAAAGGCTTTGCCGTGGGGAGGGGGACAGGAAGTGAGCTGAGCCGGTGAAGTGGGGGTCTGTCTTCAGCTGGGCAGGAACTGCTTCATATGGCCTCTTAAAATGAGCTGTAACATGGACACTAATGATGTAGGCTGACAGAAATGTTTGAGATTATGTAAAATAGGTTAGGTTTATTTTGGTCATCTCAAAAACTTTGAACATGTCCATTTAGAATTTTATAAAAAGAAACCTGTTCAAAGTTCAAATCAGTTTTTTTCTTTTCTTGTAATTACACTGTTTGAAGCATTTATAACATAATAATGACAAACACTTGGCAGAATTGTTTATTTTTATTTCTCATGAACAAAGGGGAAACAATTCAGAGGACATTTCCTGATACATTTATTGATCAAAAAGGACAAAAGACCAGGCGACCTGTAGTAATTACCTCTGCCAAGTAGGTTAAGTTTTTGGGAGGGTTTGTTTGTTTGTCTGTCTGTTAGTTAGTTAGCAACATTACTCAAAAAGTTATGGACGGATATTGATGAAATTTTCAGGGAATGTCCGGATTGGGATAAGGAACAAATGATTAGATTTTGGAAGTGACCGGATCTCCGTCTGGATCCAGGAATTTTTTAAAGGATTCTTTAACATTGGGAGATAGGGCCATTTTCCACATTTCTGCATATAACTCCACAAATAATGGTCAGGGCACTTGGGAAAAAAATACAGGACAAGTTTCTAACATGCTCTACAGTATATCAGAGACTGATCCGGATAAAGGAATAATTCCGGATACTATGATCCAGAATATGAAAAAATAGGGGACCTTTGAATTTTCATCATAGGAAGAGAACAAATGAAGCTATGAACACACAACAAACAACATTACATAGCCAAGAAACTGTTGAATTTGGAAGGTGCCAACGGATTTGCTGTATCTTCAAAAGCTAGGGAGCTAGATCCAGAAGAAAACCGCCATTAAGGAAAATTCGATTTTTGTGAATAACTGCTGAACTAATATTGATATCATTATGAATTCAATTGCTAATGGTATGTTTTCATGGTCAAGGAATCTAAAAATGTAGTCAAACTAAATGTGGGACTAATATTTATGGTGCAAATGACAAATGGGGGGAACTGTGGCGCTTGGCGGAGGTCTGCACTCTCCGAGTGCTTTCTAGTTATAGTATTAAAAGGTTAAATGATTTCAGTATTTTTGAACATTTTGAGCACATGTTAACAAGACGATGATAAAAATGATGACTGTGATAGTTTTCGTCACAATAACCGTGTTATGAATTTTTTATACTGTTAAATCCCTAATCACTACATCTTCATCTCTCTCTGTATGTCTGTATCTTCATCCTGTAGGAACAGCTCACAGTATCTGATGATGATGATGATGATGATGAAGTTTGTTTTATCAGGATGAAGAAATCAGACCCTCCTGAGCCCAGCGGTGTGTCCAGGAGGAGGAGGAGGAGGAGGTCTAAATCTGGTAGTCCTCCTGACTTTAGGGAAGACCCACCTGCTGAGGACAGGTGAGAATTCAGAAAAATGACCTTTGACCTCCATGATTTGGTCATCCAGTGATGATGATGATGATGAAGATTGTTTTATCAGGATGAAGAAATCAGACCCTCCTGAGCCCAGCGGTGTGTCCAGGAGGAGGAGGAGGAGGAGGTCTAAATCTGGTAGTCCTCCTGACTTTAGGGAAGACCCACCTGCTGAGGACAGGTGAGAATTCAGAAAAATGACCTTTGACCTCCATGATTTGGTCATCCAGTTATGATGATGGTGATGATGTTTGTTTTATCAGGATGAAGGAATCAGACTCTCCTGAGCCCAGTGGTGTGTCCATGAAGAGTGACCGGTCTATGGGTCTTCCCATTAACTTCAAGATTGACTCACCTGCTGAGTACAGGTGAGAATTCAGAAAAAGGACCTTTGACCTCCATGTTTGAGTCCCACAGAGGTGATGAAGATGTTTTTTTGATGGACCTGCTGAGGTCAGGTCAGCTCCCTTTGCCCTCAGACTGTCTTAACCCTTTAGCTCCCGGCTCAGCTGTTTGGTAGACCACTCTCTGAGCCCTCAGTGTGCTGAAGGTGGAGCAGCCTGATGGTTCTTCTCCTCCACGTGTCTGTGCTCCATCACGCTGAGATGAACCCTCATCTGTCCCTTTATCTAAGAAAGAGTGAGGCCTCACAGTCTCCCTCCAATCAGGAGCTCAGCCTCATTTATAAAACTTTGCCCAGGGTCTACACTAAAAGTGAACGTGCACCTGAAAGCTGAAAAAGGCGTGCGCCAAAAAAAAATATGATTTATAAAACCGTGCATGCGCACACTTGCAAGCGTGTGATAAATGATAAATCGTGGTAAAATTTCAGACAGTTAGTGTTACCGTTCTCTGTTTTAATTACTGGTAAACCATGTTTTTTACACAATCAGAGTCAGAATGAAACGCAGGCACGCATCAACAGTTTGCAATGTTTGGCCTCTGAAAGTGAACGTGTGGCAGTTGGTGGCCTCACGGATACTACCAGAGATTTTTCCCCCTCGAAATGGACAAAGTCTGAACTCTGGCCAAACTGCATTGTACCAGGATGCCGAGGACGGTCACCCTGTCTGCAGAAATGCAGAAAAAGTCACAACCCCCCCACAGCAGCATCAGAGAGGAGGAACCAGAGAGGGGAAGGTTCTGACCACTGCAGGTCCTTCTAGAATTCACATTATTTTATAACTAAATAAAACTTTGTTAAAATATGAAGCTGCTGCCAGTGAAAGAAAAAGACAAACTACCGTAACTCTTTGAGTATCCACGATACTCCAACAATAATTCCAACATTCTGAAAGCTGAGAAGCGGAGCTTTCCACGGACATACGGTACATTACAGTAAAGGCTTTGCCGTGGGGAGGGGGACAGGAAGTGAGCTGAGCCGGTGAAGTGGGGGTCTGTCTTCAGCTGGGCAGGAACTGCTTCATATGGCCTCATAAAATGAGCTGTAACATGGACACTAATGATGTAGGCTGACAGAAATGTTTGAGATTATGTAAAATAGGTTAGGTTTATTTTGGTCATCTCAAAAACTTTGAACATGTCCATTTAGAATTTTATAAAAAGAAACCTGTTCAAAGTTCAAATCAGTTTTTTTCTTTTCTTGTAATTACACTGTTTGAAGCATTTATAACATAATAATGACAAACACTTGGCAGAATTGTTTATTTTTATTTCTCATGAACAAAGGGGAAACAATTCAGAGGACATTTCCTGATACATTTATTGATCAAAAAGGACAAAAGACCAGGCGACCTGTAGTAATTACCTCTGCCAAGGAGGTTAATTTTTTGGGAGGGTTTGTCTGTCTGTCTGTCTGTTAGTTAGTTAGCAACATTACTCAAAAAGTTATGGACGGATATTGATGAAATTTTCAGGGAATGTCCGGATTGGGATAAGGAACAAATGATTAGATTTTGGAAGTGACCGGATCTCCGTCTGGATCCAGGAATTTTTTAAAGGATTCTTTAACATTGGGAGATAGGGCCATTTTCCACATTTCTGCATATAACTCCACAAATAATGGTCAGGGCACTTGGGAAAAAAATACAGGACAAGTTTCTAACATGCTCTACAGTATATCAAAGACTGATCCGGATAAAGGAATAATTCCGGATACTATGATCCAGAATATGAAAAAATAGGGGACCTTTGAATTTTCATCATAGGAAGAGAACAAATGAAGCTATGAACACACAACAAACAACATTACATAGCCAAGAAACTGTTGAATTTGGAAGGTGCCAACGGATTTGCTGTATCTTCAAAAGCTAGGGAGCTAGATCCAGAAGAAAACCGCCATTAAGGAAAATTCGATTTTTGTGATTTACTACTGAACTAATAATGATATCAATGTGAATTCAATTGCTAAAGGTATGTTTTCATGGTCAAGGAATCTAAAAATGTAGTCAAACTAAATGTGGGACTAATATTTATGGTGCAAATGACAAATGGGGGGAACTGTGGCGCTTGGCGGAGGTCTGCACTCTCCGAGTGCTTTCTAGTTATAGTATTAAAAGGTTAAATGATTTCAGTATTTTTGAACATTTTGAGCACATGTTAACAAGACGATGATAAAAATGATGACTGTGATAGTTTTCGTCACAATAACCGTGTTATGAATTTTTTATACTGTTAAATCCCTAATCACTACATCTTCATCTCTCTCTGTATGTCTGTATCTTCATCCTGTAGGAACAGCTCACAGTATCTGATGATGATGATGATGATGATGAAGTTTGTTTTATCAGGATGAAGAAATCAGACCCTCCTCAGCCCAGCGGTGTGTCCAGGAGGAGGAGGAGGAGGAGGTCTAAATCTGGTAGTCCTCCTGACTTTAGGGAAGACCCACCTGCTGAGGACAGGTGAGAATTCAGAAAAATGACCTTTGACCTCCATGATTTGGTCATCCAGTGATGATGATGATGATGAAGATTGTTTTATCAGGATGAAGAAATCAGACCCTCCTGAGCCCAGCGGTGTGTCCAGGAGGAGGAGGAGGAGGAGGTCTAAATCTGGTAGTCCTCCTGACTTTAGGGAAGACCCACCTGCTGAGGACAGGTGAGAATTCAGAAAAATGACCTTTGACCTCCATGATTTGGTCATCCAGTTATGATGATGGTGATGATGTTTGTTTTATCAGGATGAAGGAATCAGACTCTCCTGAGCCCAGTGGTGTGTCCATGAAGAGTGACCGGTCTATGGGTCTTCCCATTAACTTCAAGATTGACTCACCTGCTGAGTACAGGTGAGAATTCAGAAAAAGGACCTTTGACCTCCATGTTTGAGTCCCACAGAGGTGATGAAGATGTTTTTTTGATGGACCTGCTGAGGTCAGGTCAGCTCCCTTTGCCCTCAGACTGTCTTAACCCTTTAGCTCCCGGCTCAGCTGTTTGGTAGACCACTCTCTGAGCCCTCAGTGTGCTGAAGGTGGAGCAGCCTGATGGTTCTTCTCCTCCACGTGTCTGTGCTCCATCACGCTGAGATGAACCATCATCTGTCCCTTTATCTAAGAAAGAGTGAGGCCTCACAGTCTCCCTCCAATCAGGAGCTCAGCCTCATTTATAAAACTTTGCCCAGGGTCTACACTAACAGTGAACGTGCACCTGAAAGCTGAAAAAGGCGTGCGCCAAAAAAAAATATGATTTATAAAACCGTGCATGCGCACACTTGCAAGCACTTTTCCCTTTATAAATCACAGTTCACTTGGAAAGTTACGGAGGTGGATTTACCTCACACCCCGCCCTCTGCACACCCACATGTTAACCCCCATGAATGGTCAATGCAAAGTACCTCATGAATGTTTTTGCATCTCCAGCCTGCAGTCTTTTCCCGACACGGCTGTGCGTCGAGGGGGCAGCGATACGCCTTGGATGTATATAGTCTGCCGAAAGCGAAGAAGACGAAGAAGCTGTGCGTCAGGATGAATTTGTCTGAACCACTAAATTTGTCAAAACCAAGTTTGAGGAACAAATAATTTCTACACTGATTGTAGGTACATTTTTTCATTTTCACTTGGAGCTCTTATAGCAACGTGAGTGCAGACTGTCATTTGTGCCAATTACATTTGGAAAACTTGACATTGCTGCAAATTGCCCTTTAATGTTGCCTGTTCACCCACAGTGTAAGGAACCCTGATGTATCGACTGTTCGTGTTTATAATGCCATCCAACATGGCTGGCATTATTGTGCTGAGTGATGGCTGCAATATCCCAGACCTAAGATCAGAATTTAACTGTTATGTCATACCCAAAAGAGGCTTTAGACAGAAAATCTAACATTATATATTGTTAATCATATCAAACACATACCTGTCGGCTTATTTCCACCGGAAGGAGCCGGTTACCAGAAACCCCAGAGTTTGTCGGCAGCTATACGCATGTTAATGGCGCGGGTGCTTCTGTTTAACATGGGCCAGGAAATCTTGGTGGTCCCTAAAAACTCTCTCCATCCTGATCCACAGTCTGTGTGATCTTAAGCAGTGCCAGAGCATCGATTGTGCAGCATTACGCACGAGTGTCACTGCACTATTTATATGCTTACTCAGCAATTAGACTGTTTGTTACACAACTTGTCACAGCTAATACTAATCAATCAGTGCTATCCACCGCTCTATATCATCTGAAGATGAAGTCTGATACATGATACGTACAGTAGTCAGTGAACACGTCTATCACACTGCAGACTCGGGTGTTTATGATGACGCGGGTCTATAATCTGAGATGTGATGACATGACATGTATGAGATGAATCTGGCTTTACTTCACCCCCTCACCATCCGTGCCGCCAGTTTCCTACATCTCCAAAATGTTCGTGCGCCAGCATCAAAGTTGCCGTACCGGTGCACACATTCTCCCACCAAGTTTATTTTTATAAATCACAACCTTTGCGTGGGAAGTGACTTATGCCATTTCCAAGCCCCGTTTTGTGCGTAAGCAAGCTTTATAAATGAGGCCCCAGGACTTTGGTTTAGCAGCCAGAAGATGAGCCACTTGACACCAGAGCTCCGTGACACAAGTCATTGGCGACTCGATCATCAGAAAGCCTGATCCGACTCAGTAACATGCTGTTTTCCCAGAGCCACTGTCAGTGACATCTCTTCAAAAGCCGTGGACGTACTTGTCAATAAACCAGAAATCAGCAGAGTAATGATCCACGTAGGCACTAATGACATCCTGAGGCAGCAGTCTGAGCTCCTGACTTTGTCCTCTTGGTCCAAACATTAAAATGATCCTTGAACCTGATCCATGTATCCTGGTCCATCCCCTCCTGTGGCCACGGCTGCTGGTGCTGCACATGGTGTCTCCAACATTGAACACTTCAACCTCTTTCTGAACTCACTGTAGCATCTTCAACATGACCTGTACACAGAGCTGACAGTGTGGACAGAGGCATGATTAAGTGAGTCATCAGTGAAAATACACCTGGATTATTTACTAAAGACACAAATCACAATCTGCCCATCATGTCATCATGTGATGAGATGATGAATAACTTCCAGTATAAAGTAGATCACATCATTAAAAGAAAAGCTTCCATTAAAATAAAACCGATGACTAAGAAACTAAAGGCTCCTCAGAGAAATGAGGAACAAGTAAGGATACTGAAACAATCTTCCAGAAAGGCTGAACGTAAATGAGAAAGAACAAACTACATGTAAACTATGAAATTTACAAATGTGTGCTTGGCTCCTACACCACAGAAGTCTATTTGTCCAGACAGAAACACATCTCAAAAATGATAAATAATCATAAGAATAACTCCAGGTTCCTGTTCTCTACAATCACTTTCAGATGACCTGCTCTCCACAAATTAATGTAACGAATTTGCCTCTAACCTGCAGTGTGAAAAGATTCAAACTAAAATGTCTTGTTTCACACCTGTCATTTTAAGTGATCTGGAGGGGGTGATCAGTCGTCTTAAATCCTCCACCTGTTCACTCGACCCTATTCCCACAAAACTGTTCAAACAGGTCTCTGACAGTATGTCACATGATCTTCTCCATGTTGTTAATGTGTCTCTTCAGTCTGGTCTTTTCCCCACTTCTCTAAAACATGCTGTTGTGACTCCAGTATTAGAAAATAACAAGCTCAACCCCTCAGTAATGCAACTCCAGGCCCATCTCCAACCTCCCTTTTAACAGAAAAGTCACTGAAATTGTTTTCTGCAAACAATTTATGATTTCTAATCCCTCAACAAACCTACATGATGTGTACCAATCAGGTTTCAGGACCAATCACAGCAGGGAAACTGCTCTAGTGAAAGTAATAAATGACTTAAAACCAACACAGATTCAAGCAAACTCTGCATTTTAGTATTATTATTTTTAAGTTTTGATACTGTTGACCATCACATCCATTTACATCCACTTGGAAAATTACATCAGCCTATCTGGACCTGTCCTCAACTGGTTTAAGTCATACCCTCATACCTCAAACACATTAACAAACTGAGCCACTGGTCATCTCATCATTTTTACATCTTAACACTGATAAAACAGAAACTCTAATTGTAGGTTCCCAAAACAGAGACAAGAGTTTATTTCTTTGTCATCTGCATTTCCTCTCAAAAACAGCGAGTTCATCAGAAATCTTGGTGTCATAATTGATCAAAATTTGACCTTCCAACAGCAAATCACCTCTGTAACAAAGACAGCTTTTACCATCTGAGAAACATTTCTAAACTTCAGTCCTTCATGTCCCAGTCTGACTCAGACAAACTGGTCCCTGTCTTTGTATCCAGCAGACTAGATCACTGCAGCGCCCTTTATGCTGGACTTTCTAAAACCTCCATCTACAAACTTCAGTGAATCCAAAGTGCAGCAGCCAGAGTTCTTACAGGAACAGACAGAGCTGAACACATCACACCTGTGTTAAAAATCTTCATCGGCTTCAACAAAGAATTGATTTTAAAACATTACTGCTTGTGTTTAAAGCTTTAAATGGCACCACAGTATCTCTGTGACCTGCTCCCTGAATCCAGCCCAGTCAGACCTCTCAGGTCATCCAGTCTGGACCTCCTGACTGGACCTGAGATAAAAACAGAGGTGAAGGAGCTTCTGTTATTCTGGTCCTGTACTGTGGAGCAAACTGCCTGCTGACGTCAGGTCTGTGGAAACAGGTCATGGAAGAGCTGTTTCTCTCACGCCTTTGGCTGTTAGTTTGTTTTTAAGTCATATATGGATTATTTTTTCTGTGCCTGTTTTTATCTTCTGTGAAGCACATTGAGCTGAAATATGTTCTACTAATAAAATTAAATTGAATTGAACTGAATGCTGAGTCATCCTGATGATCTTTAATGCTGAGTCATTGATCTCTTTCTTCTAATCTACAGAGATCAGACGATAGTATCTAGACTCCGCAGTACTTTCTCCAAACAGTCTGAATCAGAGCTGGACTCCATATTTCGGGTGAGAACATCACACTTTAACAGTGAAGTCCATGATCTACAAGTCTGCTGCTCCACCATGATCCAGATGTTCTTCTCTTTCTCTTTGAATCTCCACTGTCTTCTGTTCTCCAGCTGCTGGAGGAGAACATCATCACCTTTGTGAAGGACCAGCTGAAGAGGATCCAGAGAGGGTTAGGTCCAGATTACCCAGGATGCTTAGAGGCTCAGAGCGAGGACGAGGAGCAGAGGAGCTGCAGAGAGGCATTTGTGAAGATCTCAGTGGGCTTCCTGAGGAGGATGAATCAGGACGAGCTGGCTGAGTGTATAAGGAGAGGTAAGAGCTTTAATAATAATAATAATAATAATAATGATGATAATAATAATAATAATAATAATAATAACTATTATATTAATAATAATATTAATAATACATTTTGTTTAAAAGCACCTTTCACGACATTCAAGGACACTGTACAATATTAGAATGACAACAAAAAATCAGCAATAAAAACAACAATGAAGTCAGCAAAACGACAGACAAAGGTATGGTGTGGGGAAGAGGTGGTACATTATTGTTAAGTGGAGTATGTTATTCTGAAGGTAAACTATGGGGGTGGTCTGCAGCCCAGAGCACCAAGGCCTCGGGTCCCTGGACCTAAGATCAGGGCTCTGAAGCTCCAAACATGAACGGGCTTTACTGAGTCTGTGGACCAACATCTCTGTGAGCAGATCCTCTCACACATGAAGAGTGCAGCTCCTCTGAGCTGATCAAACACTGACCAAACTGTCTCCTCACATGATCATCATTCAGTCTGAGGATGGAGGCATTCTCATGTGCTCTCACTCTTCTGTTTAAACTCTGTTTAATGATTTCTTTAGTTCTAACAGGATATTATTTTTGTATTTGCTGACCTCAGCACTTTGTTGATGAGGGAACATGATGAAACGGTGAATGTGTAACTGTGCAGAGGACTGAGACTAAGAAAAGGTTTCAGGATTACTGTTTTAGAATCTGGATTAAGACAGAGGCGTGGATGATTTTACAAAGACCGTGAAGTTCTTCAGGACTGATTTTTCTCTCCTGACTAAACTCTGATTTAGTGCTGATGGATAAGATCAGACTGAACTCTGGGGAGGATGTTTCATCAGGATGGAGGAGATGTTGTATGGAGCTCCACTGTTGTTGTTAAACTTAATGCTCTTCCTGATATTTGGATAGAACTCCTTATTTGAGTTGCTCAGTCAAATCTTGATAACAGGAGGGTGTAGTTGGGCTTTTATGGTGGATGTGGATGTTTCCATAGACATGCAGCCTTGTTGTTTAGTCCTCTGATCATCATAAAGTCTGATAGTAGGAGATGAATATGATTGAATTCTGATTCTGAGCGTGTTGTCTCTTTGGATATAATGATGGACCAGGTCTGTGAGAGATTTAAACATTGTTGTAGTTTCTGATTAAACTTGATGGACCTGGATGGTGAGGTGGTTCACTGGGCAACAGGAACATTTAAAAATGGATCTTCACGGCACAAAGGTCATGACCCCTGATTTATGAGATCTCCTCTAATATGATATTCATAACCACAATGTTTGAATAAAAATATACTTTTGGTAAAATGAGAAGATGTGAGCAGCCCCTCTGTGAAAGCAGGACTTTGTCCAAGATCCAGACTTTAATGTCATTTGTTGGTCTTCCCTCAGGACATGAAGCCTCAGTGTGCCGACGCAAACTCAAGTCCAACCTGAAGCAGAAGTTCCAGACCGTGTTTGAGGGGATCGCTAAAGCAGGAACCCAGACCCTGCTGAACCAGATCTACACAGAGCTCTACATCACAGAGGGAGAGACTGGAGGGGTCAATGAGGAACATGAGGTCCGACAGATCGAGACCACATCCAGGAGACCACATGGACCAGAGAAGACCATCAGAGGAGAAGACATCTTTAAAAGACCACCTGGAGAAGATGGACCAATCAGAACAGTGATGACAAAGGGCGTGGCTGGCATTGGTAAAACAGTCCTCACTCAGAAGTTCACCCTGGACTGGGCTGAAGACAAAGTCCACCAGGACATACAGTTGATGTTTCCGTTCACCTTCAGAGAGCTGAATCTGCTGAAGGAGCAGAAGTTCAGCTTGGTGGAGCTTGTTCATCACTTCTTCAGTGAAACCAAAGAAGCAGGACTCTGCAGGTTTGAGGAGTTCCAGGTCTTGTTCATCTTTGATGGTCTGGATGAATGTCGGCCTCCTCTGGACTTCCACCAAACAAGAATCCTGACTGATGTCGCAGAGTCCACCTCAGTGGATGTGCTGCTGACCAACCTCATCAGGGGGAACCTGCTCCCATCTGCTCACCTCTGGATAACCACACGCCCTGCAGCAGCCAATCAGATCCCTCCTGTATGTGTTGACCTGGTGACGGAGGTCAGAGGGTTCACTGACCAGCAGAAGGAGGAGTACTTCAGGAAACGGTTCAGAGATGAGGAGCAGGCCAAAAGAATCATCTCCCACATCAAGAAGTCCAGAAGCCTTCACATCATGTGCCACATCCCGGTCTTCTGCTGGATCACTGCCACAGTCCTGGACCATGTGCAGAAGACCAGAGAGGACGGAGAGCTGCCCAAGACCCTGACTGAGATGTACATCCACTTCCTGGTGGTTCAGGCCAGACTGAAGAGCATCAAGTATGATGGAGGAGCAGAGACTGATCCTCACTGGAGTCCAGAGAGCATGGAGATGATCCAGTCTCTGGGTAAACTGGCTTTTGAGCAGCTGCAGAGAGGAAACCTGATCTTCTATGAACCAGACCTGACAGAGTGTGGCATGGACATCAGAGCAGCCTCAGTGTACTCTGGAGTGTTCACACAGATCTTTAAAGAGGAGAGGGGACTGTACCTGGACAAGGTGTTCTGCTTCATCCATCTGAGCGTTCAGGAGTTCCTGGCTGCTCTTCATGTCCATCTGACCTTCATCGACTCTGGAGTCAATCTGATGGCAGAAGAACCATCAACCTCCAACACATCTACAATAACACAGCTGTACCAGAGAGCTGTGGACCAGGCCTTACAGAGTCCAAACGGACACCTGGACCTGTTCCTGCGCTTCCTCCTGGGTCTTTCTCTGCAGACCAATCAAAACCTTCTACGAGGTCTGATGACACAAACAGGAAGTAGCTCACAGACCAATGAGGGAACAGTTGAGTACATTAAGTCAAAGATCAGTGAGGACGTGTCTGCAGAGAAGAGCATCAATCTGTTCCACTGTCTGAATGAACTGAATGATCGTTCTCTGGTGGAGGAGATCCAACAGGCCCTGAGATCAGGACGTCTCTCCACAGATAGACTGTCTCCTGCTCAGTGGTCTGCTCTGGTCTTCATCTTACTGTCCTCAGAGAAGGACCTGGACGAGTTTGACCTGAAGAAATACTCTGCTTCAGAGGAGGCTCTTCTGAGGCTGCTGCCAGTGGTCAAAGCCTCCAGCAAAGCTCTGTAGGTGCACCTACCTGCACAGGTTACATCAGATTTCTGTATTTACAAGAATGATCATCATCTGTCTGCTCTTTATGTTCCTCTGATTTCTTTCTCAGGCTGAGAGGATGTAACCTGTCAGAGAGAAGCTGTGAAGCTCTGTCCTCAGTCCTCAGCTCACAGTCCTCTGGTCTCAGAGTCCTGGACCTGAGTAAGAACGACCTGCAGGATTCAGGAGTGAGTCGACTGTGTGCTGGACTGAAGAGTCCAAACTGCAGACTGGAAGCTCTCAGGTGAGAAAACATCAGGTCTTTAACTCCAGGATATCTGAGCAGGGTTTTGTCAAAGCTCTGCAGTCCACACCTGAACCTTTAACACAATAACAGGTCAGTGTTTGAGTCCTGTGGTGTCTCTTTGAAAAGCATGATGGACAAAGAAACACAGAAATATCTGCAAATACTCACTGCTCTGTAACGTCTTTGTCTCAACCTCTGATGCAATAGAAGCTGCAGAAGGACACGTCCATCACTCAGCATCAGTGACATTTAGGCTGATTACAGATGCACCAGCATCATCTCATTTATTCAAAATATTTTTATCAAACTTTTTTCAAAATTTGTTCAAGATTCAAGATATTTATTTTCATATAAACACTAAAAACACAGCTTTCATTAATGGGCAATGAAACTCTTACTTTGTGACTTCCCACCACCACATAACCTAAAATATGAAAACCTAAAATATAAAATAAGAAATACATAAAAACCTGAAATCTAAAATATGAAGTGCACACATAGAATGAATTTGGACAGTTCAATGTGCAAGTGTGAACAATTGTGCAAAAGTTACTAGTATTCCAGGAAGATGAAGTTAAGTTATTGTCCAAGAGTTCAGTTAAAGTCAAAGATTCAGGAGCCTGATGGTTTGGAGGTGAAAGCTGTTCATGAGTCTCGTAGTCCTTGTTTTCACTCACCTGCAGCGTCTGCCAGATGGTAGGAGTGTGAACAGTTTGTGTTGTGGGTGGGTGTGGTCCCTGATGATGTTGTGGGCCCTCTTGGTGACCCGGGTGTTGTAGATGTCCTGTAGTTGAGGGAGGGCTGCTCCACAGATGAACAGCTGGAGAGCCTTTCTGTCCTGGACAGAGCAGTTCCCATACCACACTGTGATGGAGTTTGTCAGGACACTCTCTGCTGTGCTTCTGTAGAAGTTGCTGAGGAGTTTGGTGGACAGTCCAGATTTCCTCAGCTTCTCTGCTGAGCCTTCTTGATGATCTGCTGAGTGTGTCCAGGTAAAATCCTCTCTGATAAGAGTGCAGAGGAGTTTGAAGGTTTTCAGCCTCTCCACAGGCGTCCTGTTGATGTGTAACAGGGCGTGCTGGTCTCTCCTCTTCCTTGGGTCCACAATCATTTCCAGGAGACCAGCTGAGCCCCCTCCTCCCTGTAGGCTGTCTCTTCTCCACCGGTGATCAGCCCGATGACAGTGGTGTCATCAGTGAACTTGATGATGGAGGTGTTAAAGCAGAACTGTAGTCCACAAACAGCATTTTAACATAGGTGTCCCTGTGTTTGAGGTGTGACAGGGCTGTATGGATGGCTGGACTGATGATCAGTTGAGCCGTTCTGACGACATGCAAATTAAAGGGGGTCTGTTGTGTTGGATTTTCTCTTGATGTGTAACATGGCCATCCAAAATACAAGTCTCATCTCCATGACCAAGGATTGCATCTGTCAAATGAGCAAAACAGCAGGCACAATCCATTTAGCGTATTTGCCTTTATGAATATGCAGAATACATGCAGATGATCAGAACACGCAAAATACTGGGAGGAGGAGGAGCAAATGTGATCATTTAGCACCCAAAATGTGATTTATTAAACCCCAAAGTAATCCCTCTCTGTTTTGCGCTCTTAATACATCGTGGAGGAGGTTATTTAAGCTATTTAAAAAAGCCAGAAGTGTAAAAATGAGTGTAATGTCAACCTCTGTCTTTGGACTGCTGATTAATTATGATGTTCGGCTGATCAGGTCTGAACTCTTTCACCTCCAGCGTCGCCTGATACGTTCTCCTCTCTAAAGGTTTTGATTGAAGTGACTTCACTGGATTATTTAATTTCTCCTTCTCCATGTTGCGTCTGTGACTCTGCACTGACTCTGTCTCCAACTCCCGCGGCTCGACCCGTCAATCAGCCGCATTTATGACAGACGGCTGTGACGTCGGCCCCTCCCATGGCGGGAGGGTGGTGGGATGTGAATAATGCAGCTGCATTCAATTGTGGGCGCAGGGCAGGCGCGCCCCAACATGGCCCTATCTCTTGTATTGTAGAGGAGATACTGCACATGAACAACTTTTAACGAGACTCTATGGGCAAAGATTTTAATGCCCCAAGGTGGAAATATGTCACCAATCAGACAACACAGATGAACGAAACAACTTTACTCACCATCATTACCTTTAAAATCTATATTTTGCTCATCTATAAATCGATATACATTTGTTTCAAAATATTTGTATTTTATTATTTCATTTTTATTTATTTTTTTTATTTCTTACTCAAGCTAATGTGATAAGTGGTGAGTGGTGGGGTGGTGCCCTAGCGCCCTCTATTGGCCAGTCGCAATTGCAACCAACCCAAATGAAGACATGCAGAATGAATGAAGGAAATACAAATTCAACATGAATGAGATCATTAGTAAGAAAACACCATTTCTGATGCATGGACTCTGACAAGAAGATTTTCAGCATAACAATAAATCTGTTAAATATTTATCAAATCTAATTAAAGAAAGAAAAAACAACCATCTCCATCATAAAGGACTCATCAGAGAAGCCAACACACTCAGCGGAGGAAAGAAACATCTTTAAGGATTTTTGTGCCAACCTTTACTCATCAGATAAAGACCCAGACCAACAAGATATCAACACACTCCTCAACAGCACTGACCTACAAGACTCTCTGAAGACCAAGTTTCTGCTCCTGATGCTCCAATAACAACAAAGAACTTTCCATGGCTCTCAGTCTCATGCCCAATAACAAATCACAGGACCTGATGGCTCCCTGCTGAGATCTACAAACATTTGTGGACCATCTGAGCTCCACTCTTCCAAAGAGTAATGACTGAAATCAAACATAGATGTAGACTTGTGCCAAACATGAACCCTGCTGCAGTTCCACTCCTCCATAAACCTGATGAAGATCCATCTGTAGCAGCCAGTGACCGTCCCATCTCACTCCTCAATGTAGATGTCAGAATCCTCCCAAAACACTTGAACACAGAAGTGAAAAAGTCTTCTCCTCCATCATCATCCTGATCAGAGCGGCTTCCTCAAAGGTAGACCTTCCTCCAATAACACAGGCAGACTTTTCAATATGATGGACTCTTCTTCACACCATCAGACCAAATCCATCAGAGTCACATTAGACACAGAAAAAGCCAGGATAGAGTCACCTGCTCATTTCTTCTGTCCACCACGTCAAACTTTGTCTTTGGGGAATCATTTCTGAATTGGGTTCAGATTTTCTCCAGCACACCTACAGCCACTGTGATCACAGACGGACTGAGCTCTCAACCTTTCACACTGCACAGTCCAGATAAATACAAGTCTTGTAAATATTGGGTTTAAGGCCAGAGTTTAGGACATGGTGGGACGTGTCCCAGTAAAAAGAGAGGACACTTCTGTGAGCTGCAGACTGACAGCATGACAGGAGAAGAAGGAGATAAACATGTTGTTGTTTGTCCTCCTGAAAAGAAGGAGAAACAGAGTCAGAAACAGCTCCTCTGCAAAGACATGACAGTCATCAGTTTGAGTTTAGACACAAATCTTTTCAGAGCTAAAGTCAGACTTTGTGTTGAGCACAAACAGATTTGATTCCTGATTTAGTCTGTTTAGGAAGACTAATACTTCAAGTTTTAGCAGAGGCTGATGGGCAGCTGATGTTGGAAGAAGTGTCAATAAAACAGGACAAAGCTGACAGAGACAGACGTGGTTTATATGAGGGCTTTATAGTTGATGATCATCAGAGCAGTGAGGACCACGCACAGACATGAGTGTGAAGTGAACAGAGTGAAATCATTGTGATGAAACAGCAGGGTGGTCCTCTGAGAACATCCTGACAAAGAGCTTCAAATAACATCCAAACACATTCTTCTCAAGTGGGACACATGAAACTATCTGTAGTTTAGAGCTCAAACTTCAGTCTTTAGAGCTCACTGGAGAGTTTAAAGGATGAGGATGAAGAAGTCAAAGTCTTGATGTGATGAAGGTCTGATGGTTCTGATTCAGACTTCATCATCTTCATGATTCAGCTCCTTCACATCCTGCTGAGATGTCCGGCTGATATATGGGCCCAACATTTAGGCAGAAATGTTCAGATCTGTGATCCTGATGATGAACTCTTGAGCTCATATCTGCCAACACCAACATGATGATGAAGATATTGGACATCCCTACTTATGTGTGATGTTATGACAGGAGTCAGAGCAGCAGCTGATTGGCTCTGCTGAGCAGACTGTGTGATGTGGACTCATCTGATTGGATCCTAAATAGTTTTTCTCTTCATTCTCTCTTCTTTATTCAGACTGTGGAGCTGCAGTTTGTCAGAGATCAGCTGTTCTTCTTTAGCCTCAGCTCTGAAGTCCAACCCCTCCCATCTGACAGAGCTGGACCTGAGCAACAACAAACTTCATGATTCAGGAGTGAAGCTGCTGTGTGATTTTCTGCAGAGTCCAAACTGTAGACTGGAGATTCTGAGGTAAGTTCATGTTTTCTCTGTTTCTATTGTAGATCTTCTGTGTGTGATTATGAACTGAAGCATCTTCATGTCCAGATGTTTGACTGATCATATGTAGGGATGTATGATGGTGGATTTTTGCTGATATCTGATCTGCTGACATTTCAACCTTCTCTGAGCTCCTCCTGATATATCTCCACTCATCTTCTTTTTTTCAAACTTATTTTTATTGTTTTTTTGTGTTTTCAAAACAGAAAAAGATAAACAAATGTAAGATGTACAAAAGTTTCATACATTCTATTATTCTGTAAAAAAGAAGAACCAATAGAATAAAATAGAATTGAGTGTCATTCTACATCAGTTCTTTCAGTCATTCTCTCCTTCATGGGTTTGTCTTTTTAAAAGAATCCATAAAAGGTTGCCATATAGAGTACAATAAGTTTTCCTTTTCTCTTAATGAGTGTTTTATTTTTTCTAACTCCAAATATTGCATTACTTTATTTAATTAGGCTACATGGGTTGGGGGTTTTCTCTGTTTCCAGTTGAACAAGATCAGTGGTCTTGCTAACAGTGTTACATACCGAATCATGTTGTTTTGGTTACTTGAGAGTTGAGCGGTAGTGGCTTTGACTCCAAATAATGCTAGCAGTGGATCAAGTGAGATCTGTTTTTGTGACATCTCAGATAGAGTTTGGAATATCTTATTCCAAATGGCACGCTAGTCTCTCTGCATGTGGCAGACCTTTAAAGTTAGTATTTTGCCTCTGATTATTTATATACAGCCCACGGAGCCGCAGAAAACGTGTGTAACATATTAAAGTGTGAATGTCAGGTGCTAGTAACCATAAAGAGATAAGACAAACTGCAAAGAAGCGTGATATTGGTTGGCGTGCTGCCAAACAAATCATGGCAGAGGAAGACACACCGGCATGGGCCCTACACCTGATGGAGGAGGTCTCAAGTATCAAAGATTCATTCCAACAATGCATCGATCAGCGGGCTGAAAAAAGACACACGGGCCACTTTAAACAGAGTTACCAACGGGGAGAAGCGGATCGGAGCTTTGGAGGACCAGATGGCCGTGGACTGCAAAACATTCAAAGAAATGACCAAAGACATGGACTCATTAAAAGCCAAATTAACTGGTTTCCAAGCTCACAGTAAGAGGAACAATATTGTTTTGGTGGGTCTGGAAGAAGGATTGGAGGCAGGTGACCCCAACAAGATGATAGATGATATTTTGAGGTCTATCTTTGACTTGAAAGATTCCAACGTCACACCGGAGGTGGAGAGACATCATCGGAGTCTAGGTCCCCGTCCGGGACCATCCGAACCACCTGGCCCATACCTTGTGCTCCTGCTGAGGTGGAATGACAGACAAAATATCCTGAGAGCAGCAGGGAAGAAACAGCAGCTGACCTGGAAAGGTAAACCACTTTCTGTATTCCAGGATGTACCTATCAATGTGAAGAGGCAGCCTGCAGAATACGTGGACATCAAGAAGAAACTGCGGGGCACAGGATTACGATATGGACTGCTATACCCCACGAGGCTGATAGTCTCCATAGAGCACTGGTGTAGTCCAGGGTATACACTGGTATACGGCGTATACCTACTTATTTTTCAGTCAGCATTGCTTATACCCACTTCTAAATCCCCCCGATGCCCACCATTCAGTAATATCTGTGTGCCAGATTGGCCATTCCTCAAGGATGGTGAAGCCATGACCCACCCTCCTCTGCCTCTAATTGGCTGGTACTCGCTGCCTTCACTGATTCGATTGGTTAACTTTAGGCATTGAGGACTGATGAGCCAATCAGAGGCAAAGTAGGGCGGGTCATGACGAGGAAAATATTGCTAACTCCTCAGGTGCCGGTGCCGCCCCAGTTGATTGACAGGTCACTGCATGTCTCCTTGAAAGATGTGCGATTATTGGAAATGTGAGAAAGGCAGAATAAACATCCTTCAAGTGATGTGTTGTAAATGCATATATTGTTGTTCATTTTTAACTAAATATTGTTGTTTTGTAACATATTATTTTGTTGAAAGATTTAAATGAACATGTTCAAAACAAAACATTAATTCAAAAAATGATGATATTCAATATTTGTAGTGATATTTATATATATCTAACGAAGTATGCTAAAATAGTGTTCAGCTATTGAAAACCAAATAATTTATTTCAATTTTATGACAGTGCACTTTTGAGTTTATCTGATTGGATTTGACGTGTGGAAGAGAATGATTTGTGTGTTTTATTTATGATGAAACATGAACAAGGATGCATTGTCACCTTCAGATTTGAAGCATTTTATTTAAATAAATGTTCAAAAATAAGTGTAACACCATGTTTGCCTCATGATAAATACATTTTACATTCATCCAGGCTGCTTGTGTGACCAGTAATAACTACAAACTGCTCCTAATCAAGTCATGATAATTTTATAATAGTGGGCAAGTAGAAATGACAGACTTTTGGGTAAACTAAATAGAGTAGTCAAACATGTCACTGTTTCTAAAACAGGGCGTTTTTCTGGACTACTTAAAAAGAAAAAGGTGAAAATTGAGAGTATACCCACTTCTTCAGGGACCACTACACCACTGCCATAGAGGGAGATAAACATATCTCCAATAACCCTGCAGAAGCTATGAGGGATTTGAGGATTCGGCGTCTGCAGGGTTATTGGAGATATGTTTATCTCCCTCTATGGCAGTGGTGTAGTGGTCCTTCCTTCAGTTTTTGGTTAGGAGAATCGAATGAGGTATGGACGCACCAGCAGCTGCCATGTAAGTTGAATAGCAGCTGGTGCGAGTTACTTGCAGGATCCAGTGCGTTCTTTTGTATTCCAGTTGAAGTCAAATATTTAAGAGGGTCTTTGGTTTTGTGAATTTGTTCATATTTTCTTGCTCCCCTCTTGTTTTGAGCGCACCGATCCAGCATTAAGTTTAAACATATGGTCTGTTCATGGCGGACAGCTGTGCCTTTCAGTTTGCTCACGGACAGGGGATGGACATAGTTTCTGTCTCTTTTTTGTTTATTATGTATATGCCTTCTGGCATATTTTGTGTTCGTTGGTGTGTGTTTGGTGTATATTCCCCTTTGTGTTGGTGCAGAACATGGATAACTCCTGGTTTTATTTTTATTTCTTTGCCTTCTCTTGTTTGCTCTGTCGCTATAGTGAAGTAATGTGTGATGTGATCCATGTTTAAAAGGTGATATGGCTACTATTAAACTGATTAGTTGGAATGTAAAAGGGATTTCAAATAAAACATGAAAGATATAAAATTATTACTCATTTGAAATCCCTTGATTGTGATTTGGCAATGTTACAAGAGACACATGTGAAGGATGCTGAATCAGTTAGGCTAAGACAAAGGTGGGTTGGCCAGGTCACGGTTTGTATACCCAAAAAACTAACAAAAACAACAGGTGAAGACCCAAATGCAGATTCAACAAAAACAGGCTTTATTATGAACTAAAAAGGGATCAAAGTCCAAAAATACAAAGTACAATGAAGAATATCAAACAAAGTAACAAGTCAAAACTGAACAACAAAGTACAAAACAAAATCACAAAAGTCCATAACAAAAGGCTCAAAAGCACAAAGCAAAAGTCCCAACTGAAAATACTTATCAAAACTCAGGAGATCACTGGAGACAGAGAGACACTGGAGACAGAGAGACACTGAAGACAGAGAGACACTGGAGACAGAGAGACACTGGAGACAGAGAGACACTGGAGACAGAGAGACACTGAAGACACTGGAGACAGAGAGACACTGGAGACAGAGAGACACTGGAGACAGAGAGACACTGAAGACAGAGAGACACTGGAGACAGAGAGACACTGGAGACAGAGAGACACTGAAGACACTGGAGACAGAGAGACACTGGAGACAGAGAGACACTGGAGACAGAGAGACACTGAAGACAGAGAGACACTGGAGACAGAGAGACACTGGAGACAGAGAGACACTGAAGACACTGGAGACAGAGAGACACTGGAGACAGAGAGACACTGGAGACAGAGAGACACTGGAGACAGAGAGACACTGGAGACATGGAGCCAAGGCAGAAGAAATGGGAATGAGCCCACAAAGACAAGGGGACAACAGGAGGGTTAAATACATGAGGTGACTGGGGTAAAGGAGAGACAGCTGGGGAAGAACAATCAGGGATCAGGTGTGACAGGACGAGACAGGAAGCAAAACCTACAGCAATACGGGGAGACAGGAGAACTTTCAAAATAAAACAGGAAACACAAAGACAAGATCTGAAGGTGAACAAAACGGGTAACTTGACAAGGACCAGGATCAAAACAGTAACAGAATACACCAGACACAAGAGGTCAACACGGGGAACAAGGAAAAAAGGCAAACAGAATAAAACAGGACCAGCAAAATCATGACAGGCCAGGTCTTTTCTGCACCAGGTACTGGGACCTCTAGGGGTGTTAGCATCTTGATTGCAAATGAATATCTTTTAGACTGACACAGAAAATTGTTGATAAAGATGGCAGGTATATAATTCTATCAGGTCTGTTACAAAATGAAAAATGTACTTTAGTTAACGTTTATGCTCCTAATATAGATCAAGCTGAATTCATGTCTCAGTTGAATGTGACTCTCTCAGAATTTGCTGGAGATCCAATCTTTATAGGAGGAGATTTAAATTTGGTTAGTGACCCGGTAATGGATAGATCTGGCCACCCTCTCATATCTGATGGTGCATCCTCAACAGCACTTAAAGAATTGCAGAAGTCCTTAGCGTTGACTGGCATATGGTGTGTAGTAAATCCTCAGGCACAAGAGTAAACATTTTATTCTCATGCTCATAACTCTTATTCTAGGATTGACTATTTACTTTTATCACAATCTATTGTGGAGAATGTGATTGATAGTAAAATTCATAATATTATTATTTCAGATCATGTCCCTATATCTGTCCTTCTCTCTTTTGCCGTTAATAATCATCAAAGTAAGCAGTGGAGATTTAACAAGTCTTTACTTAAAGATGAAGAGTTTGTGTCCTTGATAAGAGACAGAATAACAGAGTATTTAAATGCTAATTTAAGGTCTGTGCCCTCAATACAAATGCTATGGGAGGCATTTAAAGCAACATGTAGAGGATGGATTATTAGCTAGTCTACGGCCAAAAAGAAAAGAATGATGATGAGGAAAAACAGTTTAATTTTAGATCTTTAAACACTAGAAGCACAGCATATGGTAGATCCCAATAATTTAAGACTTAAAAATGACATTTTGACTTTAAAGGCAGACCTGCAGTCAATTATTAAAGAAGAAACAGCCTTTGCACTGTTCAGACTTCGTAGGAAGTATTTTGAAGCAGGTGACAAAGCAGGTAAAATGCTGTCATTAAGGTAAAACAACTTGAAAATCGTCAATCAATACCATTTATATGTGACAGTACTGGATCAGCCATTTATGAGCAACCACAAATCAATAATGCCTTCAGAGAATTTTATTTTAAACTCTTTCAGTCTGAAGGCTCCAAGAATGAGAAGGGCATGGAAACTTTCTTTAAAGACTGACCTTTACCAATATTAAAAGAGGAGGAGAGAGAACATTTGGAGGTACCTATTTGTGAGTCTGAGATAATCTCTGCTTTGAAAGCTCTGGCATCAGAGAAGGCTCCAGGCAATGATGGGTACACTATAGAATGTTATAGATGTTTTCAATGTGATCTAACCCCACTTCTTATTTGATTATTTAATGACATAATAATTAGTCAGTCTATGCCACCGACCATGCGCCAAGCCACAATCTCTTTGTTGCCTAAACCTGGTAAGGACCAATCACAAATGAATAATTTTGGCCCTTTAAGGTTGTTAAATAATGATCATAAGTTGTTTGCAAAGATTTTATCAGAGCGTATGGAGACAGTGGTTCCCTCACTGATACATCTTGATCAAGTTGGGTTCATTAAAGGCCGTCTGGTCTCCAATAATATGAGGAGACTCCTCCATGTCATGGCAAAAGCAGGCTCACTTCAGCATCCAGCCATATCATTGGGGGATGTGATTTTAAAGCTAATTTGTTCACAGATGATGTTTTATTAACATTATCCAAACCTCCTCAGTCAATCCCACAGGTGATGAAGTTGATTGATGCATTTGGGGTTTTTTCTGGTTACAGGGTGAATTTTAATAAGAGTGAGGCCATACCCCTAAACCAACTGACCTATCCTTCACACCTTGGTACTGCCCCTTTTCAGTGGAGATCACAAGGCATGAAATATCTTGGTATAAACACCCAGACCCCTATAGATAAGATTTTTTATTTAAATGGACCACACCTCCTAAAGTCAATTAGGGAAGACATTAAGAGATGGACAGTTCTTCCCATTTCATTATGGGGCAGAGCAGAAGTGATTAAAATGAATATCTTACCAAGGTTATCATTTCTGATTTCAGCTATACCACTTAAATTTCCCTCTCGTTGGTTTAAAGAAATTAATAAGATTCTTCCTGGCTTCTTGTGGAGGGATAAGAAACCCCGAATAAGTCACAAAAGATTGATGAGACCAAGAAGAACTGGTGGTTTAGCAATACCAGATGTTTATTCATATTATTTGGCTTATAATGTGAGTTTTCCTCTGTCATGGGCCTATACATGTAAGAGTGATGTTGGCAGCTGGAAATGGGTTGAAGAGAAGATCATGTCTGAATATGACAATTCTGTCTCTTTACCAGCATTATGGTATCACCCAAAAATTACATTGAAAACGGACAATCTTTTAATACGATTTTCCTCTGAAGTAGTTAAACTTTAACAAAAACGTTAAGCCTGTGATGGGGCATCCTTGCCATCATGCCCCATATGGAACAACCCCCCTTCTACTGGCCGGAGGTAGACCACTGATAAATAAGAAATGGCAGTGCTGTGGCATAAATGAATTGGGACAGATTGTGAAGGATGGAGATATGGTACCGTTTAACGAGTTAAAAAAGTTGTACAATCTAAGAGATGCTGAATTTTTGTCATATCTACAGTTAAGATCAATTTTAAGGTGGCATATCTCCAAGAATGTACCCATGGGGCTAAATAGAGAACTTGATAATAAATTGAGACAGATTGCCTCAGGAAGGAGTTTAGTTTCAGCAATGTATGGATGGTTGTGCCTTACCTCCTCAGACAGCCTAGCTTCCATCAAACATCAGTGGGAGACAGATCTGGGTGTATCCCTGACCTCAGCCCAATGGGGGTTTGTTTTAAGAAACACAACTATGATATCCAAATGTGTTGGTTATAAAATTTTACAAATGAAAGTGATGCACAGGGCATACATTAGACCATGCAGACTACAGAAAACGATCACTCCCTTTATGTTGGCAAGGCTGTGGTGAGGCAGGATCACTTTTACATCTGCTGTGGCATTGCCCCCCAGGGAGATGTTTTTGGGAAATGGTGATATCAAGTTTGTCTTCTATTCTTGATGTGAAAATACATTTGTGTCCGTCTGTTTGCCTCTTAGGAACAAAGATAGAAAGTATACAATCAAAGCTTACACACTGCATTATTTCCTTAGCTTTTATGTCAGTCAAGCGTATCATTATGATGAACTGAAATCACACAAACCAAATTTTTTTAGTACAGACAATTGGTGAAAAGACTTTCTGGATCTATAATCGATGGAACGGGCAGCTTCAAGTCTTCTTGAATATGACCATGGAGATGATGGACCCTGGACTTTTATAAGACCTTATCTAGGGAAAATGGGTCATGACTGAACTTAATGGCATTTGTTCTAACCCCACGAGACTCTCTGAAGACCAAGTTTCTGCTCCTGATGCTCCAATAACAACAAAGAACTTTCCATGGCTCTCAGTCTCATGCCCAATAACAAATGACAGGACCTGATGGCTCCCTGCTGAGATCTACAAACATTTGTGGACCATCTGAGCTCCACTCTTCCAAAGAGTAATGACTGAAATCAAACATAGATGTAGACTTGTGCCAAACATGAACCCTGCTGCAGTTCCACTCCTCCATAAACCTGATGAAGATCCATCTGTAGCAGCCAGTGACCGTCCCATCTCACTCCTCAATGTAGATGTCAGAATCCTCCCAAAACACTTGAACACAGAAGTGAAAAAGTCTTCTCCTCCATCATCATCCTGATCAGAGCGGCTTCCTCAAAGGTAGACCTTCCTCCAATAACACAGGCAGACTTTTCAATATGATGGACTCTTCTTCACACCATCAGACCAAATCCATCAGAGTCACATTAGACACAGAAAAAGCCAGGATGGAGTCACCTGCTCATTTCTTCTGTCCACGATGTCAAACTTTGTCTTTGGGGAATCATTTCTGAATTGGGTTCAGATTTTCTCCAGCACACCTACAGCCACTGTGATCACAGACGGACTGAGCTCTCAACCTTTCACACTGCACAGTCCAGATAAATACAGGTCTTGTAAATATTGGGTTTAAGGCCAGAGTTTAGGACATGGTGGGACGTGTCCCAGTAAAAAGAGAGGACACTTCTGTGAGCTGCAGACTGACAGCATGACAGGAGAAGAAGGAGATAAACATGTTGTTGTTTGTCCTCCTGAAAAGAAGGAGAAACAGAGTCAGAAGCAGCTCCTCTGCAAAGACATGACAGTCATCAGTTTGAGTTTAGACACAAATGTTTTTAGAGCTAAAGTCAGACTTTGTGTTGAGCACAAACAGATTTGATTCCTGATTTAGTCTGTTTAGGAAGACTAATACTTCAAGTTTTAGCAGAGGCTGATGGGCAGCTGATGTTGGAAGAAGTGTCAATAAAACAGGACAAAGCTGACAGAGACAGACGTGGTTTATATGAGGGCTTTATAGTTGATGATCATCAGAGCAGTGAGGACCACGCACAGACATGAGTGTGAAGTGAACAGAGTGAAATCATTGTGATGAAACAGCAGGGTGGTCCTCTGAGAACATCCTGACAAAGAGCTTCAAATAACATCCAAACACATTCTTCTCAAGTGGGACACATGAAACTATCTGTAGTTTAGAGCTCAAACTTCAGTCTGTAGAGCTCACTGGAGAGTTTAAAGGATGAGGATGAAGAAGTCAAAGTCTTGATGTGATGAAGGTCTGATGGTTCTGATTCAGACTTCATCATCTTCATGATTCAGCTCCTTCACATCCTGCTGAGATGTCCGGCTGATATATGGGCCCAACATTTAGGCAGAAATGTTCAGATCTGTGATCCTGATGATGAACTCTTGAGCTCATATCTGCCAACACCAACATGATGATGAAGATATTGGACATCCCTACTTATGTGTGATGTTATGACAGGAGTCAGAGCAGCAGCTGATTGGCTCTGCTGAGCAGACTGTGTGATGTGGACACATCTGATTGGATCCTAAATAGTTTTTCTCTTCATTTTCTCTTCTTTATTCAGACTGAGGAGCTGCAGTTTGTCAGAGATCAGCTGTTCTTCTTTAGCCTCAGCTCTGAAGTCCAACCCCTCCCATCTGACAGAGCTGGACCTGAGGAACAACGATCTTCATGATTCAGGAGTGAAGCTGCTGTGTGATTTTCTGCAGAGTCCAAACTGTAGACTGAAGATTCTGAGGTAAGTTCATGTTTTCTCTGTTTCTATTGTAGATCTTCTGTGTGTGATTATGAACTGAAGCATCTTCATGTCCAGATGTTTGACTGATCATATGTAGGGATGCATGATGGTGGATTTTTGCTGATATCTGATCTGCTGACATTTCAACCTTCTTTCAGCTCCTCCTGATATATCTCCACTCATCTTCTTTTATTGTTTTTTTGTGTTTTCAAAACAGAAAAAGATATACAAATGTAAGATGTACAAAAGTTTCATACATTGTATTATTCTGTAAAAAAGAAGAACCAATAGAATAAAATAGAATTGAGTGTCATTCTACATCAGTTCTTTCAGTCATTCTCTCCTTCATGGGTTTGTCTTTTTAAAAGAATCCATAAAAGGTTGCCATATAGAGTACAATAAGTTTTCCTTTTCTCTTAATGAGTGTTTTATTTTATCTAACTCCAAATATTGCATTACTTTATTTAATTAGGCTACATGGGTTGGGGGTTTTCTCTGTTTCCAGTTTAACAAGATCAGTGGTCTTGCTAACAGTGTTACATACCGAATCATGTTGTTTTGGTTACTTGAGAGTTGAGCGGTAGTGGCTTTGACTCCAAATAATGCTAGCAGTGGATCAAGTGAGATCTGTTTTTGTGACATCTCAGATAGAGTTTGGAATATCTTATTCCAATAATGAACAATTCGTGGGCAACTCCAGAACATCTGTGCTGGAGAAGCTGGACCTTGTCCACACCTGCCACAGGATGGACTCACTGAACAAAACTTCTTTGAGAGTTTCAGTTTGGACGAGTTCTGTCTGTGTAATATTTTCAATTGCAGAAGTCCATGTCTTGTGCACACAGATGAGGAGTGCACATTGTCCTGGGCCTTTGTCCATTGGTTGTCTGAGATTTCCACAACTAGATCCTCCTGCCAGGCTTCCTTTAGATGATCCAGTGCAGCTGTACAGTCTGTTTGAAACAGAGTGTCATGTATTTTGGAAATAGATCCTTTTTTTAAGTGGGTCAGACTGGAGTAGTATTTCCATGATGGATTCAGGGGGCCGATGGGGAAAGGTCAGAAATGTTTTCTTCACAAAACTACAGATTTGTAAATATTAAAAAAAAAAAAAAAAAAAAACCTGTCTATTATGTAAATCACATGTCTCCTGCAACTGTTGGAATGTGTGAAAAATGTTGCCAGTATATAAATCTTTATGGTACCATTGAATAAATGTTGAATTAGTAGATGGCATGAGTGTATGATTTTTTTATCAGAGGAGTCAAAACAGAGCCTTCACGTGAGAGAGGATCATGTGACTGTGCAGGCATGGCACGCTAGTCTCTCTGCATGTGGCAGACCTTTAAAGTTAGTATTTTGCCTCTGATTATTTATATACAGCCCACGGAGCCGCGGAAAACGTGTGTAACATATTAAAGTGTGAATGTCAGGTGCTAGTAACCATAAAGAGATAAGACAAACTGCAAAGAAGCGTGATATTGGTTGGCATGCTGCCAAACAAATCATGGCAGAGGAAGACACACCGGCATGGGCCCTACACCTGATGGAGGAGGTCTCAAGTATCAAAGATTCATTCCAACAATGCATCGATCAGCGGGCTGAAAAAAGACACACGGGCCACTTTAAACAGAGTTACCAACGGGGAGAAGTGGATCAGAGCTTTGGAGGACCAGATGGCCGTGGACTGCAAAACATTCAAAGAAATGACCAAAGACATGGACTCATTAAAAGCCAAATTAACTGGTTTCCACGCTCACAGTAAGAGGAACAATATTGTTTTGGTGGGTCTGGAAGAAGGATTGGAGGCAGGTGACCCCAACAAGATGATAGATGATATTTTGAGGTCTATCTTTGACTTGAAAGATTCCAACGTCACACCGGAGGTGGAGAGACATCATCGGAGTCTAGGTCCCCGTCCGGGACCATCCGAACCACCTGGCCCATACCTTGTGCTCCTGCTGAGGTGGAATGACAGACAAAATATCCTGAGAGCAGCAAGGAAGAAACAGCAGCTGACCTGGAAAGGTAAACCACTTTCTGTATTCCAGGATGTACCTATCAATGTGAAGAGGCAGCCTGCAGAATACGTGGACATCAAGAAGAAACTGCGGGGCACAGGATTACGATATGGACTGCTATACCCCACGAGGCTGATAGTCTCCATAGAGCACTGGTGTAGTCCAGGGTATACACTGGTATACGGCGTATACCTACTTATTTTTCAGTCAGCATTGCTTATACCCACTTCTAAATCCCCCCGATGCCCACCATTCAGTAATATCTGTGTGCCAGATTGGCCATTCCTCAAGGATGGTGAAGCCATGACCCACCCTCCTCTGCCTCTAATTGGCTGGTACTCGCTGCCTTCACTGATTCGATTGGTTAACTTTAGGCATTGAGGACTGATGAGCCAATCAGAGGCAAAGTAGGGCGGGTCATGACGAGGAAAATATTGCTAACTCCTCAGGTGCCGGTGCCGCCCCAGTTGATTGACAGGTCACTGCATGTCTCCTTGAAAGATGTGCGATTATTGGAAATGTGAGAAAGGCAGAATAAACATCCTTCAAGTGATGTGTTGTAAATGCATATATTGTTGTTCATTTTTAACTAAATATTGTTGTTTTGTAACATATTATTTTGTTGAATGATTTAAATGAACATGTTCAAAACAAAGCATTAATTCAAAAAATGATGATATTCAATATTTGTAGTGATATTTATATATATCTAACGAAGTATGCTAAAATAGTGTTCAGCTATTGAAAACCAAATAATTTATTTCAATTTTATGACAGTGCACTTTTGAGTTTATCTGATTGGCTTTGACGTGTGGAAGAGAATGATTTGTGTGTTTTATTTATGAGGAAATATGAACAAGGATGCATTGTCAACTTTAGATTTGAAGTATTTTATTGAAATAAATGTTCAAAAAATAAGTGTAACACCATGTTTGCCTCATGATAAATACATTTTACATTCATCCAGGCTGCTTGTGTGACCAGTAATAACTACAAACTGCTCCTAATCAAGTCATGATAATTTTATAATAGTGGGCAAGTAGAAATGACGGACTTTTGGGTAAACTAAATAGAGTAGTCAAACATGTCACTGTTTCTAAAACAGGGCGTTTTTCTGGACTACTTAAAAAGAAAAAGGTGAAAATTGAGAGTATACCCACTTCTTCAGGGACCACTACACCACTGCCATAGAGGGAGATAAACATATCTCCAATAACCCTGCAGAAGCTATGAGGGATTTGAGGATTCGGCGTCTGCAGGGTTATTGTAGATATGTTTATCTCCCTCTATGGCAGTGGTGTAGTGGTCCTTCCTTCAGTTTTTGGTTAGGAGAATCGAATGAGGTATGGACGCACCAGCAGCTGCCATGTAAGTTGAATAGCAGCTGGTGCGAGTTACCTGCAGGATCCAGTGCGTTCTTTTGTATTCCAGTTGAAGTCAAATATTTAAGAGGGTCTTTGGTTTTGTGAATTTGTTCATATTTTCTTGCTCCCCTCTTGTTTTGAGCGCACCGATCCAGCATTAAGTTTAAACATATGGTCTGTTCATGGCGGACAGCTGTGCCTTTCAGTTTGCTCACGGACAGGGGATGGACATAGTTTCTGTCTCTTTTTTGTTTATTATGTATATGCCTTCTGGCATATTTTGTGTTCGTTGGTGTGTGTTTGGTGTATATTCCCCTTTGTGTTGGTGCAGAACATGGATAACTCCTGGTTTTATTTTTATTTCTTTGCCTTCTCTTGTTTGCTCTGTTGCTATAGTGAAGTAATGTGTGATGTGATCCATGTTTAAAAGGTGATATGGCTACTATTAAACTGATTAGTTGGAATGTAAAAGGGATTTCAAATAAAACATGAAAGATATAAAATTATTACTCATTTGAAATCCCTTGATTGTGATTTGGCAATGTTACAAGAGACACATGTGAAGGATGCTGAATCAGTTAGGCTAAGACAAAGGTGGGTTGGCCAGGTCACGGTTTGTATACCCAAAAAACTAACAAAAACAACGGTGAAGACCCAAATGCAGATTCAACAAAAACAGGCTTTATTATGAACTAAAAAGGGATCAAAGTCCAAAAATACAAAGTACAACGAAGAATATCAAACAAAGTAACAAATCAAAACTGAACAACAAAGTACAAAACAAAATCACAAAAGTCCATAACAAAAGGCTCAAAAGTACAAAGCAAAAGTCCCAACTGAAAATACTTATCAAAACTCAGGAGATCACTGGAGACAGAGAGACACTGGAGACAGAGAGACACTGAAGACAGAGAGACACTGGAGACAGAGAGACACTGAAGACAGAGAGACACTGGAGACAGAGAGACATGGAGACAGAGAGACACTGAAGACAGAGAGACACTGGAGACAGAGAGACACTGAAGACAGAGAGACACTGGAGACAGAGAGACACTGAAGACAGAGAGACACTGGAGACAGAGAGACATGGAGACAGAGAGACACTGAAGACAGAGAGACACTGGAGACAGAGAGACACTGGAGACAGAGAGACACTGGAGACAGAGAGACACTGAAGACAGAGAGACATGGAGACAGAGAGACACTGAAGACAGAGAGACATGGAGACAGAGAGACATGGAGACAGAGAGACACTGGAGACAGAGAGACATGGAGACAGAGAGACACTGAAGACACTGGAGATGGAGAGACACTGAAGACAGAGAGACATGGAGACAGAGAGACACTGAAGACACTGGAGACGGAGAGACACTGGAGACAGAGAGACATGGAGACAGAGAGACATGGAGACAGAGAGACACTGGAGACAGAGAGACACTGGAGACAGAGAGACATGGAGACAGAGAGACACTGAAGACACTGGAGACGGAGAGACACTGAAGACAGAGAGACACTGGAGACAGAGAGACACTGAAGACAGAGAGACACTGGAGACAGAGAGACACTGGAGACAGAGAGACACTGAAGACAGAGAGACACTGAAGACAGAGAGACACTGGAGACAGAGAGACATTGAGACAGAGAGACATGGAGACAGAGAGACACTGGAGACAGAGAGACATGGAGACAGAGAGACACTGGAGACACTGGAGACAGAGAGACACTGGAGACAGAGAGACACAGACGACAGAGAGACACTGGAGACAAAGAGACACTGGAGACAGAGACACTGGAGACAGAGAGACATGGAGACAGAGAGACACTGGAGACACTGGAGACAGAGAGACACTGGAGACAGAGAGACACTGAAGACAGAGAGACACTGGAGACAGAGAGACACTGGAGACAGAGACACTGGAGACAGAGAGACATGGAGACAGAGAGACACTGGAGACACTGGAGACAGAGAGACACTGGAGACAGAGAGACACTGAAGACAGAGAGACACTGAAGACAGAGAGACACTGGAGACAGAGAGACACTGGAGACAGAGACACTGGAGACAGAGAGACATGGAGACAGAGAGACACTGGAGACACTGGAGACAGAGAGACACTGGAGACAGAGAGACACAGACGACAGAGAGACACTGGAGACAAAGAGACACTGGAGACAGAGACACTGGAGACAGAGAGACATGGAGACAGAGAGACACTGGAGACACTGGAGACAGAGAGACACTGGAGACAGAGAGACACTGGAGACAGAGAGACACTGAAGACAGAGAGACACTGGAGACAGAGAGACACTGGAGACAGAGAGACATGGAGACAGAGAGACACTGGAGACACTGGAGACAGAGAGACACTGGAGACAGAGAGACACTGGAGACAGAGAGACACTGAAGACAGAGAGACACTGGAGACAGAGAGACACTGGAGACAGAGAGACACTGGAGACAGAGAGACACTGGAGACAGAGAGATACTGGAGACAGAGAGACACTGGAGACAGAGAGACACAGGAGACAGAGAGACACTGGAGACAGAGAGACACTGAAGACAGAGAGACACTGGAGACAGAGAGACACTGGAGACAGAGAGACACTGGAGACATGGAGCCAAGGCAGAAGAAACGGGAATGAGCCCACAAAGACAAGGGGACAACAGGAGGGTTAAATACATGAGGTGACTGGGGTAAAGGAGAGACAGCTGGGGAAGAACAATCAGGGATCAGGTGTGACAGGACGAGACAGGAAGCAAAACCTACAGCAATACGGGGAGACAGGAGAACTTTCAAAATAAAACAGGAAACACAAAGACAAGATCTGAACGTGAACAAAACGGGTAACTTGACAAGGACCAGGATCAAAACAGTAACAGAATACACCAGACACAAGAGGTCAACACGGGGAACAAGGAAAAAAGGCAAACAGAATAAAACAGGACCAGCAAAATCATGACAGGCCAGGTCTTTTCTGCACCAGGTACTGGGACCTCTAGGGGTGTCAGCATCTTGATTGCAAATGAATATCTTTTAGACCGTCACAGAAAATTGTTGATAAAGATGGCAGGTATATAATTCTATCAGGTCTGTTAGAAAATGAAAAATGTACTTTAGTTAACGTTTATGCTCCTAATATAGATCAAGCTGAATTTATGTCTCAGTTGAATGTGACACTCTCAGAATTTGCTGGAGATCCAATCTTTATAGGAGGAGATTTAAATTTGGTTAGTGACCCGGTAATGGATAGATCTGGCCACCCTCTCATATCTGATGGTGCATCCTCAACAGCATTTAAAGAATTGCAGAAGTCCTTAGCGTTGACTGGCATATGGTGTGTAGTAAATCCTCAGGCACAAGAGTAAACATTTTATTCTCATGCTCATAACTCTTATTCTAGGATTGACTATTTACTTTTATCACAATCTATTGTGGAGAATGTGATTGATAGTAAAATTCATAATATTATTATTTCAGATCATGTCCCTATATCTGTCCTTCTCTCTATTGCTGTTAATAATCATCAAAGTAAGCAGTGGAGATGTAACAACTCTTTACTTAAAGATGAAGAGTTTGTGTCCTTGATAAGAGACAGAATAACAGAGTATTTAAATGCTAATTTAAGGTCTGTGCCTTCAATACAAACGGTATGGGAGGCATTTAAAGCAACATGTAGAGGATGGATTATTAGCTATTCTACGGCCAGAAAGAAAAGAATGATGATGAGGAAAAACAGTTTAATTTTAGATCTTTAAACACTAGAAGCACAGCATATGGTAGATCCCAATAATTTAAGACTTAAAAATGACATTTTGACTTTAAAGGCAGACCTGCAGTCAATTATTAAAGAAGAAACAGCCTTTGCACTGTTCAGACTTCGTAGGAAGTATTTTGAAGCAGGTGACAAAGCAGGTAAAATGCTGTCATTAAGGTAAAACAACTTGAAAATCGTCAATCAATACCATTTATATGTGACAGTACTGGATCAGCCATTTATGAGCAACCACAAATCAATAATGCCTTCAGAGAATTTTATTTTAAACTCTTTCAGTCTGAAGGCTCCAAGAATGAGAAGGACATGTAAACTTTCTTTAAAGACTGACCTTTACCAATATTAAAAGAGGAGGAGAGAGAACATTTGGAGGTACCTATTTGTGAGTCTGAGATAATCTCTGCTTTGAAAGCTCTGGCATCAGAGAAGGCTCCAGGCAATGATGGGTACACTATAGAATGTTATAGATGTTTTCAATGTGATCTAACCCCACTTCTTATTTGATTATTTAATGACATAATAATTAGTCAGTCTATGCCACCGACCATGCGCCAAGCCACAATCTCTTTGTTGCCTAAACCTGGTAAGGACCAATCACAAATGAATAATTTTGGCCCTTTAAGGTTGTTAAATAATGATCATAAGTTGTTTGCAAAGATTTTATCAGAGCGTATGGAGACAGTGGTTCCCTCACTGATACATCTTGATCAAGTTGGGTTCATTAAAGGCCGTCTGGTCTCCAATAATATGAGGAGACTCCTCCATGTCATGGCAAAAGCAGGCCACTTCAGCATCCAGCCATATCATTGGGGGATGTGATTTTAAAGCTAATTTGTTCACAGATGATGTTTTATTAACATTATCCAAACCTCCACAGTCAATGTCACAGGTGATGAAGTTGATTGATGCATTTGGGGGTTTTTCTGGTTATAAGGTGAATTTTAATAAGAGTGAGGCCATACCCCTAAACCAACTGACCTATCCTTCACACCTTGGTACTGCCCCTTTTCAGTGGAGATCACAAGGCATGAAATATCTTGGTATAAACATCCAGACCCCTATAGATAAGATTTTTTATTTAAATGGACCACACCTCCTAAAGTCAATTAGGGAAGACATTAAGAGATGGACAGTTCTTCCCATTTCATTATGGGGCAGAGCAGAAGTGATTAGAATGAATATCTTATCAAGATGATCATTTCTGATTTCAGCTATACCACTTAAATTTCCCTCTCGTTGGTTTAAAGAAATTAATAAGATTCTTCCTGGCTTCTTGTGGAGGGATAAGAAACCCTGAATAAGTCACAAAAGATTGATGAAACCAAGAAGAACTGGTGGTTTAGCAATACCAGATGTTTATTCATATTATTTGGCTTATAATGTGAGTTTTCCTCTGTCATGGGCCTATACATGTAAGAGTGATGTTGGCAGCTGGAAATGGGTTGAAGAGAAGATCATGTCTGAATATGACAATTCTGTCTCTTTACCAGCATTATGGTATCACCCAAAAATTACACTGAAAATGGACGATCTTTTAATACGATTTTCCTCTGAAGTAGTTAAACTTTTACAAAAACGTTAAGCCTGTGATGGGGCATCCTTGCCATCATGCCCCATATGGAACAACCCCCCTTCTACTGGCCGGAGGTAGACCACTGATAAATAAGAAATGGCAGTGCTGTGGCATAAATGAATTGGGACAGATGGTGAAGGATGGAGATATGGTACCATATAACGAGTTAAAAAAGTTGTACAATCTAAGAGATGCTGAATTTTTGTCATTTCTACAGTTAAGATCAATTTTAGGGTCGCATATCTCCAAGAATGTACCCATGGGGCTAAATAGAGAACTTGATAATAAATTGAGACAGATTGCCTCAGGAAGGAGTTTAGTTTCAGCAATGTATGGATGGTTGTGCCTTACCTCCTCAGACAGCCTAGCTTCCATCAAACATCAGTGGGAGAGAGATCTGGGTGTATCCCTGACCTCAGCCCAATGGGGGTTTGTTTTAAGAAACACAACCATGATATCCAAATGTGTTGGTTATAAAATTTTACAAATGAAAGTGGTGCACAGGGCATACATTACACCATGCAGACTACAGAAAACGATCACTCCCTTTATGTTGGCAAGGCTGTGGTGAGGCAGGATCACTTTTACATCTGCTGTGGCATTGCCCCCCAGTGAGATGTTTTTGGGAAATGGTGATATCAAGTTTGTCTTCTATTCTTGATGTGAAAATACATTTGTGTCCGTCTGTTTGCCTCTTAGGAACAAAGATAGAAAGTATACAATCAAAGCTTACACGCTGCATTATTTCCTTAGCTTTTATGTCAGTCAAGCGTATCATTATGATGAACTGAAATCACACAAACCAAATTTTTTTAGTACAGACAATTGGTGAAAAGACTTTCTGGATCTATAATCGATGGAACGGGCAGCTTCAAGTCTTCTTGAATATGACCATGGAGATGATGGACCCTGGACTGTTATAAGACCTTATCTAGGGAAAATGGGTCATGACTGAACTTTATGGCATTTGTTCTGTAACCCCCCCACCCACATATTTATGTCCTGTTTGACTTTGTACTTTTGTAGTGTCGTTGTTGTGTTATTGTCTAACAGTATGTACGTTATTTGTAGTGTGTCAATATGTTGTCTTTTGTCATATGTTGAATTAAAATCATGGATTATAAAAAGAAAACAGAGTCTTTATCCCAGCCAAAATGTTTTCTGATTTGAGAGCAAATTTTGACTGAATGAGAAACGACTACATTTCTGACTTTGAAGTCAGAGACAGGTCGGGGTGAGTAGACCATTGCCTGTAATGAAGAGGGATGACAGCTATGATATTCCATCCTTGACCAATCAAGCCCCTGTGGGTGACCCCAAAAAGACATGGATCTTATATTACATGAACTCTCCACTCATCTTCTATTGTAAATCAGACCAAGTGTGTCCTGGAGGAGAACTGATGTGTTCCTCTGATTGTGACAGTCTGTTTGTTTTAGAAACAGGAAACAAGACAAACAACATCTGATTCAACAACTAGATGAGCTCTAGAGCTCAAACCTCCCCAAAGCATTTCCAACATTGTTGGAGCTGTAACACATCCCTCCTCAAAGAGCCAGAATTTGACTGTCTCATCACAAAAGAGTGGACCTCAGTCCTACAAATAAACGACTCCCCAAAGTCATCTCCATCAATAATCTGAGAAACAGGGAGGAAGTTTTAAGAGGCACAATGATTTCATACTCTGTTCACAACCAAAGAGAGGACAGCAACAGGAAAGTGATCTGGAACAAAAAATCAACACCTTGAAGACGTCATTGCAACCAACCCAAATGAAGACATGCAGAATGAATGAAGGAAATACAAATTCAACATGAATGAGATCATTAATAAGAAAACACCATTTCTGATGCATGGACTCTGACAAGAAGATTTTCAGCATAACAATAAATCTGTTAAATATTTATCAAATCTAATTAAAGAAAGAAAAAACAACCATCTCCATCATAAAGCTCTCATCAGAGAAGCCAACACACTCAGCGGAGGAAAGAAACATCTTTAAGGATTTTTGTGCCAACCTTTACTCATCAGATAAAGACCCAGACCAACAAGATATCAACACACTCCTCAACAGCACTGACCTACAAGACTCTCTGAAGACCAAGTTTCTGCTCCTGATGCTCCAATAACAACAAAGAACTTTCCATGGCTCTCAGTCTCATGCCCAATAACAAATGACAGGACCTGATGGCTCCCTGCTGAGATCTACAAACATTTGTGGACCATCTGAGCTCCACTCTTCCAAAGAGTAATGACTGAAATCAAACATAGATGTAGACTTGTGCCAAACATGAACCCTGCTGCAGTTCCACTCCTCCATAAACCTGATGAAGATCCATCTGTAGCAGCCAGTGACCGTCCCATCTCACTCCTCAATGTAGATGTCAGAATCCTCCCAAAACACTTGAACACAGAAGTGAAAAAGTCTTCTCCTCCATCATCATCCTGATCAGAGCGGCTTCCTCAAAGGTAGACCTTCCTCCAATAACACAGGCAGACTTTTCAATATGATGGACTCTTCTTCACACCATCAGACCAAATCCATCAGAGTCACATTAGACACAGAAAAAGCCAGGATAGAGTCACCTGCTCATTTCTTCTGTCCACCATGTCAAACTTTGTCTTTGGGGAATCATTTCTGAATTGGGTTCAGATTTTCTCCAGCACACCTACAGACACTGTGATCACAGACGGACTGAGCTCTCAACCTGTCACACTGCACAGTCCAGATAAATACAAGTCTTGTAAATATTGGGTTTAAGGCCAGAGTTTAGGACATGGTGGGACGTGTCCCAGTAAAAAGAGAGGACACTTCTGTGAGCTGCAGACTGACAGCATGACAGGAGAAGAAGGAGATAAACATGTTGTTGTTTGTCCTCCTGAAAAGAAGGAGAAACAGAGTCAGAAACAGCTCCTCTGCAAAGACATGACAGTCATCAGTTTGAGTTTAGACACAAATCTCTTTAGAGCTAAAGTCAGACTTTGTGTTGAGCACAAACAGATTTGATTCCTGATTTAGTCTGTTTAGGAAGACTAATACTTCAAGTTTTAGCAGAGGCTGATGGGCAGCTGATGTTGGAAGAAGTGTCAGTCAAACAGGACAAAGCTGACAGAGACAGACGTGGTTTATATGAGGGCTTTATAGTTGATGATCATCAGAGCAGTGAGGACCACGCACAGACATGAGTGTGAAGTGAACAGAGTGAAATCATTGTGATGAAACAGCAGGGTGGTCCTCTGAGAACATCCTGACAAAGAGCTTCAAATAACATCCAAACACATTCTTCTCAAGTGGGACACATGAAACTATCTGTAGTTTAGAGCTCAAACTTCAGTCTTTAGAGCTCACTGGAGAGTTTAAAGGATGAGGATGAAGAAGTCAAAGTCTTGATGTGATGAAGGTCTGATGGTTCTGATTCAGACTTCATCATCTTCATGATTCAGCTCCTTCACATCCTGCTGAGATGTCCGGCTGATATATGGGCCCAACATTTAGGCAGAAATGTTCAGATCTGTGATCCTGATGATGAACTCTTGAGCTCATATCTGCCAACACCAACATGATGATGAAGATATTGGACATCCCTACTTATGTGTGATGTTATGACAGGAGTCAGAGCAGCAGCTGATTGGCTCTGCTGAGCACACTGTGTGATGTGGACACATCTGATTGGATCCTAAATAGTTTTTCTCTTCATTCTCTCTTCTTTATTCAGACTGTGGAGCTGCAGTTTGTCAGAGATCAGCTGTTCTTCTTTAGCCTCAGCTCTGAAGTCCAACCCCTCCCATCTGACAGAGCTGGACCTGAGCATCAACAAACTTCATGATTCAGGAGTGAAGCTGCTGTGTGATTTTCTGCAGAGTCCAAACTGTAGACTGGAGATTCTGAGGTAAGTTCATGTTTTCTCTGTTTCTATTGTAGATCTTCTGTGTGTGATTATGAACTGAAGCATCTTCATGTCCAGATGTTTGACTGATCATATGTAGGGATGCATGATGGTGGATTTTTGCTGATATCTGATATGCTGACATTTCAACCTTCTTTGAGCTCCTCCTGATATATCTCCACTCATCTTCTTTTTTTTCAAACTTATTTTTATTGTTTTTTGTGTTTTCAAAACAGAAAAAGATAAACAAATGTAAGATGTACAAAAGTTTCATACATTGTATTATTCTGTAAAAAAGAAGAACCAATAGAATAAAATAGAATTGAGTGTCATTCTACATCAGTTCTTTCAGTCATTCTCTCCTTCATGGGTTTGTCTTTTTAAAAGAATCCATAAAAGGTTGCCATATAGAGTACAATAAGTTTTCCTTTTCTCTTAATGAGTGTTTTATTTTATCTAACTCCAAATATTGCATTACTTTATTTAATTAGGCTACATGGGTTGGGGGTTTTCTCTGTTTCCAGTTTAACAAGATCAGTGGTCTTGCTAACAGTGTTACATACCGAATCATGTTGTTTTGGTTACTTGAGAGTTGAGCGGTAGTGGCTTTGACTCCAAATAATGCTAGCAGTGGATCAAGTGAGATCTGTTTTTGTGACATCTCAGATAGAGTTTGGAATATCTTATTCCAATAATGAACAATTCGTGGGCAACTCCAGAACATCTGTGCTGGAGAAGCTGGACCTTGTCCACACCTGCCACAGGATGGACTCACTGAACAAAACTTCTTTGAGAGTTTCAGTTTGGACGAGTTCTGTCTGTGTAATATTTTCAATTGCAGAAGTCCATGTCTTGTGCACACAGATGAGGAGTGCACATTGTCCTGGGCCGCAGAAAACGTGTGTAACATATTAAGGTGTGAATGTCAGGTGCTAGTAACCATAAAGAGATAAGACAAACTGCAAAGAAGCGTGATATTGGTTGGTGTGCTGCCAAACAAATCATGGCAGAGGAAGACACACTGGCATGGGCCCTACACCTGATGGAGGAGGTCTCAAGTATCAAAGGTTCATTCCAACAATGCATCGATCAGCGGGCTGAAAAAAGACACACGGGCCACTTTAAACAGAGTTACCAACGGGGAGAAGCGGATCAGAGCTTTGGAGGACCAGATGGACATGGACTGCAAAACATTCAAAGAAATGACCAAAGACATGGACTCATTAAAAGCCAAATTAACTCGTTTCCACGCTCACAGTAAGAGGAACAATATTGTTTTGGTGGGTCTGGAAGAAGGATTGGAGGCAGGTGACCCCAACAAGATGATAGATGATATTTTGAGGTCTATCTTTGACTTGAAAGATTCCAACGTCACACCGGAGGTGGAGAGACATCATCGGAGTCTAGGTCCCCGTCCGGGACCATCCCAACCACCTGGCCCATACCTTGTGCTCCTGCTGAGGTGGAATGACAGACAAAATATCCTGAGAGCAGCAGGGAAGAAACAGCAGCTGACCTGGAAAGGTAAACCACTTTCTGTATTCCAGGATGTACCTATCAATGTGAAGAGGCAGCCTGCAGAATACGTGGACATCAAGAAGAAACTGCGGGGCACAGGATTACGATATGGACTGCTATACCCCACGAGGCTGATAGTCTCCATAGAGCACTGGTGTAGTCCAGGGTATACACTGGTATACGGCGTATACCTACTTATTTTTCAGTCAGCATTGCTTATACCCACTTCTAAATCCCCCCGATGCCCACCATTCAGTAATATCTGTGTGCCAGATTGGCCATTCCTCAAGGATGGTGAAGCCATGACCCACCCTCCTCTGCCTCTAATTGGCTGGTACTCGCTGCCTTCACTGATTCGATTGGTTAACTTTAGGCATTGAGGACTGATGAGCCAATCAGAGGCAAAGTAGGGCGGGTCATGAGGAGGAAAATATTGCTAACTCCTCAGGTGCCGGTGCCGCCCCAGTTGATTGACAGGTCACTGCACGTCTCCTTGAAAGATGTGCGATTATTGGAAATGTGAGAAAGGCAGAATAAACATCCTTCAAATCAAATCAAATCAGATCAAACTTTATTTATAAAGCACTTGTCATACATTAGAAATTCAGCGCAAAGTGCTATACATGTTAAAAATAGTCCCCCCCACCGCCCCACCCGATCTCCAACCCCAGCACATACACACACATCCACACACACCACACACCACACACCACACACACATACCACATACACACAAGCACACACAGGCACACAGATAAAATGATCTTAAAGGTGTGTTATAAGCTTGTGACTGAGTACAGAGTTGCCAGGTCAGGAAACGCCAGGAGGCCGACTGCACCAGGCGCCACCCACAGCCCAGGGCCAGGATGCATCCATCCAGGCGTGCACCGCTACAGGACCAGTGAGGGGCCCACCACAGCAAAGCAGTGCTGCAGACCCCACACTTGGCCAAGACGATGCCCACCATGAGACAGAGACATCCCAGCCACAACCATCTGCAGCCCCCACTGAGGAAACACTGGAGATACGGAATAAAAACATAAAACTACAAATCTAAAAGTCATAAAACGAAATAAATAAGGAAAGTTAAATAAAATATAAAATGAAATAAAATATAGAATAAAATACAACATAAAAAACTAACAAATGGCTAAAATATCATAAAAAGTAAGTAAGTAAAAAGAGGGCTAGGATATATAAATAAATAAAATTAAATAAGAATATAGATAAAATAGGACATTAGTTAAAAGCCAAATTAAATAGGTGGGCCTTGAGCCTGCCTTTAAAATGTGAACATCCTCTGCGGCCCTCAGGTCCTCTGGCAGGCTGCTCCACAGACGGGGGCCATAGTGCTGGAATGATGCCTCACCGTAAGTCCGTGTTCTAGCTTTAGGAATCATTAAGAGGCCAGTGCCAGAGGACCTCAGGGTCCGCGAGGGTTCATATGGTAAAAGCAATTCTGAAAGATAAGAAGGTCCAAGACCCCTAAGACATTTAAAAACCAATAAAAGAACCTTAAAATCAATCCTGAAACACACAGGGAGCCAATGCAGAGATTTTAAAACAGGCGTAATATGTGCCCGCCTTCTGGTCTTCGTCAGCACACGTGCTGCTGAGTTCTGTAACAGCTGTAAACTTGAGATGTTTCTTTTTGGAAGACCAGAAAGCAGGGCGTTACAATAGTCTATACGACTGGAGATAAAAGCATGCATTAGCGTCTCTGTGTTAGCCCGGGAGAGAAAGGGGCAGACTCTGGCTATGTTCTTCAAATGATAAAATCCTGTTTTTGTTATGTTTTTAATATGAGGAATAAAATTAAGCTCAGAGTCAAAAATGACGCCCAGATTCTTCACCTGATTGGATGGAATTAAAGACAGGGTTTGTAGTTTTGATAAAAGTTTCTCTCCCTGAGCCTTAGGATCAATAATTAAAACCTCAGTCTTGTCCTGGTTGAGCTGTAGAAAGTTTTCTGCCATCCAGGATTTAATGTGTAAAATACAATTAAAAAGGGCATCAATCGGCCCTGTGTCATCAGGAGACATGGATATGTAAAGCTGTGTATCATCAGCATAACTGTGGAACGTGATACCATGCCTCCTGATGACGTCTCCCAGTGGAAGCATGTACAAGTTAAAAAGTATGGGGCCTAAAATTGAGCCTTGGGGAACACCACATTTAATTTTATGGATCCTTGATGAGCATGTGTCCAAACTTACAAGAAATTTTCGATCTGTTAGATAAGAACTGAACCATTGAAAGGCAGTACCAGAGAGGCCTACTAGGTGTCTTAGTCTATTTAAAAGAATTGTGTGAGCTACTGTATCAAAAGCAGCGCTTAGATCCAGTAGCACAAGGACTGTAAGCTTGTGTAAGTCCAAGTTACACCTAAAATCATTAACAATTTTCAGTAGTGCAGTCTCTGTACTGTAGTTCATCCTAAATCCAGATTGAAATTTCTCAAGGATCGAGCGGTTGTTTAAAAAAATCATTCAACTGAATAAAAACAAGTTTTTCTAAAATTTTGCTTAAAAATGGTAAGTTGGACACTGGCCTGTAGTTATTGAGAACATTAGGATCCAAATTGATCTTCTTCAGAAGGGGTCTCACTACTGCCGCTTTAAGGGCAGCAGGGAAAGAGCCCGTCTGAAGGGAACAATTCACTATATTTAAGAGCTCGACTTCAAGAAATCCATAAAGAGTTTTAGAAAGTGATGTGGGAATTGGGTCTAAAAGGCAGCTCGTTGGTTTTACTTGGGAGAAAACTCTACCAAGCGTTTCAGCATCAACCAGTGCAAAACAGTCCAGTGTTTCCTCAGGTAAAAACAAGCTTTCTAATGTATTAGAAACAGTATTCTTATTGGATAAAACAGAGGATCTTATAAAATCTATTTTACCCCTGATGTGGTCTGCAAAGCCTTCACAAAGAGAGTCTGAAGGAGTGATTTGGTGACTGTTAAAAACGGGATTGATTAAAAGATTGATGGTGTCAAAGAGAATTTTTGGGTTGTTTTTATTATCTGTAATTATGTTGGTAAAATAGGTTGTTCTTGCATGTCTGAGAGCATCATTGTATATTTTTAGTTGTTCACGGTAAATCTGGTAATGAATGGTTATCTTATTTTCCCTCCATCTCCTTTCAGCTACCCTGCAATTTCTTTTAAATTTTTTGATATCTTCATTTCTCCACGGGGGTGCACGCTTGGGCAGTACTTTCTTTGTTGTTAGTGGAGCTACAAGATCGAGAGTTTTTTCTAATTTGTTTATTAAATGTTCAACGATAAAATCACAGGATGCAGGTGTAGTAGCTGGGGGATGGTTACCCAAGATTTCAATAAAATTTGCAGCCACTTCTGAGGTAAAATAGCGTTTCCTGACAGTTCTCACCGAGGTCTCCCATTGAATAAAACTGGTGATATTAAAAAACACACAGTTATGGTCCGACCAGCCAAGTCAACAACAGAGGACACACTGGCTGACAGGCCAAAGCTGAGGACTAAATCCAGTGTGTGTCCTCCCTTGTGACTCGGCTGTGTGACATGTTGTTTAAAATCCAAGCAATTAAGTAGATTTAAAAACTCTTCTGCCATGGAATCAGATGGATTGTCTATGTGTATGTTAAAATCACCAGCTATAATGATAAAATTGTAAGTGGCGTGGATTATAGATAAAAATTCTGAAAATTCACTGATAATAGCAGCATCATACTTTGGTGGTCTGTAAACAGTAATGCAAATAATTGAGGGACTGTTAAAAACAATTGCATGATGCTCAAAGGTGGTGTACTGATCAAGTTTTATTTCTTTGGACTTTAGTGAGTTATTAACTATCGATGCAGTACAACCACCTTTCCTGCCACTTCTCAGGGAGAATGTAAAGTTAAAATTTGGTGGGGAGGCCTCAGTGAGAATAACTGGAGCATCTGCACCCAGCCACGATTCAGTTAAAAACAAACAGTCTAACTTGTTGTCTAAAATCAGGTCGTGGATAATAAAAGATTTGTTTAAAAGGGAGCAAACATTTAAAAGTGCAAAGTTGATGGTGACAGGTTTATTACAGACTGTATTGGTGGACTGTTTATGTTTTGGGAGAGGTCTGAGGTGATTGAAGTTCACAGAGTGAACATGGTGAGGTCTGGTGGTTATAAGACGCTGAGTGACGATAACAGGAATTGATGAATGGTTAGTGAAAACAGAGGGCCCAAGTCCAGTATTGTGTGTGTCAGAGGTGGAATTAAAAACATAGGAAGTGGGACCTGGGGGACATCATTGAGTGGGGGACAGGTCAGTCAGTGCACGTTTGGGGTGATGGGAGGAGAGTGTTGGTTGTTTGTGTTGTACACCATATGCCATGTTGGCTGACAGCACACGGGTTCCAGCTCTGTTCAGGTGGAGGCCGTCTGAGCTAAAAAGATGTCTCCTCTCCCAGAAGGCATCAAAATTGTCCACAAAGCCGACACTGTGGGAGCTGCAGGCTGTGGAGAGCCAGGTGTTCAGGCTGAGCAGCCTGCTGAAGCGCCCAATGCCCCCTGCCACAGGTGGGGGTGGGGCCGGAGATAATGACACTCAGCTGGTGCTGTGAGAGTTTGTTAAACAGCAGCGTGAAGTCACGCTTTAACAGTTCTGACTGTTGTCTGGGGGTGTCGTTGGTGCCCACATGGATGACGACCCTGTTTACCTGTGGGTGAGAGCTCAGGACGCCTGGGATCCTCTCAGTTATGTCTGAGACTGTGGCGCCGGGAAAACACAGGGTGAACGCCCCTCTCAGACGGATGTTCCTGATGAGGGAATCCCCGATGACGAACGTCGTGGCCTGTTGTTTGTGGGGGGCAGCCGGCTCGGCGATCCTGTCATCCCCACCAGGCGCCCGGGGGTGAGGACACCTCGAGTGCCATCGCACCGCGTCCCTGAGGAGCCGCTTTCGCTGAGCCGAGGGGCGGGAGGACGGAGGCGTACGGCCCGGTGCTGGACGTCCATCCGCTGGAGCAGTGGCAGCCGTGAGTGGGGGGAAAGCTGTGGTGTCTGTGAACGGGGGCACAGCGTCCGCCGGATGGGAGGCATCGTGGTCAGCAGGACCCCGGACCCCCGGCTCCGCGCCCATAGATAGAGCCGCAAGCCTGTTGATAAGGGGGATGCCAATGGAGGGGGAAGCCCCACACGGAGCCCCGCCAGGAGGCCTCTTCCTTCTGCGGACCACCACTTCGGACCAGGAAGTCCCACCGCTCAGGGTAGAGCAGGAGGGCCGCTGACAGGTGGAGGAGGGAGGCTCCCAGACGACGGTGTTCCCCAGTGCAGCGGTAGCGCAATGCTGTTGTAGCTCACCGGTCTGTGTGGTCTCCAACCAGCTGGACAACGCCGGGAGCCGAGATTTAAAGGTGGCCAGCAGTGAGTCCTTCCTCTGCAGCTCGTCCGATAGCCGTTCAATGTCCGCAAGAAGATCAGCGATCTTTTTCTGGGCTTTTTTAAGCTGGTGTCCTTCCTCTGCAGGTAAGGTGTCCACAGCGTTAGCCTCCATGGCTCCCATGTTCGAGTGGTAGCTCACTCAAAAAAGTAAAATCCAAAAGTCCGATGACTAAAAACCCTTTACCTAGTAAAAGCACAAGTTAAAAGTAGCCTTATGCTCAAGGCCTAATGTATTAAAAACATTAAGAACCTTTAATGGGGCATCGGTGGCGTCGGTGGCGCAGCTGGATAGTGCGCTTGGTCAGTGATCGGGAGGTTGCAGGTTCAAGCCCAGCTCCGGGCGACACATGGCGATGTGTCCTTGGGCAAGACACTTAACCCCAAGTTGCTCCCACTGCTGCGTCAGTGGCGTGTAAATGGGCATGAAAGGGCGTGAAAGTGTTAGTTGATACTGATGGATAACTAACATAGAAACTCTGAACCATCAGTGAGTGAATGTGAGAGTGAATGGGTGTGAATAGGTAAGTGTGACCTGCGGTGTAAAGCAGCTTTGAGTAGTCAAAGACTAGAAAAGCGCTGTATAAGCTCAAGTCCATTTAAAAACTAGATAAAAGCAGATAAAAGCGGCAGGTCAGCTGTGTGCCTGCTGTGGCAGAAACAGGAAGCGGAAGTAGGTATATCTCTTCCACATCTTCAAGTGATGTGTTGTAAATGCGTATATTGTTGTTCATTTTTAACTAAATATTGTTGTTTTGTAACATATTATTTTGTTGAATGATTTAAATGAACATGTTCAAAGCAAAGCATTAATTCAAAAAATGATGATATTCAATATTTGTAGTGATATTTATATATATCTAAAATGCTATGCTAAAATAGTGTTCAGCTATTGAAAACTAAATAATTTATTTCAATTTTATGACAGTGCACTTTTGAGTTTATCTGATTGGTTTTGACATGTGGAAGAGAATGATTTGTGTGTTTTATTTATGATGAAATATGAACAAGGATGCATTGTCAACTTCAGATTTGGTCACGAATACACCTCTCGGTGCAACCTGGACACATCATCAGTGAAGGACCTGGCGTCATCGGGTGTTTCGGGTCTTATCTTCAGACACCCTCTTCCAGGCGACCCGGCTGGGGGTGATCAGTCCCCAGCCTGTGTCCAGGTAGCTCAGTGCGTCACTCATCACCCCTCTTCAGGGTTTCCTGCAGGAAAATAGTTTGGCCAGGGGGGAGTGCGCGCCGAAAAAATTTGATTAATTAAATAATGACTCCGAGAGAGAGAGAACGCGCACATTGAGTCTCTGCAAAGAATACACTGCAGGCAAACAGCGCAGCATTAAGAACAGGGCTGCCAACTTTTCAAAAAACCTTGGAGTGAGATTTTGTGGAGCCAACCAAAATGTTGCCGCATACACGGCAGGACAACATTCGACACAGAATGTCTCATTTGTGTAGGTTTAATCATACTATATAGAACTCAAAAGTAACAAAATGGTGCAAGTGCAATTAACTCAGGTACAGGTAAAAACATAAACAACAAATAAATGCTATATTGTTTTTCTATGTTGTCTGATACTTCCTCAAATGTCATAGTGATATTAAACAATAACTGTAATCATGTCATTGCTTCCTACTAGTCTATATCCTACCTGTCTACAGGTCTGTTTATGCACAACCAGCAATTCCAAGACCAGTATTTTGTTCACCAACACCAGGCTGATCACCACTACAACAGCTTTACAAGAACTGAAAGCTCAGTATGAGTTCTAAAACAAGGAGAAATACTTTAATGAATAACCAAACTAAATTAAACTATACTTCATGTTTTTTCAATGTTTTTTTATCAAACTGTCAACAAGCAGCAAGAAAACAAAATCTGAATATGTCACAAAACTTAAAAATGCACAAACCTTTACACAATTAAATTATGAAATGCAATTGAATATGCATAATTAGCCTTGATTTAATTTTCCTTTGGTAAATGTTTTTTTTTTTGGCATCAATGTGTAGGCTACAAGTCCACAACACTATGAACTATCCAGTATAAAAGCATCTGACTTGAAAATTAATGTAAACAGTGGTGATTTTAATTGGAGGACAATAAGGAGTGGACATTAACAGTCAGAATGTCATTAGAAACTGGATCTGCTCAAGTTAACGTCTAAGTCAAAGTTATCACTACTTTATTTTTAAATCAATAAATCTATACTAGAACATCAAACTCAAAGTAATAATAGCCTACATACATGAATTTGTAAACCTGGACAGGAATATCTGAGTAGAGAAATGTAAAACAGTGTAATATTTGTGTGTAGTCTGGTATATTCTTGTGGCTATAATCTGACATACTCTGATGATGTTTGTCCTCTTAGGGCCTCCATACACTGAAGACATTTTTACCACAATTTGACCAGATTAATACAGCGTCCACTGAAAACAGCTCTGAGACCAGTTATGGGCCTCCACCCACAGGTTGAGAACTGCCCGAGTATGTTTGGGCACACGATCCCTGCGTCCTCCTGGGATTTGTGCCTTCAGCGTGAGAAATTGGAGGTGTGGCGTGAGAGCGTGTGAAACCAATGAAATGCGTGAGTCTCATGGCCAATGCGTGAGAGTTGGCAGCCCTGATTAAGGATCAACATGAATTTGCGAGGCACATTCCTAAAGAGTGTTGCTTGCAGGCACGTCTTTTTTTTTTTTTTTTTTTTCCTATCCGCTGTCCGGGCGCTACAGATTTCTGCCTGGGCAAGGCGCCCGGACAGAAAAGGTCTGCCAGAAACCCTGCTCTTTATCCAGAGCCACCGTAAAGCCTTTTCAGCAGCTTCCACGATGTTCTTGGTGGCCCGTCGTCTCTGCTGCCCACAGATTCCCAAGAGTTCCAGGACTCAGTGTAAAGATCGCTCTGCGAAGCCCCTGCAGCCAACTTCGACAGGCTCACAGCGGGCCCTCCACCCCAGCCTCCGACACTCTGCAACCAGAGGAGCATATTTGGCTCTCTTTCTCTCCTGTGCCTCTTCAATTCTGTCTTCCCAGGGGACTGTGAGTTCCAGCAGCACCACTTGTTTGGTTACCTCAGACATCAGGACCATGTCAGGTCTGAGTGTGGTCGATGTTATTGTGTCTGGGAACTTCATCCTTCTTCCAAGATCAACACAGAGCTGCCAGTCCCTTGCTGCTGAGAGAAGCCCTCCCTGGGCCTTCGGGCGTGGTTGAGGCTTCTCTCCGGCACGGACAAAAGAGATGGAGCACTTTGCCGGATGTTGAGACTTGCTTGAGCAGATGCTGGTGCAGATGGTATCAGCTACCACCTGCAGGACTTTGTCGTGGCGCCACCGGTATCGCCCCTTTCTCAAGGCCTTAGAGCAGCAGCTCAAGATATGCTTCATCGATCCTCTCTTCTGGCAGAGTTGACAGGCAGGTGAGTCCGCCAGGCCCCAGGTGAACAGATTTGAAGGAGTTGGAAGGACATCATACACTGACTGGACCAAGAACTTGAAACACAGCGGCTCCGATCTCCACAGTTCTGCCTACGTGATTTTCCAGCCCGCCGCATGTTCCCACCTGGTCCAGGCCCCCTGTTTGCCCATGCGCACCATCCTGCTGAGGCGAATTTCTTCCTCCTCTGCCCGCACCTCAGCCTGGATAAGCCTTCGCCTCTCCTTACCCCTGGCTGTGCTGTAGGAAGGTGTGGGGGTGCTCCCAAGCCTTGCCTGCCTGGTTGCCACTGTTCCCAGCAGGATGTAATGCTGCAGCCTTACCTCAGCTCGGTTGACCGCATCCTGGGCACGCCATTTCCTTCCCATCCTGACCTCCACTCCAGCCAGCGAGACCTTGGTGTCAGTAGAGTCTTGATAGACTGGGACTTCTCTGGCTCTTGTCACCTTGAACTCCTCGACTAGACTGCTGAATGGGAGCAGCAGCTTGGTGTTGCGCCCGTAAAGGGCAATGCTGCTGAGACTCCGTGGCAGGCCCAGACACCTACGCAGGAAGTGGTTTATCTTCTGCTCGAGGCTCTCCACGGTGGAAATTGGAACTTCGTAAACCAGAAGAGGCCAAAGAAGTCTGGGTAGGATTCCATGCTGGTAAATCCAGGCCTTAAATTTCCCCAGAAGTCCTGACCTGTCCACTGCAGAAAGCCAAGAGCTGAGGTCATCGCTGGTTGCCTTGCAAGCAGCAGTGTCCTTCAGGTCACCAGTGAAGAGCTTGCCCAAACTCTTAACTGGTTTCTCAGACACAGATGGAATCCTTGCATCCCCCAGGAAGAAGTGGAGGCGGTCTGTAACTTTGCCCTTCCTGAGGACAAGGGACCTGGATTTTTTTTAAAGTATTTTATTGAAATAAAGTTCAAAAATAAGTGTAACACCATGTTTGCCTCATGATGAATACATTTTACATTCATCCAGGCTGCTTGTGTGACCAGTAATAACTACAAACTGCTCCTAATCAAGTCATGATAATTTTATAATAGTGATCAAGTAGAAATGACGGACTTTTGGGGTAAACTAAATAAGAGTAGTCAAACATGTCACTGTTTCTAAAACAGGGGGCTTTTTTCTGGACTACTTTAAAAAAAGTGAAAATTGAGAGTATACCCACTTCTCCAGGGACCACTACACCACTGCCATAGAGGGAGATAAACATATCTCCAATAACCCTGCAGAAGCTATGAGGGATTGAGGATTCGGCGTCTGCAGGGTTATTGTAGATATGTTTATCTCCCTCTATGGGCAGTGGGTGTAGTGGTCCTTCCTTCAGTTTTTGGTTAGGAGAATCGAATGAGGTATGGACGCACCAGCAGCTGCCATGTAAGTTGAATAGCAGCTGGTGCGAGTTACTTGGCAGGATCCAAGTGCGTTCTTTTGTATTCCAGTTGAAGTCAAATATTTAAGAGGGTCTTTGGTTTTGTGTATTTGTTCATATTTTCTTGCCTCCCCTCTTGTTTTGAG